>JAVSCE010009612.1:0-226417 GCA_032199065.1 Smutsia gigantea | reverse complement strand
TGACACATTCAGTGGTTTTATTTTTGCCTCTCTACAGAGTGGTGAGGCCGCCAAACATGTCATTTCTCATGTCCTCCAATGCCTCACTGTGCTAGGAGTTCCTAAATGTATAAAAACAGACAATGGTCCTGGGTATACTGCTAAAAACTTCAAAGAGTTTTGCCATTGCCTCCAAATAAAACATCTTACTGGCATTCCATATAATCCTCAGGGACAGGGGATTATAGAGAGAGCTCATCAAAAGGTTAAAAATCAAATTTCTAAACAAAAAGAATCATCCACAGAGCTCTCTAACTACTATAAAAATCCTAAAAATCTTCTCAATCATGCACTGTTCGTCCTCAACTTCTTATCAGTAGACGAACAAGGCAAGTCTGCAGCAGACAGACTATGGCATCCGGCCACTAAGGATACTTATGCTCAGGTCCTTTGGAAGGACCCCCTAACTAATCAGTGGCACGGACCCCATCCAGTACTTATATGGGGAAAAGGACACGCATGTGTCTATGATCAAGAACACCAGTCAGCCAGATGGCTCCCAGAAAGATTAATAAAATGTGTTAATAACATTTCATCCAGGGAAAGCAACCCCTGAGATTTCCCTTCTTTTACCTTACAGAAAAATGCTGTTACAATTGCTTCTGCTCTGGCCGCCTCTCGTCCTTGGCACCCCCAAACAGCCATCTCCTCATCAGCTTTTCAACTTCACCTGGCAAGTTATTAATGAAGCGGGAGATGTTGTCCATTCCATCTCAAGCTTCAATTAATCCCTAGGATTGACATCTACTCAGCAGATCAATTCTTCCCTCTCCTACGTGAAGATTCCAGCCGTCGAGTCAAAAGAGAACCTATCGCTGCCGCCACCCTGGCCCTTGTCATTGGCCTTGGTGCTGTGGGCGCTGGAACAGGCATCGCCTCCCTTATTGTTTCTGACCAACAGTACAATAGACTTACTGCAGCCATAGATGCAGATTTAGCTGAAATTCAAAAAGGCATTACAGCACTCACTGAATCACTCCAGTCACTAGCTGAAGTAGTTCTCCAAAATAGACGAGGCTTAGATCTTCTCCTCCTCCAACAAGGAGGCCTCTGTGCAGCTCTCAAGGAGGAATGCTGCTTCTATGCAGATAAAACAGGCATAGTAGAAGACAGCATGAAAAGAGTCAAAGATAGCTTAGAGAAACGCAAAAAAGAAAGAGAGCAAAATGAAAGTTGGTATCAGAACTGGTTCTCCACCTCTCCCTTTCTAACCACCTTACTCCCCTCTATTCTTGGCCCCTTACTTGGACTTCTTCTGCTTATTTCATTTGGCCCTTGGGCCCTACGGAAGCTCACACAGTTCGTAAAGGATCAAATAGATGATCTACGAACCAAGCCTATCCAAGTCCACTATCATCGCCTGGACCTCACCGAGCGGGGGCTAGATGACTACAATGGTATCTGCCCAAATGACACCCCTGTCTTTTGAGACGCTAGAACCTACCAAGCAGCCTCAAAGCGTCAAGATCCTGAGAGCCCATGGCGAGAATGTGTGTAACAGAGCCTATGTGCCAAAAACTACGCAGATTTGGCTTTCAGTGCGGGAAAAATAGTCAAAGACGGGTAAGATCTAGCAAGTACAATAGCAACCTAAGACAGAGACTAAGCCTTAGCTGCTTAAGTTCCTCCATGACGGGTAAGCATTGTACCTCTGCTGGACAACCTAAGACAGACATTTTTCCGAAAGCCCGAATCCTGCGATGCACACAAAGCCTGCCCGCTGCAGCCACACGCAGCCTAAGACTGGCCTCAGTTTCCGCCCCTCAAAATATAAAAGTAAGGGGGAACTGTCAGGGGCTGTTGTCATTTATGATACCATGTTGTGAGAGCTCCTCCACCTTCTATACTAACCACAAAACCTGTACTCACCCTTCCTCTTTCCTTTCCCCCCCTCCTCTCTGCTAGAGCACAAGAACAAAAGGACTCCATCTTGTTGTTTACTTCTTCTTGGCCAGTTTTCCCGCCACAGCTTCCCGCTAAGTCCTCAACCAGGTCCGTTGCTTACGTCAAAGACTACTGAGCATGTGCACAACTCGGTGTGTGATTGGACTTTGGAAGCTACATCATTATCATAATGGGCAACCAACCAGAAAAAGCTACTCCCTACCACGCCCCTTCAAATGCTATATATTCCTTGCCTTTTCTGTTAATAAAGTAGAGCTTGACAAAAAACTGCAGGCTCTCCGTGTCATTTTGTCTCATCCCATTTCATAGGTAGTCGCGGCTCCCCCGAGGTCTCCCACGTCTTAAGAAGCCCTCGCTGGCGAGGACATAATTGTAAATTAATGATAATAAAATAAATTATATTAAAAAAAAAGTATTTGTTTTACTCATCATATTAAGTTTACATACGACAAAATTTAAAGAACCGGGGAGGACAGATATAGAGGAAACTTCTTATTTTATTGCAGTGGGCTATTCTTTACCTAGAAATGAAGAGATGGTTGACAGTATTCTTTGTTTTTCTCCAAACAACAAATATGTTTACTGAGAGTCCTAAAACCATAAGTAAATCATCTTTTCTCTTAAAAGCTTGATTAGAAATAACAATAATAAAGGTATGAGTAAGACTGTGAATAGTTCTCTATAGTTCCCAAAACAGCTCAAAGACAAGCTCTATCTCCCATCTTTTAAAGTTGGTTTTGTTTCCTCAATGAAAGAATGGATTTACTAAACAGGTAGTGAGCATAGCATACTTTTCTGGCCTGGGTCATCTTCAATGCTGGCAAAAAAAAAAAAACTGCTATAGGCAGAAGGTATATGCAGAACCTAGATTTCTTAGTGAAAAATGATACAATTCTATCATATGAAGATTACATGTAGGTTTTACACACATTTTATACAGCATTCAATTAACAAATTTTAATAAGTTAAAGGACGGATATAAAAGTGCTTGAGGAAATACTGGTATTTCTACAAACTAATGTTGCCGTGAATAAAGTATTCCTGAAAGGTATTGAGCACTTCATGAATTATAAAAGCAATAAGAGATGGACTTTTGTAAATGTAGACATTCAAGGTAATTAGAGGTTTTAACAGTAGACTCCCCACCCCTCCTCTGAATTCAGCTCTCACGCTAAAAATCTGCTCAAACTGTTATGCCAATATACTTGTTTTGAACTGTCATTATTTTGAGGGGTGAAGTAATCTAAATCCCAAAGAACAGCTCATATCATGCTGCGAATGAGCTTCATCAATTTGCTTATGAAACAACAGTACCCTAGCCAGTATATGACCCTTTCCTTTATCCTTATTCCTAATTTTTGCAAATTGTTAAGACCTTGTCTCACGCAGTTTTGTGGGAAAAAGCTAATTCTGAAAACTAAGAGATCATAAAAGTGGTTTAAGCAGTTAAAATGTGGTTCATATAAACCAGTGCTCTCAGAAGTGGAAATGTACTGAAGAGGAAAGAGTACGTCCTGACGCGGGTCAGCCATTTCTGTCTGAGGTGACCGGCAGGTGTACTTCAGCTCACATTTCTCTGCCTGACCACTCTGCACTCTTTCATGTTTTTGCCGCTTGTAAACACATCTTGAGGTTCTTGGGGGTGCTTCTTATTTTGTTTCTTTGCTGGGCTATTCTGTTTCCTGCTGGTTTGGATTTTCTCTTGTTTTATTTTTTCTTCTGCCATTTCTTTTTCACATTTTTCTAGAAAGTTATGTTTTGGCTCTTTTTTATCTCCCCTCTGTTTCTTGGAGAATTCATGCAATTTCATAGGTCCATCTGTTTTTTGTTTTAAGAAAAGGTGAATTTAAGACTTGGAATGAAGACTGTACAACAGATACAGAATTCAAATGTAATGCAGATGTGCTAACCAACAGGATTCATTTACAGATAATTATCACATTTCTATTCTCCTCCTCTTGCATCTGACCCTTTTCCCCCACCTGTCACCCAATCAGGTTACTGATCTATTTGCAAAATTTCCATTGTCAGATTATTTTTGGACTATTTACAATGGCCATTATAATATACAAGTATAATAGCCACTGCTACACTGTTTTTTGTAACTTATTATTTCGACTGTCACCATTACAGATCTGTTTCTAGCAATTTATAAAACATGCCCCTACTATGTAGATGACTTCAGAGAACTCTGCATATCTGACTCTAAATTTTTTCCTGTCTTACATCTATATTTTCATCAATTTCCTAGATGTTTTATTTTCTTCTTTGGAGAAAAAGTGTGTTCTTGGCCATTTGGGTTTCTTGGTGAGTTGCCTGTACATATGTTTTGCTCTTTGCTTATCTTTCTAGCTTATGAATGCATATTATTACCTGCTGGATGTTTTCTAATGGAATGTTCTAGGGCTGCCATTGTCAACTCTATCCCACCATGTCTAAACTTGAATTAATCTTTCCACAAACCAGTTGACCCAACTTCTCCACTTCTGTGATAGATACCATCATTTGTTTCCCTTCCTTCAGCTCAGAGCACTATTTGCCAATATCAATCATTTGGCAATAAATTCTCTTGAATCATGGTATATTTTTACTGGTTTTGAACACTTATCCATTGATAATTACTGCCTGCAGTCGTCAAATAAAATAATTATATTCACAAAAGTGCTCTGAGAGTTATCAAGCACTGTGCAAAGGTATTACACTATTATGAATATAGTTGTTACAAATATTTTCATCCATCTACGTCAGTCTTCTCCAGCTAGAAATTAGTAACCTAAAGGCAGAAGTGTGTCTCCAAAAATTTCTGATTTAATGCCACCCATAGGCATTTATAAATATTTATTGATTGCATGAATATGTAATCCAACCTGAAGAACTCGGAGAAATAAAGAGAAATTATATTTTTGAGAAAATCATTTATTCAAATGGTAAAAGTACCATTTGGTTTTTAAATTGCAACTTCCTTTTGTCTACTAGATGGTCTCTAAACAATGTCAAACGATCTTGTGAGTAACTAATAGAAATAGATATGAATTTTCTATCCTACCTATTCCCCTCAGAATTGTCTCTGGAATCATTTTATTGGTAGGGCTTCATCATTTATTTCTAGTAATTTAACTGACTAAATTACCTTTAATGTAATTCAACATAGAAACACAGATGGGATAATTCACAATGGCAGTTCATATGAGTGGACTACTATTATAATTTTTAGAGTTGTAAAGAGCCACTTAATAAAAAAAAAATCTATAAGCTAGGATATCAAAGAAAGTATTCCTACAGAAGGAACTTGTAATTTGTCAAAAGAATAAATTATTCTTTGTAAAGAAAAAAAGAAAAGTATTAAGTAAGCTGATGATAGAATTTAAAACAGTTCAAGATTTATCTGGCCATGTCAAAATTCATGCTTAGAAAAAAAATAAACCACAAAAATATGTTTTTTAAATCCATCTATCATTTATTTACTCTTAGGATCTAAATGCATTAATCCCAAACCATAGGAATCAGTGGTGAGGCATAACATAGAAGACTCCAAAAACAATTATGTCCCTCCCTGCTACATCAGTCCCTGGGTACAAGGCATAATAATTACATGCGCTGAAGTAACTAACCTAAAGATTATGTCTCCACATTGTGAGGGAAACAGCTACTTAATTCTCCTATTGTATCAACACAGAAGTCCAGTAGTGATCCAATTAGAAAACAGCGATTTTCTCAGAATCCCTCCTGGGTTTAAGGAAGGCAGAATAGTTGACATGCATACTACATAGAGGCTGAAGAGCCAAAGAGGGGAATGGCAATCCTGCTTGGCAGGATGACGGTCTTGGTTATCTGACCATAATACTTTGAACTAACATTTTCTTTGTTAGGCAAAGGTAATGTCTGAAAGAATCATGTTAAATGCTTGCAAGAAATAGTAATACAGCAGCATTTGAGTGTCATCTCACATATTACACATTGCTTTGACATACGTGATTTCATTTGAACCACCTTATGGACAGCTGGTATCCCTATGCTCAATATAAAATTGAGGAAAGTGTGCTTGATGGAGCTGAGATAATTTGCCCAAGGTCACATAGAGAGAGGATGGAAATGTCAATATTCAAAACCAGTGACTGTAAATTCCCTGTTGCTCTTTCTGATAGCAAGCAGTTTCCTAAGGTGAGAGTACACACTCAGCACGGATCATTCACATTTTTTTGGTCCAGCTATCCAAATTGTCAAATTCATTGCTTGCTGTGACTTCTCTGTAATTTGCATATTTTAGCTAACCAGATTTTTAGATAGACTATGTGTTGATTTGTACTCATGATTCTTCACTATTCTTCTTCACTTCTGCACCCAAGTCATTCTGTATCTTTTGATTGCCTTACTTCGATCTTATTACTTCTAATTAGGTTGATATTAACAGTTGAAGCAATTATCTTGAACACAGTGTCAACCTTTTTTTTCACCTACAGCCAACAGCACTGACTGATGATGCAAATTATTTGGCATCCGAAGCTCCATACTAATTTGGTATTCCCACCCGATTTCAATTACACAGGTTTTGACACTACCTGTTAAACTATGTTGCAGTCATGGATGCATTGGCAGTATGAGATATAAAGGTATTTGGAATGATTATCTATTTCTAATTCATTGCTTTTATTCTGTAGCTCCTGAGGAAGTATTGACTTATATATTTAATCAAGTGTAATGTTATTTTATTCTATTGATTTTGCTCTTGTATTGTGTTTCTTTAATATCAGAGCCTTTTATACTCAGTGGTGTTACATTTTAATTAAACTTACTCACTGGGGATGAGTTTTCATATAGGCTGAACTCATCTTCTGTTTCTGAATGTTGTCTGATCTCCTGTGGTCAGATATTCTGAATACCAACATCAGCCTATTGGAAAAACTCTGTGTGGAAACTTAAAGGATGGATTCTAATAACCTGTAAACAAAATTGCATGGTAAAACATTTAGTTTGACTTACTATATGGTTAAATTCATTTATCCACAAAAGTTGGATTTTTAAAAAGGATTTTAATTAAAAACATGTTGGGGTCCTTTTATTCCCATTTCACTTCTGGTTGTAACATTTTGGATTGGCCCAAATATGTTTCCAATATGACACCTCTCAGAGCTATTAGCTCTGCCCAGAAATCCTGATATAAGACATTGATATAAGAATATGTCGCCCAACCTCTTCGATTTGCACCTAGAGAAACGTAGTCATGACAATATTGTATGAGTTGGCACAGAGGCCACCATCAGTTGGTGAAATAATCAAATCTAGAAACTAGTCCCCTGTCTCTCTTCACATAATTGCCTTTTTGTTTATTGCTCCTTTTGCTGAACATTAAGCATCCATATCATCTACTTTTATTAGGAGATGTTTTTTGTGTGTTGGAAAATAAGTAGAATATGCAGTTCTAGTATTGTCTAGTTAATGGAAGAATTATGATTATCAGAAAGAGAATTGTTCACGCAGGACTAACTCAACAGGCCTCTTGCTTAACCACCTTTTCTTCCTGTACCATCCTTAGCTGAGTGTTTTCTCTCAGGTGGAGAGTGAAGGTGGCATGATAGAACCATATAGATGGAGTAGTCGAGCCCCATGTGGCCAGAGGAATTCCGTACACCAATGGATTTAGATCAGGATGCTTCACTCACTACTCTTTCACAAAGGGATAGATTCAACCTTGATCAGCGAATCTGAGCAAAAGCAGAACAGCCTGATGACACATTTTAGAAATTTAAAGCATCTTAAAAAAAAACCCTATACTAATGAGTAGAAAGAATTAAAGTCACTTATTTAGGGGGTTAGGGTAGGAGGAGGTGAGAGATGCTACAAGTCATGCACGGGAGAGGACCACATCAAGAAGAATCCCTTCATTTCCCATGAGAGAGTCAAATTCCTGCCACATGTTCATGCAGAAAGTTCTATGCAATTGAAGTTAATACTGGCCCATGACCACTAGTCCAAACAATGGTTTTGCCTTAAGTTCCATCCAAACTTCCACTTTGCATTATTCCTATACTTCTTTATAGAATGGCTCTGGCTTTCTGACTTCACTTAAATTTGAACTTACTCATTTTAAAGATATTTGAGAATTTAGTTACTTGAGTATGTTTCTAATGTAATTATTGATGAGCCTTCACACATGGACAACCCATATTAAAGCATTAATATTACATTATTTTAATGTATCCTTTGTATTACAACTAGTTACATTAAATTATTTTCTAAATACATGAGTAGGTGATTCTCGTTTCAGGATAATAGCATTACAAAGGATGGCACTGAGGCTGTTAACAGTTGAACCCAACCGTCTTATGTCAGTGAATGCTAAACACTGGGCACATGGCTGCCACACCACAGAATCAGCATGAGAAGGAGCGTGGGGGACGACCATGTACGCCTGTGATTCTGTCATCTAGTTTAACAAAAAACAGTATATTATAGAAATAATGTCTTACAAAAGTTAAGATTGTCAAACACTGGTGATCTTCTTGTACATGATTTATGTTGGACCCTGAAAATAGTCTAAAAAGACATTTATTTTATACAACAGTATTTTAAAGCAATGTATAATGGTTAAGAATTGAAGAGCATGTGTTTTTATTTTCTGGAAACTAATCCAATACAGTGCATTTTAAATCATCCCTTAGTGTGTGTTATAGCACATTAAAGTTATATGCAAATTTTGATGTCTTTGGGGATTCAAATCCTTTTCTAAAAAATATATCATGCTAATAAAATGTGTTTATATCTGTTTCTCCAGCTATGTGCCTATGAGTCTATTTAGTCATAGGTATCTAAAGTCACTAGAAAATATACATACCTGTGCATACACACATGTACATGCAGGAGGCTTTTACCCTGCCAAAAGTGACATTATTTTGAGCCATAAGGGAAACGAAATGCTTTAGATAAGACACTGAAAAAGTCAAGAACTAAGTTCAACAGGAGAAAACAACCAGGATGGTGAGAAGACTCTGAGAGACCCACACGTTATAAAGGAAGTTTGAACAAATTTGAGGCAGGTTAGCGTAAACAAGGGGAGATTTGAGGGTTGCCTGATTACTACCTTTAAATATTGTCAGGATGAGTGGCTCATTCTCCTTTCTTCCAGAACCAGAAAGAGAGGAAATACAGAAAACATTTCCATTCAATATAAGGAACTCAACACTGCCTCCTTGCCAAGAACATCTACTACTTCACTGAATAAATGGATCAATTCCACAAGACCCATCTGATAGGAATGCCGTGGGAGGGAATTCTACATGAAGAAAATGGTTGGATCAAAGGTCTTTCCAATCCTGTGCTTCTAACTAGCAACTTCAGGCAGATTTATCTGCTCTTTGTATCAACAATTTGGCATAAGTTTCACTCAGTGGAATTATATTAATTCCATCCAGGCTTACCTTTTATAATTATTGAATATAAAATATCACTGGTCTTTCTGATGGCAAATGACTACTAGGGACCTGGTGAGGACACAGTGACCCAAAGTAAAATGAGTCCCCTCGCCTCCTGCATGCTCTGAGAGGCAGTGCTCTATTACTTCTTTCTAGGAAATTTTTAAGTGTCCACATTGAATTCCTTTTTCAAAGATCTGCATAAAATGTCCATAATTAGCACTGTTTCTATGAATGATGGATCATATTTTACTTCTTCTTTTCCTTTAAGATGACTTATTACTGTCCAGAAACAACAAGAAAAAAGAAGGAAAGAAAAATACTTCTGTTACCTTGCTGAAAATGTCACAACATATTAAATGCAATATGCCACTATGAAAAGTGTGTATGCACATTTTTTAATCTTAGGGGATTTTTATGGGACTTGACATTTTTCCCATCTCCATGGGGAGCATATGATATGATTTCCTAAGAGAGCAATCTGGAATGAATATTTTAATCCTCAGGAAGGCAGAATTTATAGCATTGCTGATAAAATAATCAGCATCCTAATGCCTTCAGGTTTCTTTCTCTTATTTTTAACCTATAAAGCATGTCTGCAAAGACCTTTATGAACGCCTGGAAGTTCTACTTCTTGAGATATTAGACAGGAAAATTATACTCATTTGCTTGCTTAAGGAAAACTACCCATTGTCCCTTCATAAGAATCTCAATAAACAATTTTAAAACTAACGTTTTTGCAGTAAGGATAAGGAGCTACATAGGAGGTTTTAGTTAAAAAGTATTTCTAGCAAATTATATACAGTATTTCCTTCTCGCTTCTAGGAAATGTATAATTCCCATATACATAATTCATTGCTATAAAATAATATTAATAAATTGATATTCATGGCCACAATCTCACCCCCTCCACATATCTCTAGTTTGAAGTTGAAAGCTACAGCTGACTAGCATCAGGATGGCAATGAATGCTCCATGGCACATAGTAGGACCTACATACACACACGCAGACCCCTGCTGAATGACTGAATTTTCATCTCTGCTTCCTATTCTGTTTCTGTCTTAGTGGAGCTGTCAGAGGAGCCCAGATCTCAGCTGAGTATGCAGATGCCGTCTTTATCAGTGAGCCAGGAGGGTTTGCTAAGAATCAATAGGTCATCATTTTCTGTAATCCCACCAAGTGGCTCTATATATTTCTTCTCTCTTGTGACTGTGTTAATGTTTAACTGTCGTACCTTAAAGCTGAAATCAGTAACTATTCATCCTGTAACCAAGGTACTGAGCTTACAGAATTGTTCATTGTATTAACAAAATGTTAAATATTGTTGCAAACTAAGGAGTTCCACCATTTTTTAAATTTCTTTCCCTCCTCGCTGCTTTTTTTTGTCCACCAATGGTATTATAATGTTTGCTTAGTCAAAGAAGAGAGACTCAACGAGGGTAAACATTTTAACAGTACAGAATTTGCCCTCATTTCATTGTTTCGATTCTGTTTGTGTCCTAAGATGCAAAAGAAGTCAGTGGCCTTTAACTATTTACAAGTAGAATGTGATTGTAAACTGTGTAGTTTGGTTGTGTTTTCTCATTAAAAAATTTCACATATCTGAACTTTCTTCAGATATAATAAACCATGACTTTATGGCTGCTCAACATTAAAAAAAATATATTGCCAATCCCTGGACCTCTGAATCTTCATTCAGATACTGGCCTGGCCTGTTACCCTGATGGTGAACTCTTTTTCACTCTCAGGAACTGTATGAATTCAAGGACTGCTTCCCTGTGGCAAGGGAAAGAGAGGAATAGATTCTCTTTACCACCCTCCTATCAGAGCTCCCCTATTTCAGGCAACTGTTATTCCCAGTCACAGGGCCAGAGACCATTTATCACTGGTACAGTCTATCTGCCTCTCCAGCTACATCAAAATATTCCCTCCACCAACTAGAACTTTGTTGTAGTCCTACACGGTACTACTAGAAATAGGAAAGCCCTCCTCATATCCGCATCTCCTCCAGAGCTTCAGTTTTATTTGTACTTGCTTCTTGCTTTGAATATACTTCATAGAAGTGAAAGTGTAACTATTATGTGACACGTTAATATCTGGTTATATTTTATAAGACTTCCACCTGCTGTGGCTAATCACCTGAAGTCTATGGAAGGTTCTGGTAGCTAATAATTACTTTTGCATATGCCATTTAATGTCATATTGTATTCAGTGGCTTTTCTAAATTTTATTTTTCTGAGAAAAATCTAATGGTGATGGGAAAAATCTAAAAATTCAAATTTCATATTTTAAATAACTACAGGTAAAGAGGCTGATCAAATCATTATAACATTATTTCAAATCATGGCCTTAATTCACTTCTCAAGCCAACAAAAGTTAGCTACAAAGAGGTACAAACCTCCAATCATAAAATAAACTAGTCATAGAGATGAAAGTAGAGTATAGGAAATATAGCCAATAATACTGTAACAGATGGCAAATACACTTATCCTGGTGAGCAGTTAGTAATGTGTATAACTGTTAAATCACTATGTTGTACACCTAAAACCAATATAATATTACATATCAACAGTGTGTCAATTAAAAATGCAAATGAATTCTTCCTTTAGTCTAAAGTCTAGCAAAAGGTGTGATACACAGTAGGTGATGAATTTATGCATAATTTTGAAAAACATTAATTTGACTAATCCCTTTGATTCTCAATTTTCTGGCATGTAAAATAAGGATTAAAATGTAACACACATGTCAAGTTGGGGTTTGGTACATAGTAGCATGCAGCAAACGTGTAACATGCACCAATTATCTTTTCACATTCTCATGCTTCAGTTTACCTGCTCATATTGTGACGAGTGCTTGAAGAGACTCCTTTCACCCAGCTTAAACGTCCATGCCTGGAATAACATCTCTCAAATATCTTCTCCTTTGGCATGCTCTTTCTCAATTTCTCCTACTCCACTGGGTCCCCTTTTACTCTGCTCCCTTAATACTTTATTCACGTTGTTGTCAGTGTGGATCACCTGTTAGTATAACTGCATGCATTTGTATAACAGCATTATCACATCACTGGGAGCAGGGACTACGTGTTAATAGCTGTCATATCCCCCAAGTGTGCTACACAGACCCAGTTATTTTTTGTCAATGAATGAATGAACTATTGCCCTGCAGAATAACAAAAATATAAACTTGAAATAAACCAATATCCTAGCAATACTAAAACCTTTAGTCCCTATTTACTTGGATCATCAGATACATACATATTTTTATCAGTAAAATAATGATATATTTACTTTTAATTTGAAGTGAATGAAATATTTTTTTTCTAAGTAAGATTATGAATGTGTGTGTGTGTGTCTGTGTGTATACGGAGAAAGCAAGAGAGGAAAAAAATTTCCATGTAACTGGATTCTAAAATGGAACTCTCTGTCTCAGATATGATTGAATTTCAAGACAATAGGTGCCAACAACTCCATATGCAAAGTAAAATGCTAACCATCCATGCAAGACTTGCTGAGAATTATGTTAAAATCAACACTGGGAAAGTTATCCACCTTAGAGTACAAAAGGCTCTGGAGTTGCTAGAAAGTGGAGAAATCTTTGGGAGAGAGTTTCTGGCGCAAGGGCATGGTCCTTTTTCCTAATCTCAAACACAATGGGAGAGGGAGGAGATTCAAGGTAGAGGATGTGACATATGCCCCTGGGCTGGGGGTCACAGTGTATTAATACCAGACATACACCTGGAAAAAAAACATTGATGAGAGAACTGAAGCTTTCCAACAGGTGGCTGAATGATGTGACTACACTGGGACCATGGTGTGTCACCAGTGTTCATTCAGGTAAAGGATACTTACAAGATTCCTGTTGATTATATATAAACTATTCTGAGCTAGCCTGGGGCACTTTAAAGGGAATTTGCCCTAGAAAGGTATGGATCCCCACTGCCAAGAGAATCTGTATGGGTTAGATTGCCCAAGCTAAGGGGAAACTAATGCCCACTAATGCTTTCGGAATTAAACTCTTATGATTTTTTTCAAATTGAAGGTCCTTTTTCTCTGTGTGTATATGTGTTGTACATAGTCCTTTACTTAAAACTTTAGTGCTAGATCTATTTCAAAATTCCATTTTTATATTTTAGAAAAGCAAAAACACAGGGCAGTTACATATTGCAAAGCAACCTATAATCAAACACAGTATTATAAATATACATATTTTGGCAGTGAAATATGACTATTTCTTTAATAGGCTACATCAGTTCAGGACAAATTTTGCATCTAAATGATATGAAAACTCTTAGTTTTCAGAAGTGTTGGAAAAATATTATGGAGTTGTACATATTATTCTCACATCTGAACACAGAAAAAAACCACTTGCTCTCTCTAGGCCTTATGTAGAGAAAATGAAAGTTCCTATGACCAGGATTCTCACCTGACCCTGGTCCACTTGCTCACTGCACACATATGGGCAATATAACTGACTCTATTTAAAGAGGTCCTCCCAGGGCTCCGGGCTGCACAGCTGCAGGATAGCAGAGGCTGGAGTGGTGGCAGCACCGAGGACAGAGACTGAGATGGTGGTGGGGCTGGAGAGGCCCAGAGGCAGAGACCTGCTTGCTGCATGCAGACTCGCTCTGAGTGGATGGGATTCTAATGCTTGACCTGCCACCATGGGAATAAAGTTGGGTATAAACTCTTTCACCCCAAGAATGTTCCATAGTAACTTTTTGGTCTCACCGAATCAAGAGTGAACTTGCCCGGGGCTGAAACCCATTGGCAAGACACCTTGGTTACTACCTAAAAATTGGAGGGTTGGGCTGTATCAGGAATCACAAACTGAAATGCCTTCAGAGGACAGGTTATAAAAATGGGTGAAGCAGACATCTGGATATGGCACTGTAACGAGAGCTGGTGAGGCTGAGATGGATTGGAACACACTCATCCCATCCAGAGGCATCACATTCAGAAGAACCTCAAAGTTCTTTGAGGATCAAATTCAGCACATCTGTGAACAGTCAGCTTGTGACCTCTGACCTGACCTGTCTTCACCATCTGTGAAGGGCCAAGGTCTGTGACTCTCCTACTGCCAGAAGTGGATAACTTGACTTGTGTACTTCTCACAGTGCATTCTTCACCTCTCCTCTCAAACTCTGTCCACAATGCTTGGCTGTCACATAAAGTTATCCTTTGAAGCAGTTTCCTGCCTGTTTATTCATCCTTCATCATTTCCCGGCTGAAATCATTACTTCATTTATTTCTTCTGTGCAGTAGGATTATAGAGGTTCATTTTATTACACATAAAATTGTCAGGAGTTTGATGCAAATATTCCAAGAATTCCAACATGGGTCAAAGCAAATTCAAAGGGAAAACAAATAATTGAATCTAGGATTATTAAATCACATTCCTCCACTTTTATGCCATGGGCTTGCTAGACCATAAAAAGCAAGCTTTGACAAGTAGCCCTCTATTCTAAAGTATCATAAAAATAATAAGGCATTCAATTACACAGGCTGAAAATTCATCATTCATTTAAAGCATTCCTGTCTGCTACTTTCACCTTCCATATTCATAGTGTTCTACTGGAGGAAAAAGTTGCTATTTCAGAGCTCATTGAGAATTGGATTTCTCTGCTCTTCATCAGATCTCTGACACTTTGGGAAACACAACTCAGTTCTGACAACCTCAAAGAGCCCTGGTGTACAATGACAGCTGCTTTTCTTGTACTTTCTTACTACTGTATCTCTCTGACATGCCTGGTTCTGCCTTAAATTTTCTTCATATGTAAACTGCCAAGGAAAAGGCAGTCCTCAATTAAATCATCAGGTCATTCCCTTTCTGGAACTTTCCCCCCTGCAGCATTCACTTCTTCCCAGCACTGTGGTGTGGGTCTGTTCATGTTTGGGGCTTGCTCAAGCTTTTTGATCTGTTTACATGCTACTGGCTATCAAGCTAAGTAGTGCAGATCCTTTCCCTTTATGATGAATCCTGAATTAGTCTCTGTCTGTGTCATCTGGCTGAGGAGAAGTGCAGAGCAATTCCATGGCTGAGGGAGAGAAAACAGGGCAGAGACCTGATAATTCTGAAAGAAAATATACAATTTGTCTAAAGATGTAAAATTACTTTGATTCTCTTCACTTCCCTGTCCCTTGTATTTGCCTGTCAACAAAAATAAAATGTTACACTTAATATTTGTGGGTTCAGTTATTCATGCATGTATCCATGAGCTAGCTTAGTGCTGGGCATTAAGAAGGACCCAGTAAGAAACCTAAGGCAGAGTCCCTGATTAACATCAGTAAGTACGCAAGACAAAATCTAACGTAGGAACAAAGATAAATTTAAGCAATTATTTCTCACAATGCTTCTGAAATCCATAAATGAGGGGAAGAAGGGTAGTACAGCCCCCCCTGTGTAATCACTTCTTCCTTAATCTATCTTTACCAAATGGCCTTTGGCAACAGGCGAGGTTTCCATACTGAGTGGGACTGAGCAGCCGGGTGACTCCGCGCACGTGTGTGTGTGTGTGTGTGTGTGTGTGTGTGTGTGTGTGTGTGTGTAGTGAGGGGAAAAAAGAGCAATGATTTCTGAGAGAGGAGAATACTTAAATGTTGTGTTATTTAAACTACATATGATATTATTTGAAATATATTGTGACCAGTGACCGGGTAAAACCCTGACCTGATTATATCTCTAAATAGAAACTCAGTGATACATATTTTGTTCTCTATACTTCATAATTTGATTTTGGGAGAATAAATCTACATACAGGAAGCTAACTACCAATGCATAGTGTAATACAGAGATTTCAAGAGGCAATATACATATATGTTTAGGGCCTTAAATTTGGGAATTCAGAAAAGACCGTGATGGGTCTCACATACTTAAAACTTTGGTGTCAATAGGTATTAGCTTATTCTGTAATTCTGTTCTTATATAAATACCTAGTATAAAATAGCTGGATGTCCTGAGGTATAAGTGTCTTGGTTACACATTCAGATTATTCTCATCGATCCCCCAAGTTTGGGCTTTCTTGTGGCCCACTGTTTCCTGGAACCTGAGTCTCCTGAGGCACCTGTGGCATCTCTTGCCTGACCATTGCCTCAGTGGAAGACTTGGTACACACTGGCACAGGAACTGCTGAGGAGAATCTCTCAGCCTTTTGGAATGAGGTCACAATTTCAGCTAAGCAGAGGTGGAGGGAAAAAACAGGGAAAATTCAGATGTCATGTAAGCTCACATATGTCACCTGAATTCTGGAAGAGTATATTTGAAGATGCTCACCCTACATATCTTCTGCAGCGAGGGGATTGCCTATTTCTGATCCTATAATCCTGAACCAGGTTTATAGAAAGATGCAAAAGGCAGTTGCTCACACAATGGAATTTAGAACACCTCAACAGGTGCTCCTATCAGATCGTCGCTGTGCCAGGAGCGCCAATGCCTACAGCCATGCATCTAAGATGAAAGCTTGTGTCCTAAAGAGACCTTTACTAGAAAGGGAATAACGTTTATCCATTACAACTTGATCTTAATTAAGCATACTCTGGTTGCAATAACAATAACATATATCAAATTTGCATACACTAGCTTATTGTAAAGCAAGTGAGATATCTTTCATTCCAAGGAAAAAGTGAACACCCAGTCTCAGACAGTGGGGGACACTGTAGGGGAAAGCTATCAGAAATAGAAGAGTCAAAAAAATTCTCTTCCACCCGTCCCCCCACCCCACCCACTTCCATGCACTGGGGCCGCATAGCCTCCGTGGCGGCCCTTTGGAATGCTTCCATTTGCTCTCTTGACGACCCAGATGCCCATGTTTCTTTGAGAATATGGCTGCCACACAATGTCAGCCTCAGCTCTTGAGGTCAAATCACCATATGCCAAATGCACATTCCAGAACAAATCAGATCAGCTCTGTCCTAATGGCCTTTCCGATAGATTGAATATCGTCGGCTGAGCATTCGTCAGGTTTCTATCCCAGGCTTAACCAACTATGCCCAGGAGGATAACAGCAGTCCCCAGAAATGTGGGACAGCCCAGACTGGTAGGTTTTGAAGCAATGTTCAGAGAAATGGGGGTCTTTGTAAATTGAATAAATACCCCAAAAGGTATCTACAATGGATCCATCAAAGCCCACTAAAAAGGATGAGGGTCTTAGATGAGCGAAACAGGGTCTAAAGTAAAGGAGAGAAGATTGCGTATTTTGAAGGAGTAGGAAAACATGGCAGTGGTTGGGAACTCAAGTTTGGCTTGCCTGCAAAGGTTTCCCGTGGCAGGGTAGTGGCTGCGAGTCAGGGGGAGGTACACCTGGGGGAAACCCAGAGCTCTGAAGACTAACATTGTATGGAGAGGCCTTCTGGTGTCTAAAGACACACTCTTCAGCCAAGCTAACTAATTCCCTGTACAATTCTAATTGCTAGAAAAGATCAGCAGCTAAATGACCTTGTTCAGATTACTGGGTAACCTCGAGTGAACATTTGGCTAAACCAGCAGTTTTGTGAACCTGATGGGAAGGATCCGCATTCCACGAAATAGTCATTGGTTTCCTGAAAAACAAATTCCAGAAGCCAAATACTTTTGAGAATGGCAAGGCAAGGCAAAACTTAGCAGGAAGTTTCACTGCAGAAAGACTTCTCGGAGCTGTGAAGGCGCTTTGGCCTGTATTTTAACTGCACGGCACTCTTTGAACACAGGTCCCTGTGTTCTCACAGAATTTTTTAGGGACTGCTTTTCTACAGATCACATTTTAAGAAATGATGGGGTAAACAAAAATGGCAATGAATCTTCTACACATAAAAAAAAACAGAAGCCCCTTGGATACAAAATATAGTACATGGAACAAAGCATGGCCACAAGTAAAAAGAAAGGCTTTATGAACAACTCCAGAAACGTTTTCAATCTCTTGTAGGAGAGGAAGCCTGTAGGAGTACTGCACAGAAAACCATGAGGTGATTTCTAGTTCTGTCTTGACCTTACGGCCCACGGCATCTGCAGTGCTAACAGCACCTCCGTGAGACTGGGGTCACAGGTCACTCACTTCTAAAACACTTGTCCTGTTGCAATCACAGGGTTGCCATGGGAATTCAAAACACAGTATATATGAGAACATCTCATAAATCATTAACTACTGTAAAAAGGTTGTCTTCAACTCTAGCAAGTGTCAGAGTGTGGAACATGCATAGTGCTTGATAAATGTTGCTGGCTCTCTTATGGTCCATTAATCATGGATAGTTGTCATGACATTGGAACAAGACATCCTCATGTAAGATTATCATAGCTCCACATACCTTTTAAAAGAAAATTTGTATATGCTTAATATAGAACACTAAAGATCATGTAAAAGGAAAATAATAAATACACCTCTTGCATCAAACCAATTAGTTTACATATAATTTATCCAGGACTTGCTACATAGAATTTATAAGTTTCACCAGCACTAAACCCCACATTTTATGTTTCTAAATAGCCTTCATAGTAGTTAGAAAAAAATTATGTTGTTTTGTGCCATAGTAGATCAAACCATTCCCCTATTTGTTTAACTGTTATTGATTATTAGGTGTGAAATCCTGGGCTAAATGCTTTATATCTAGACTTTTAATAGATCCTCAAAAAAGCCTTATGAGATTATTATTATTATCATTATATCCATTTTACGGATTACAAAATTGAGGCTCTGAAATGTTATATAGCTTCCCAAGATCACACAGGTGGAGACAAAGCTGGAATCCAAATGAATGTCTGTTTGGATTAAAATTGTTTCTAACTTTGTTACTTTAAATAGTCCCTTAATAAATGACTTTTTATTTAGTTCTTCATTCCTTTTGCTTTAAATAAATTGCTTTCTAGGATGATTCCTGGAGATGGACTTATAGGCCATGGATGTACAAAAAAGTACATTACTTTATGTCTCTGGCTGTACATTAACTATACGGTGCTCAAATCACAATTCATTCTAACTCAGGATCTACACAGCTTTTCAGCAGTCTTAGTTTTATAGTCTGTAAGTCAAATTATAACCTCCTTTCCTAAGGGGAGACAATAGAAGGAATATTGACATGTTTTAACTAAGATCTCTATCAACAATGTTTGGGTTTTACTATAAGAAGTTCATACCATAAGAAGTTCAGCAGAACAATAGGGCATCCAAGAGTATGGGAGAATATATTTTTAAATGACATATCCAACAAGGGGTTAATATCCAAAATATATAAAGAACTCGCACACCTCAACACCCAAAAAGCAAATAACCCTATTAAAAAATGGGTGGTGGATCTGAACAGACAATGCTCCAAAGAAGAAATTCAGATGGCCGACAGGCACATGAAAAGATGCTCCACATCGCTAATTATCAGGGAAATGCAAATTATAACCACAATGAGATATCACCTCACACCAGTGAGGATGGCCAACATCCAAAAGACTAGGAACAACAAATGGTGGCGAGGATGTGGAGAAAGGGAAACCCTCCTACACTGCTGGTGGGACGGCAAACTAGTTCAACCATTGTGGAAAGCAGTATAGAGGTTCCTCAGAAAACTAAAAATAGAAATACCACTTGAGCCTCGAATTCCAATCCTTGGAATTTACCCAAAGAATACAACTCCTGAGATTCAAAAAGACATATGCACCCCTATGTTTACTGAAGCACTTTTTACAATAGCCAAGATATGGAAGCAACCTAAGTGTCCATCATAGATGAATGGATAAAGAAGAGGTGGTACATATACACAATGCAATACTTTTCAACCATAAGAAAGAAACAAATCCTACCCTTTTCAACAACATGGATGGAGCTAGAGGGTAATATGCTCAGTGAAATAAGTCAGACAGAGAAAGACAAATACCAAATGATTTCCCTCATTTGTGGAGAATAACAATGAAGCAAAACTGAAGGAACAAAACAGCAGCAGACTCACAGACTCCAAGAAGGGCCTAGTGGTTACCAAAGGGAAGGGGTGTGGGAGGGCAGGTGGGGAGGATGAAGGGGATTGAGGGGTATTATAATTAGTACACATGGTGTGGGGTGATCATGGGGAAGACAATGTAGCACAGAGAAGACAAGTAGTGACTCTGTGGCATTTTACTATACTGACAGACAGTGACTGCAAGTGGGGTATGGGGGGGACTCGATAATATGGGTGAATGTAGTAACCACACTGTTTTTCATGTGAAACCTTCATAAGAGTGTATATCAATGATACCCTAATAAAAAAAGTTTAAAAAGTTCATGCGTTCAATCAATAAATTTTCTTGCATACATAATGTGTGCATGGCACCTATTTATAGCAAATTTCATTATCCCTGCACATTCTTGACTTTTAATGTTCCTTTTCATTTAGACTCTATGTGTAAGCATCCTAGTTTGTGAAATTTTCTGCTGATTTATCTTTCTTCCACTCTGATTAAAGATTTTGCTCTGGGGATGGGGGTGGGGGTGGAATTAAAAAACAACAGATACTGTTCTCTACAAAGTAATTCATATTTCGTTAGAGGAGCATTTCTCAATCTATTCTGTGAAAAACTGGTTCCATGAAAATCTCTGTAAAGAAAGGATTCATTGGAAAAGTTTTGGTACTCTGTACAATGTACCGTCTCTTAGAGTCAAGCAATGATTAGCATCTGAAAACCTCTGAGAAAGCCTTTAATAAATAGATACGGTTCACTTTATTTAATTCAGAATTTCTCAAACATATTTGACCATGAAACGCATTTTCAAGAATGCCCAATGAATGTCATCCGACACAAGTGTTGCCAATGAATCCTTACAGCACCTATAGCTACAGCACACTGATTTTAAAAGGCAGTTATTATTATTTATAACCCAGTTCCACTTTGTAGAAGGAATTGCTGGGAATTTGGGAACATTTATTCAGTTACACAAGTAACCCAAATTTCTTCAGGCCTTGATAGCCTATGAGCCAAGCCCGGGCACATTAATGGAAACAACTCAGCTTTCACTGATGCACTGATTCCATTACATGAAGCAAGACTTATTTGCGAGGTGTATAAATAAACACATGAGTATACGTGTATATGTGTGTGTGCACAGATACAAATGCACATTAGACTTCTGAGGGAGGGAAGGCAGTTTTTAGTAAATATTTCACACATCTTCACCAATAAGCCACTTGCACTGAGCCTTGGCTATTACTAGAGGAGCTGGGGTTCCTGCCACTGCCCCACAAGAACACAGAGTCCCTCCTACTGCCCAGCAACACCTCCACAGGGCCCCAGCTCTGAGGTCCTAGAGGGGTAATGCTGCCCGCATTATATATCCAGGAGGTGGGAGGAAATGCTTCCCTCTCCTTTGGGGATGCTTTGTTAAAGTATTTATACAGCTTGAATATTTTAAGGGGTTTTAGGGAAATTGTGTCTGCCTTGAATTACTCCTTCCTCTAATCACTAAAATTGTACAGGGTCTGTTCATGATAAATGGCTTCTTCACTTGGGATGGGTTTGCCCCCACAAGCTCCTCAATCTTGCATAGGCTTCTGTCTGACCAGTAATTCTACAAGCACACTTGATTATGCCTTCTACAAGAATTCTACACTTCTATCATGCCTAAACACCTATAGTTGACAGAGCTTGTGATGTTTTTTAGAAGGTGTTTAAACTTTCATTCAGACAGCTTTTCGTTGGACCAGTATGCCGTTTCTCCCAATTTTCTGGCCACGTACCTAGCCAGGGACAAATCTTAGGCTGAAGCTGAGATCACAACTCAAAAAACATGTGACAAACCTGTCTACTCCCAATCAGAATTATTCACCTCCATCCAGATTAGGACTATGTCCTTGCAGGCTCTCTTGTAGTCCAAGCTGATGGTTACAAAATCCCTTTAAAATGTACTTCTGATTCTAGACTAAGCTCCAGACTCTATTTTAACCCTCCTGTATTCATTTGGCATCACTCGTCTCAGTTCTCTTTTATCCTGTCTCTGAATTCTCCCTTTCACTTTATCAGATTGCATGGAAAACTCAATATACTGGTCTGCCTTTTTTTTTTTAATTCTTCATTCTAGCTTCTCATACTACTTGGTTTGGTCTCCCTGTTTATCTCATAGAAGGAAATCGGGTGCTTGTTAACTACAAAATTAATGGCTATATTTTCACTTTCCCTTTTCCTTAACAACACTTTGGGAATTTTAGTTAGTTTGATCAGCTGCTCAGTCCTGAAACTCTCCCTGGCAATAGTGACTCTGTCCTTGTCTTATTCTACTTGAATATGCAAATGGTACTTGACAGCAAATGGTCTGACAGCTTCTTTAGTTTCTCCTCCTCTGTTGCTTTATACTTGTGGTTGCTTCTTGTGGATAGTCTCTAGTCTTCTTGACCCACAGTTCTCCCTTGGAAATCACTTCCATCCTTAATAATTCAGTTCACACTGCCTACAGAGGACTTTGAGACTCACATCTTCAGTTTTAACCTTCACCTTATGTTCCAGAACTTGGACACTTATTAGCTATTCAATATGTCTAGATGGAGGCCTCATGCACCAAAGCCAGCATGTGAAGAGGCAGTTCTTTCCTCTCCTCTCCAAATAGCCTCTCCTTACGTGCTCTTGCTAACAGTCCGTTTCCAAGTCTTCAACTTTCAGTTATCTCTGAATCCTTCCCTTCAGCTCTCCCTCTACATGCTGTCCGTTTCTAAGACTCACTGATTTTTTCATCTGTTTCCTTTATTTTCCACTTAAGTTGCTGCTAAAGCCCCAGCTCAAACTCTCTGGTCTCTCAGATTAGGATCTCTCCTATCTGGTCACCCTGCCACCCGTCTTTCCCACATACAAGCCACTTATCATCTATCGTTGACCAGTTTTCCTCAACTGCAGCCCTTCACCATCGGTACCAGAGCCCAAACTTGGCTCCTAACATCCTATACTACATACCAACATACTTTTCCAAACCTACTTAGAGCTTCTAAAGGCTACAATACATATGATTTCTTACTGTTCCTTGCATGTGCACCAAATATTCAGCCTTGAAGGGTTTACTCTGATGCTCCTCCATATCGAAATGCCCTTCTTCCTCCCAGATCATGTTATCATGTTCAAAAATCATTATTTATATTAAAACATCCCTTACTACAATGTTTCCCCATTTCCTATGATTTCACCCTTAAACACTACCTTCCAATGAAGCTTTCCACAGTGCAACTTTTCAAAAATAATAGTTGCCAAATTCACCTCACATAGTACTTCATGAGACTTTCTCTTTAGGTGCCAATTTCTTCTACCTTTTATTATAATTATAAGTGTGGTTATATATTTTTCCTTCTAGGGGTTATGATATTTGAAGAAAGATTCCATTGGCCTTATTTGGTTTTTTTTTCAGTATAGTTAATGAATTACTCAAATTGTCTTTACATACTAACAGGTAATTTTTAATGCATTAGTAGATTGACATGTTAAAAAGTGTTGTGTTTCTAGAAACCTTACTAATTATTAACCTAACTTGCAAGTTTTTATTATCACAGTTTGTGCTATGAGGATTGGATTAATGTTGCCTCTAAGGATAAAACCTGGCTTCATGCACTCAATTATCTGAATATGTTCGATGCGATAAAAGAATGAGTATTGGTCCTGTCAAACTGTTTTACAAATTAAATTACTTTCATAAAGGCCAAACAACAAGGTGAACTGAAGAATAGGGTTTAGCAAGGAGGAAGCCAGAGTCTCCTATGCCATAACCAAGTGAACTAAAGGATCAAATGTCAAGGGCAGGGATCTTCTGACACTTCTGATGAGGAAAAGGAGTTATAACGTCAATTATAAATGGCCAGTGGCCTAGCCAGAGAGGAAGTCCAGGAAAAAGAGGAAGACAAAAAAAGGAAAAAGAAAAAGAAGAAGCAAAAAAAACCCCCAAAATCTGATCTCTTTCAGCTAGAGATTGAATACTGCATGTCTGTAACCACAAGTATGAAGGTGTGGAGTTAGAATAATACAAATTAAAATGAAACAGTAATTCGTATCTATGTAATACTTATGGAGTAAGTATATCAGATACTGTCCTAAGAGCTTTGGATATATTCCCCATTTAATTCTTACAACTCTGTATATAGTGCCACTATTAACCCTTTTTTACACTGGAAGAAAGCCAAGTCATGGCCTGGACAAGCAGTGTAGTTACTCAGGATCACATAAGAGCACATCTGGAGAAGACTGGATTTTAATTCAGAGAGTTATATTTCAGGGCATACAATTTCAAACATTATATTCCTTTGCTTTAAAGATAAAAGTCTCTGGCCTAACTTATCAAAGGAGAGGACATGCTAGAAAATGAGCAATATTCATTCTTACCCATTTGTTTATTGAACCAATATCTACTGAGCACTTCACGTTTCACTGGGCACCATTCTGGGCACCGGGAGGCAGTTAGGAACAAGGCAGAAGAAGGTCCTGCCCTGATAGGGCCTCCATGCTAGTTAGGTAGACAGACAATAAGTATGTGAAATAATAAAGAGGTAGTAATACAAGTTCAGTCGATAGTTCAAAGAAATAAAACAAGGTAAAAGAAAGTAGAAAGATGCACAGAAATGGAGTAAGGCATTCTACTCCAGATAGTTTGGTCTGAAAACCCAAGAAGGGCTCATTTGGTCAGAGAATGGAAAAGCACACCATGTTCTTCTGGACAAGAGAGGTATAAATGTCCTGTGGCATGTTACTAGAAGACAATAAAGCCAGTATACCTGAAGCTGAGTAAGCAATGGGTTAGTAGTAAGGTAGAGAGGAGTCAGATAATGCAGGCTTTTGTTTGTTTGTTTCTAAGACAAGCTAATGAGTTTCAATTTTATTCTAAGTATGTTGGGAAAGCATTAGAACCTGGGGGGTGGGGGGGTGAACTGATCTGACTTACATTGTAAAAGGGTCACTAGGGCTACAATGTGAAAATAAACTATAGAGATCAGGGGATATGTGAACGCAAACAAAGAGACTATTCAGTAAACTTATTGCAGTCCTCTAGTTAGAGAAAATGGAAGAAGGTAGAAACAGTGCGAGATTATCAGCTTCTGTATATATGTTGAAAACACAGTCAACATGACTCTTTCTGACCCTTCCTCCCTTTCTCCTCCCTGGATTCCAATAACGTATACATTGTTTCTCTTAATATCCTATTGCTGACATAGGCTTTCTTCACCCTTTCACTCTTTCTTCTGTGTTTTCCTTTGAAAGGATAACTTCAGATAAACTGCATGTTCTATTTCAAATAATTTCAAGTTTCAAGTTCACAGATTCTTTCTTCTGCTTTTTCAAGACTACTATTGATGTTCTCAAATACATTTTTCATTACATTTGTTATATTCTTCAGCCTCAGAATTTCTACTGGCTCTTTTTTATAATTTCTCTCTTGGTTAGATTCCTCATTTTGTTTGTGCATGGTTTCTTAATTTAATTGTCTTTCTGTCTTCTTGTTCACTAAGCTGCCTTAAAACAAGCATTTTGAAGTCTTTTTCTGGAAAACTGAAGATCTCTATTTCTTTGGGGTTGTTACTGGAAAACTACTGTGTTCCTCTGGTGCTGTCATGTTTCCTTGATTTCTTATGTTCCTTGAAGTTATGTAATGCTGTCTTCTCATTTGAAGAAGAAGTCACCTCCTCTAGTCTTTACTAATGGTTTCAGGAGAGAAATACCATTTGCCATCCCTGCTAGGCGTTCTGAGGCCTTCTCAGGTCTTTTCTCTGGACATGCTTGCTCCATGAGAGTCATCCAGAGAAAACGTTCCCTCTTATGAGGTGTTCTTAAGCTTGTGTGCCTTTTCTCAAAACTCACTTTTCACTTGCTTTCTCTAGTGTAAAATGCTCAAATTGATATGCTTTCTCCCGATCCCACAGTCAGGGATTCTTTCTCTGTGTTCTCACTGGCTATCTGAAAAGACTCACTGGCTCACTCTTGCCACTCTCAGAAGCATGCACACGCACAGGGAGCTGGTCACACAATGGGGATGTAATGTGTGAGAGATACACAGAACACTGGGGGTTACCTGTGAGTCAGCTGGGGGATACATAAGCTAGATGTCCCCATCAGCTGGGGGATAGCTTTCCTGATGGAATCCACAAAGCATGTAGTAGGACCTAATTCCCTTTGATGTCCTTGAAGAGATGTGTCCGCTGCTCTCCCATCTGCTGTTCTCCCAGCCACTTCCTGCCCTGCCTGATATACAGCACACCTCACTGTTCTGGATGGGGCAAGAAAGATGTGGGCCTCTTTGGCAATGTCCTACACAACTGGAGAAGCTAAGAAATCACTCCTATGTTCTTAGTTTCTCCAGTGGGAGAAAATGTGGGTCAAAACGGTCTCTCTTGGCACTGAACTATGTCACACTGTGGGAAGAATGACATGAGTAAAATAAAACTGTTCCTCTTACTCTCTACAGTGCATCATATCTCAGGTTATTTTGCTTCAATATTGTGCTGGAACTTCAATAGGCTGGGACTTTCAGAGTTCTACAAAGACATCGTTATCGTGAGTAATTGTCAAAATCAGTGTTCTTGCTGGGGGGAAGATGGCACAAAACTCCTCTTCCCACATCTTTCTGAGATCCCTCCTCCAAAAGCTCATGAATTTTTATGCTCCCAGATTTACTGGACCAAAATAAAATTAAGATCTTCCACTCATGGAAAGACATTAGTACGAGAGGGAAAGGGCAATCAACAGAGTGGTAGAAGATATTTGCAATATATATACTTGGCAAAAGACTCTTGTTCAGAATTCAAAACTAATAAGAAAAAGCAACGCAAAGCAACAGAAAAAATGGGCAATAGACTCAGAGAGGTACTTCAAAAAGAGGATACTCAAATATCTAATAATAATAATACAAAAAGTTGTTAAGCATCATTAATCAGAGGAATGCAAGTTAAAATCCTCAATAAGTTAACATTACATGTCCCAACAGAATGTCTCCTAAAAAGACGGATAAAAAGACTTAATTCCATGTGTTGCTGAGGATGTGGAGCAACAGAAACTCTTGTTTTACTAATGAAGTGTGTTAAACAAGCATAACCAGTTTGGAAAACTGACAGTACTGCCCAACACTGACCACACACATGTTCTCTGACACTAACAGCACTCTTGGGCAAACATCAAACAGACATACCTCATCATTTATACTGAAAAATATGTAAAGAATGCTCATATTAACAATACTCATAATAGCTCCAAACTCTAAATACTCAAATGTTCAGCAGTGAATGTCCATCAACAATGAATTGTGTAATTAACTTCAGGTGTAATCATGCAGTTAGAGTATTATATCACAGTTAGAATAAACACTTGTTGCGATACACGAAACATTTATGAATCTTATAAACATAATTTTAAACAAAAGAAACTAGAAATAAAATAATGTATACACTATGATTCAACTTACATAAGGTTCAAACCCAGGGAAATCTAAGATTTAATGGCATAAGTCAGGAGGAAGGTAGTGACTAGGAAGAGACTTCAGGGGACCTTTGAACAGTACAGTTTAAACTGCAAAGGTCCACTTATAGGTGAATTGTTTTCAGCAAATGTATTGGGAAAATCTTCGGAGTTGCACAGCAATCTGGAAAGACATTTTCTTTTCTCTAGCTTACTTTATTCTAAGAATGCAGTATCTAATGCATATAACATACAAAATATGTATTAATCAACTGCTTATTTATGGGTAATTCTGGTCAACAAGCTTTTAGTAGTTAAGTTTTGGGGGAGTCAAAAGTTTTGGGGAGTCAAAATCACAGTGGATTTTCAACTGTGTGAGGAGTTGGTACCCCAAACTTCTCCATTGTTCAAGGGTCCACTGTACATACACAAGTATTTGGAGTTTCATGTGATGATCCATCTCTTCATCTAGGGATTCTTTTTTTAATTGAGATAATTAATCTATAACAGTGTGTAAGTTTAAGTTATCTAAGTTAAACTGAACAATGTTTATGTGGCTGTATTCAGCCTGTGGACACAAATACTTATGTAATTTTCAGTATTTGATAAATAAAAATTCAAGAAAACATTCAGAAAAAAATGAGGCCTGGGAGTAAGTAAAATGCCCAGTTCAAGTTAGCAAGCAGAATAATCCCAAATTGCAACTAGATTGAGTTGATTCGGATACCTGCGTTACTATTCACTGCTCTATATGCTTTTCTCTTTCCTACGTGTCCATTCTAACAGTCTCCAATGCCTAGCCTTCACCGACTTCCAAACCCCTGTGGTCTGATGCCTGCTCCTATTGTCTGCTGGTGCCCATTGATTTAGCAATCCCCTTTTATCTTCTTTTCAGATTTCTTATTTGGCTTTTTATTATTTTCTCTTCCTTTCTTGCAATTCTTCCTTATTTTTTGCTAAGGTCTATTCCTCAGCCCCTTTTAATTCCCTTTCTTTCTTTTTGAATATTATATTGTATTTTCTATTCAAACTATTAAAGCAAACAAACATGTTGCAACCAATTTGCAACTGAGAAGTATAACAACAGCACCCCCAATATTAGTTATCTCCCTTTCCCTCTGACAAAATTCTACTATTTTTCAAAGTAATCAATATTATCAGTGTGGTATGCAGGTTTTAATATCATTCGCCATGTTCAGGTAAAAAGAAAAAGGCATAGAGATGAGCACATATTTTCTTTCTTGTTTTCCAATATTGGGATGATGGCATGACTTCTCTTTACTGTCCCTCTGATCAAAACACAGGGATTTTCATTAGTATGCTGATTATCACCCCCCAACACACATACACAAAATGTTGCAAAAATAGTCATACATAGTCTTGTAGAGGATTAATTTCCCAAACGGAATTGTTGGATTAAAATATTTGTGTATCTAAATTGTACTAGATTTTTCAGATAATTTACCAAAGAGATAGAGCAATTCTCTCTCCCACCAGCTATAAATGAGCCCTTCCCATTCTCCACACCTTTGTTAGAACTTAGAAACCTTTGAAGATATTTTCTAATATGATTGTTAAAAAATGATACTTCACTGTTATCATTTTAATTTCCCTACTTGGGCAGTTGAGCATTTTTATATACAATTTGGCAATTCTGATACTATTTTCTGTGGATTACCCATCCATTGTGCTATCAGGTTATTGCATTAATTTTTTCTGAATATCTTAGGATGGCTTTCTGCTTATTGTTGTAGACTTTCATTCATTGTATGTGGCAATTGTCCACTTATGTTTAAAATGAGATTAAAAAGTCAGAATGTCATACTCTTCTGCCTTATTTTTTTTTATTTCCTTTGATTTAGAATTCCCAGAAATTTGAAAGGTGAGAGTACCTAATTATTAACCAATCAGGATGTGGTATCTTTAAATAACCCTTTGGCCGTGTTCCTTACCCATCTCCACGGCCCTGACAGCCTACGACCCTGGATCTTGGCTCATTCGCCAGGCAGAGTCAGCCCCTCCACTCTAGTTCCAGACTAAGGATCCCTCTGTTCTTCTCCATCAGATACTATCCCTCCATCTACTTTCTTTCTGTTTTGACATTTCTCATCTGCTAATGGTTTCCCAAACTATTATCTTCTTCTTGCAGGTTTTATAACATATTAGTTTATTTTCTAAATGTTAATATCTTCCTGGGAGACTAGAAAGTAAATTATTTTAATATGACTATTTAATAAGACATTGGACCAGAAGCCCTGTGACATTTTTTTAAATCTATTTTTTCTGGTCCCTTAAATGGCACACTTGTTTTCTTTCTTTTTATGAAATAAAAGTTTTATTCTGACTAAAGCATTGGCTTTCATCTGAAATGTTTCCATTTTTATTAACCCTACATGATTTAGAATCCAGTTTTCACTGCCTTTTTGATGGAGGATCTTATTAGGTTGACTCATATGGATTACCATTTTTGTAGGTCAAAATGGTCAAATATCAGCAATTTTGTAGGCTTCAACTTAGGTTGGGTGTTTCCAAGTTGTTCAATTTTATGAATATTTTTGTTTGTTAATTTCTAGTCTATTGGATTTAGTTAAAAAATATAGCTTGGAAAATGTATGGTTTCACATACAAATAAGGTTTTAAAAATCATGTTTAAGTATATAAAATTTTCTTTATAAATGATGAACAAATGGATATTCTTTTAGGTGAGAACACAGTACTCTGTGTGTGTGTTTGAACTATAGTTATTCAAATCCTTTACATCAGGGTCCTAAAGGTGTCATATACCCTACAGATTCCTACCAGCAAACAATTTTATTTTGGGCCCACTGAGTATTTAAAACATAAAACTTGAGTATCTCTAAAGCAGGGTGTGAACTCTCCATTTCAGCCATAGTGTATACCACTATTGTCTACTACTAATCTAATCTACACAATTATATTATCTGCCAAGATCCTACAGGCATGAGTTTTCCTCCCTACTTTGTATCTTTTCTCTGTAACTTCTTTTTCTTCCCACATTTTTGTTGTCTTGTAGATAGTACAATTTTTATTTCTGAGGACTAAAATAATCAATCCCCTTTTCTATTCCCATTTTATAATTCAAATACCTTGTTTTTTTGGCTTTAGAAGGCCCTCTTTATGCTCTCATTGTATCTCTTGGGAGGCTGCATTTCTTTTTAGTTCAAGATTTGTGGTCTCTTTTTCATTTATTTTGCCTTAATAGAAACCACCTGTTCTTATCCAACTTAGTCTTTTTGTGTGTTTTTATTGAGTCCTTTAAAAACGGATCTCTTTGCCTTCTCATGAGTTCAGGTTACCTCCACATCCTTATATGCTAGGATGTTGGGGTTGCTTAGGCATCTCAAAACTACAGTAACTAGAGAGACCACAGCCCTTCCCCTATGAGGCAGTGTGTAAAGTCAGTTGGCAAAATTAAAGTATGTGATGAAGGCTCTTTACTGTTTTAGGCTTCTTCAAATATCCTTGAGGAGTATCTTCTTTCAATCACTTGGGATATTAGTGTAGCTCATTCAGGGAGGCCCTTCCCTGAGCCACTGGCACCGAGAGGATCGTGTAGCCTTCTCTAGAACTTGACTTTACAGGTGAGGATGTGCAGCGTCCTTCTCATCCAACTGATGCCAGGCTAGCAATGTAATTTCTGGGTCTTCACTCCATGCTCTCTATCTCCACAGATACTGAAAGCCTTTTCTTTCACTTCTGAAAATCTCAAGTCTTGGTAGTAAAGTCATTTCTTCCAGATTTATTTAATAGGGTTATTTTGTTCGTTGAGATGCTCAGCAAGGAGCTAGCAAAGAAAAGGGATCAGGAGTGTGAATTCGAATCATCAGTGCTCCTGAACAGCCAATCATTCTCTTTCATTAATGTTCACTGATTTGTTCATGATCCCATAAAGTTGAAGACTCTCTACAGTCCTCCAGTCTTCTGATCTTAAACATTATTTCTGGACAGCCACATTACTTCCCATCCCATCATCACTTATATTCTAATGAATCCCCATCCAATTTTCTCTAGAACAGATATCCTTGCTAATCTCTAGTCCCAAATTTCCAACTACCCTTTTAACCCTCCTCTCTTGGAGGTTCCATTAGTACAGCAATTCAGAATGTTGACTCAATTTATCATCGTTCCCATATACTGTACTTGTTCTTTGTTCCATATTCCATAAAGAGTTCATCAAGTCATATTAACATTGTTCTAGCTTTGACCAAGCTGGAAATCAAAAATAATTGCAGGTTCCCCCCGACCCTTTTTTTAAAACAACTCTGGCATTAAGTGGATGCTCCAGTGGCAATTTCCCATTTTGAATATTCTGAAATGATCAGTTTTCCCATTTTTATGTCTACCAGCCATATGGATTCTCTTTAACAGGCAATATTATAAAATATTCCTAACAAAACTCTATATCTCCAGCTTCTTTGATAATACATTCATCAACCTGTGGTTTTTTTTTCTTTTTCAAATTGTTCTGTTCCCAGAATTTTCCTTTAAAAACTGAATGGCATTCCCATTGATAAACCTAAACCCTTCAGTGGCTACATTTCCCTAACAGAGAAAGTTCAGTCCTAGAAACCCACCCCTAATCTACATTTAGAGCTTCCTCTCGAGTCCCTTCACTAGCTCAGACACCTCCTGCTCTCGCTATGCCAAGATATTCCGCCTTCTCCCAAACATGTCATGTGCTTTCACACCTTCACGCCCATGCTCATGTATCTGCATTTACCTTCCCATAATGCTTCTCCACATTTTTCTACTCATTTTCCAACTTTTTTAAGATTGAGTTCCAATATTACTGCTTCTTTGAAATATTCTCTGATTTTACAGAAAATTCCCTTTTTCTGGAATCTCACAGTATTTTGAGATAGCATATTGGGCATGAGGATTATTTTAATGTTTGGCTCTTTGGATAAATCGTAAGTTCTGGGAATGCTAGATTTCACTTTTTATGACTAACATAGGAAGCATTCAACAAATGTTTGGTTAAATGAATTGTGTTAGGACATTTTGTATTATGAAGAGAGAAAAACTAATTTCATCAAAATGGGGAAATACTGGCATAAGCAAACCATGGGAATGGAGAGGATCCTATTACCTCCTTCCCTGGCTTCCCTGTGTGTGGCAGCTTTCCCAGTGGGCTTTTCCGAGGGACTTGGAACCTCATATGATAATCACACCAATCACCAACTCACGTCAGAAAGAAAGTGGAGCTGCTTTTCTTGAACGCTAGTTAGAACATACAAGTAAAAACTCCAAGTGACCCAGGTTTAATATGTATACAATCCAGACCAGAAGGCAGGAGATCAGGCTTGGTCTTTCCCCAAAATATTACATGGACAGAATGTGAAAGGGACCGTTCCTCCAGACTATGTTTCTAGTATAAGAAAGAATAAAGGTCCTCCATTCATTACACTTCACTATGGGTAAATGTCACAAATATTTGCTAATTAGTCCAAAAAGTGTTAGCCCTTTCTTCAACATTGGTTTATTTGTGCTTGAGTTTTCTGTAACTCGAGGATTTTATTCTTTGGAAATAGGAAAACATTTTATTTTTTGCCTCTGAATACCACGACTAACTCTAGAGGCACAGAACAAATAGAACTTCAGTTTTGCTACTACTCCATTGATATAATATATATAGGAATAATATTATTTCCCATTTATTCTTAAAAGAACACCGCTAGAGACATTAAAAATAAGTCTCTATGGAGAAATAATTAGTTCCTCAGTGCAACGGAACTTTAGAAGTGTCTTAATTTCTGAGATTTCAATTAAATAACTGAGCAAAAAATCAAGATTTCTGATTGAATGTAGAGGCATTATTGATTACACTTGCATCTATTTTTTAATCAAATATTCTAAGAGAATCACATAGCACCTCAAGTCCTGATTGGCCCATAATTTAATGCTTTTTCATGTAGCATCAAATGTAACCTCAATTTTAAAATGTTGGGCAAATTATATATTTGAAATTTCAAAGTGCTCACAGTTAGTTAGCGAAATGTTGTCTCTTCTACCGAAGAAGATTGGAGCAGACAATCTTAAAAATTAACTTTTGTTGTTGGTTTGGAATGCATGTGCTTATTTTGGAAAGAGAGTTACCTCCTAAATCTTCTTGATTAAGCAAAATTAAATTTTACCTTATATTTCCTGAATGTGCAGAGTCTGGGGAATCATGCATCTCACTTGCATTGACTAAGTGTCTATGTGACCAAATTGCATTTGGCTTCAGGAAGCAGAAAAACAACTTTAAGCATTTAAGCAAATGGATGTGTGTGTGTGTGTTTTCCAGGCATCAAGAAATCTGAATGATTAACAGATCAGGGATTTCTTCTAATTACTATTAGAGACCCAGGTTCCTACTTCCACTGTTAGCGTGCAGTGTTGATGTTTATGATTCCAAAATACTATTCATCCTTCAGGAAGAACGTAATGACAAAGAAAAAAGGGTGATGCCCATATCAAGAAAGTAGAACATCCCAGAAATCCTGAGCAGACAGATCTGCACACTCATTGGCCAGAATCATACAACATGCCCATCATAAGCTCCAAGCACTGCTTAGAAATAGCATTTTTAGGCTAGACCTTTACAATCAGAGTGCTCTGAATTTAAAAAAGGAGGGTCAGAGAGAGTAGATAATGACAGAAAACTCTCAGTATCCCACAAACTTACTATGTGTTTGTGATTATATTAATCAGCAGGCAAAGGGAACTGAAAGATTAAGGACTAAATGGCAAAGAAAAGACTAAAATCTACCAAAGTTTTGTGGTAATAATCATGCTTCAAGAAACCCAAAGACCTGATGTTCCTCCAAAAGAGGCAAAAAAAAAAAAAAAAGAATCAAATACAACTCAGAATATTTTGTTTCATCAGAAGTAGTCAGGCATACACGTAGCTCCAAGAAACCTATGGTAAAGGAGATGGTTTCTCTGTAATATGATTCAGTGGGCTGAATCGACCCCCTTTAGAACCATGATGAGCTGTGGAAAAGACCTCCCCTCCTGTTTGGATGAAAAAGTCTCTTCTTTTGAGTCTGTCATTTGAGTGGTCAAAATAACATTTTCTTCGGAAAACCATTAAAATGAACTTTTCCTTGGAAATAAGCTATAGCCCCTAGGACTTTTCACTCAGTTACGTTATCATTTTGCCTAGACTTCCACTGAAGCAAATTTATTTAATTGCAAACAAGATGGGAATAGGGGGAAGACCCAGTGTTGGGTTTCTGAGGAGCCTCTTATAGATTGGTTGTATCCCTTAGCATATTTTCACTCTTCTAAATGCAAGTTCAAGAATCCTGAGCTCGAGGTCCGATTTTCACATAATTGACACTTAAAGCCAGGAAAATCAAGAAATAGGATTCCTATGTCCTATTTTTCTTGCAGATGTATGGCCGGGATACATGACGTTTGCCACCCTTCTCTGAAGGTCCAGGAGGAAAGTATCATAAGATTATGACTTACAAAATCATGTTTCACTGTTACTAGAAAAAAAGTTATCCTGTTAAGGAATATGATATGTTAAGTACATTGATATGGTTACCCAACACCATATTCAAAGATGGCTAATTTAAAGACCCAATTTTCATACACCTTTAGAATTGCTAAAAATTCATCCTCTCCTTTAGCCCACAAATTCATTTTCATATATTATGCATATATCTTACATAATAAAAATCTTATTCATCAAGTAAGCATTTAAATTCTCTGGAAAATTAACAGGTATATGACACAAGAGACTTTATTACAACATTATTTACAATAATACAAATTTGGGAGGAAAGTGCATCCATATCTAATACAATGAAATAGCTGTAGTCATTTAAAATGAGGCTCTAACTGTTTTTTTTGATGTTGAAAATGTGCTTTTTAGGTATGTGTGTATATATAGGCACATATAAAATTATCAGTAACAAACAACTGTAAACAATATTATTTCTATTTGAGTAGTATGGGCAATTTTCACTTGTCTCGTTAAACTGTTATACACTTTATAACCTGAAAATGAACACAAATTACTTTACAAAAAGAAATAGAAAAGAAAATCATCAAGAAAGTATATAAAGAGATCCAGGTCTTAAAGAACTTTTCTTAGAATAAATGAAACTCATCAAGATAAAGTAATTCATTTTCAGTGAGAAAAAACAGTCTAATGCCTTATGGAAAATAGATTTAATTTTAAATGATGGTTTTATATTCAGTTATATACTCTGAGTATTATTTTGAATTAAATATTAATTTTACCTCACAAACATATCCATAAAAGGAATAGTTTTGTTATTCTATTTTAACTAGAAATATCCAAATTTAAATTATAAAGAAATTTAAAAAAAGAACTCTAAGCTTAGAAGTTAATAGATTTATAAAATGAGAATGAAAAAGCTACCCACTTCTCTTTTTGGCCATAACAGACCCACTGTTGAAATAAAAACAAACAAAAGGCTTTTTTTCCAACAAGAACTTCCAATCAAATGAGAAAGAGAGACTTTTTTCCAGTAACTCCCCACAGTCCCATTTTGGGATTCCTCAGTCCTAGGTCTGTTCTAACTCCCAAGAATCCATACTGTTGATGACTTACCTTTTAAACTCCTTTTTCTAGAATGCATCAAAATTTATTTATCTCACTGTATTAAGTTTCCAAGGGCTGCCAAAACTTTTGGCAGTATTACCAACTGGATGGTGTAAAAAAAACAGAAATTTATTCTCTCACAATTCTGAAAGCTTGAAGTTCAAAATCAAGGTGCTGGCAAGGCCATGCTCTCTCCAAAGGCTGTAGGGGAGAATCCTACCTTGCCTCTTCTGCCTCATGGTAGTCCCAGGTATTCCTTGGTGTGCACCAGTTTAACTCCAGTCTCTGCTTCTGTGTTTGTTATAGCCATTGGGTCTCAGGGTGTCACTGTCTCTGTGTCTCTTCTCCTATTTGTGATAAGAAAAACAGTCATATTGGATTACAGGCCACCCTAACACCTCATCTTAACTTCGTTACACCTGCAAAGACTATTTCCAAATAACATCACATTCACAGGTAGTTGGGGTTAGAATGTCAACATACCTTCTTGAAGGACACGATTTAACCCATAATAACTACCTTCCATTCTCTCATGTTTATTCAAAGGAGAGGGTAAATGGCAGTGTAAGATGTTAAGTTCATCTGTGCCCCTGTGTTAGCTAAAGTGGACTGTGATGCCTACACCAGTACAGGCACTGGGCTCCAGGAGACCCCTTAAGGTGATAACCCTCAGACTTTCTGATAAAGACACCTGAGGGCAGAGGAGAGTGGATGCCATGTCCAGCTCCTGAGAGATAATACAGAGCAGCCTGCCAAAGACCCCACATTACAAACCTCATGGATTACTTTTAAATTGATTCAAATTTGTATTCTGCCTTGTACTGTGTCTATGCCTGTTTCAATAGAAAAAATAAAATATTTTAACATACATAGAGCTAGGGAAAACAAAGAAAAAAAGTTTTTAAATGTCTTATCAGACAATGGGAAAGATGCTGTTGAAATAAAACACTGTGGGTAATGAGCCAAATGAGTATAGCTCTCTTGATGTGCTGTATGGGGGTGCAGGACATGAGGCTCATGGATTTGAATCTGGCTACATTTCTTTCTTAAGCGAATTACTGAACTTGTCATTGTCTCCCTCTCTGGAGAATACCCATCCATGGTGTTGTAGGAGGATTAAATGAAGTGATATATGTAAAGTACTTATCTCATTTCCTGATACCTAAATTGCACTCCAATATAGTAGCAGTAATTATTAACAGCATTAGAGAATCTTAAGGAATTGAAAAGAGTTAGCACTGCGTATCAGATCTAGCATCCTGGAGATCTGTGCTGGTTCACAATACTACAAGAACCCAGACTCATATGTGAATACCAATAGTGTTCAGTTACTGTATCACATAGACCCACTGAACAGGGATCCCCAAAACACCAAAAGAGGTGGTACTATGCAATCTGTAAAACTGATATTGGTGGAAATGTTAGTAAATGCATTTAGTTGCTGAGAGAACCCCTTGATTCTCCTAGCAGCCTGGAAAATTTTTGGAATCTCATTTAACATTGCAGCAAAATTCTTGCAAAAGGAAATTTATGGTGAAGAAAGTTCACTGAGTATGTAATTATTTACTATTAGCATCTTTATTTTCTTCTTAATGAAGTTTTAACCATACCTTCCTGACCAATTCATACTATCCAAATCTCAGAATGTCTGACTTTTCTCATGTTATATTCTTACTTTGTACTTTTCATCACTTTATTTCCTTCAGCATTTTGTTTATTGAGCCTATGTCCATAATTTCCTGATGTTCAAAGTCTCCTGTTTGTTACATGCTATAGCTCCCCTTTATAAAGCTTTGTGTCCTTGAATCTTTTGTAATATGTGAGTACATTATGCTTTCCATGGGAATCCCACAAACTTTGTGCTATGAGAACATTGTCCCCTTTCAGCAGTTCAGGTTAGGTCCCTATGGGATCACTGATTCTATATTTCTGGTATTCATTTCTTGGCTTGGGGACGCCCACATCCCATGAGTAGTATTAAACTGGATCTCATGTTCACATGAAGAACAGGTCTGACAGCCCAATGACTTGTGAGCTAAACTTTGTCCAGTGAGAATTCCAGGTGGTCTTCAATTTGCTTGCAGCCTCTGGTTTCTCATCTGCAGGCCTTACAACTCCTCTGCAGCCTTCCAAGACCTTAGGAAGCCCTTCCTAATCTGTGGGGTCTACTGTGTAGATAAGAGCTCTCTCATATGTAATATTTGTTCATTCTTCCTTCCTCTTTTGGAATACAAGCTCCTTTAAAGCTGATCTTGGCAGTCTTACCTCTTTTGGTCTCTACAATCGTAGGCCAATATTAGTCCATTAAAAAGTTAAGGAAAAATAAATGTTAAGCCCATAGACTTGAGTGCTATAGCCTCACTATTTTTATATATAGCAGGGTTTATATTAGTGTGACAAACCCAGCCTTAATAAGAAATGTGAATTTGAATGTTCTGGGCATTACAATACTGGTAAGGAAGCCACTTTTATACAGAAAATGTTTATTGAGGCACTCGTTGTAAAGTCTAGTCGCTGTAGCTATTGACAAAATAAGACATGATTCCTGCCCCCAAGGATCTTACTGCCAGTAGCAGACACACATGCCTTTCCTGGTAATAACCCCAGACCCCACTCCTACTCATTGCTGACCTGCTTTACCTAATCCAATCTCTTAATTGAATTCATTTTTTGGCCCTGAGTCACCCACTAGATTCCTGCTTTTTTTTCCTAGCACCTATTATTTGGACCTTGCATCTCCAGTATTTGATTGTTGCTATCTAGCCAAATTGTCGGCTCCCCTTATTCTGAGTTTCCTGGGTTGTTTCCAGTAGGAATGTACAAATTTGGATCTGGTACGACACTCATTGCCCAGAATTTGGGAGCCTATCTTTTTTTTTCCTTCACCTTAAAGGGAAAATTATGAGTCTTGTCTCTCCGTTTCCCTCAAGATTTCCCCAGAAACACTGACTTGTTAGGAAAGATGGATCAACGACTACAGAGCACTGTCTAAATCCAGAGAAGCTGGTCAGACATGGTGGGGCTGAAGACAAAGGAGAACGTGAGCTTACAGCTGGGCAGAGCAGGTCATGAATTCAAACACTGACACTTACTAGTTGTATCCTGGTGGAAAAATGACTTAATATCTTGGAACCTCAGTTTTCTTATTTATAAAAAGAGGGGGAAAATTCTTATTTTGGAAAATCACTGCATTAGAAGATTATGCATAGTGATCAGTCCTTAAATTGTAGATGAACAGTATATACAAAACAACAAAATGAAGAACAGCTATAGACAACACAGCTGGTTTTCTTATGTGCCTGGAAAAAAATGCCTAAAAAAAACACAGTGCTGAAGGACAGGTGCATCAAATAGAGATGTGCAAATTGTGTGTGTCCTCTAGCAGGAAGAAACAGCACAGAAGCTACCTGGAAAATCTGAAAATAGTCCTGAAATTCCTCTGAGCAGACAAAAAACATTGTAAATGCATGTTTATTTTATCTTTCATAGGATATTCATAGGATATCTCCTGAGATCAGCATTCAGAACCGATTTGCTCTTACTTTACCAAAAATGTTATTAAGCTTAGCTCTTTAATTTCCCAGTTCATAGCATATTAAAAGTAACAAATTAAATGGGGAGAAAGAGTTAGATGGAAACAAAGGAACTGGCAATTTTATTAACCAACAATTCATTCCTTGAGAGTTCAGAAAGGCAGGTATTTCATATGGGATTAGAGACTAATCTTCAGGCTTGCATTTTGTAACTTGCACAGTGTTGTATACAGGTAATATGGCATGATTATCATTATATCTTGGGATTCTGAATATGTAATCCCACCCAGAGCATAGAATGAAGACAGGTCAACAAGGTTTCTAAACAAAAAGAGGACTGATATAAATGATGTGACATTTTCCTTTTATGCTAATCAAAAAATGTACCTTTCTGAGAGCCTGTTTGAGCCAAATGGAACAGTGTGTTAAATAAGGTCACCTTTTCAATGACACTCAGGAGTTTTCTCCAGTACAAGAGATCTAGCTTTATTTTCCTACAAATGTTCGTAAATGCTTTAGTTTTAAGATTCTTTTATAAACAAAGTAATTTAAAATATCTACTTGGGATGGGTAAGAGTAGTTACTACAAAACAGGCTATCAATGTTCATATTTGTGTAATGGGATAATATGTCAGGGATTACGCAAAACAGAAATTAGCCGAGTTTCTTGGTTTGGAAAGCCTCCTATGACCAAAAACAGTAATGCCCTGCACTCAGGTTAGTTTTCTTTTCATACTTCCCCATGTCCTATCAGGTCTTTCTAAACAATATCCTTTCTTACTCCAAGTATCGCCACCTAGAGATCTTAATATTTCATCTTGAAACTTGACTTGGCCTTCCTCCCCACTTGTTGAATTTATTTTATTGAATTTGAATGCTTGCCCTCTCCCACAATTAATGGACATTCATAGCTGGCGAACAGCCAGGCCTAATATATAATTATGAATGTAATTATAAATAACAAATTATAAATTATAATGGTGTAATTGTGCAGATTCAGAAAGAATTACAGCATCTTAAAAATGGCCAATAGTGATTTGGGAGTGTTATTGATTCGAAAACAAGTATTGGGGTATCTATGTGCCATACAGCTAATTCAGAGATGATCACTGATCATAAAAACCAACATGTAGATTCATACAGGTTGTAAGTAAAGCTGAGCTTTGAAATGATTGTGACTCCATGACTGAGAGATACTTAAATGTGTGGGTTTGGCCACAAAAAATTAAAACAAACTTGTGTGATATGGTCTGATACACTACATGACCAAAAACACAGTATTCATCAAAACAAGATCATAGTGAATGTGTGACAAGTATTTCATGGTCATCAGTTAAAACAAAGCTTAATATTTCTGGATGAACAAAATATCATAATATTCAAGTAAGGCAGAATGACAAAAAAGAATAAAAGACATACATGAAAACACTCCACATGGCACACAGCATCTGTAAAATGTGCAAGCATATCATAAAGGATATTGAAAATTTTAGTATATATTTTTATATATATTAATTTATAAATGTATAAATTCCAGTTTTAGTTTTATAAAAAATGTATTTTTCTATATGTATGTAAAACTATATATATATTATTATATATTTATATATTATATATCATTTATGTATGTAAAACTATATATATTTATCAATACATAAGTATATATACTGAAATCTTAATATCATATATATTTACCTTAGTGTAGGTATTAGTTTCCTAGATCTGTCATAACAAAGTACCACAAATTGGGTGGCATAAAACAATAGAAATTTATTCTCTCACATCTGTAGAGATTAGAAATCTGAAATCAAGGTGTTGGCCAGGCCCTGCTCTCTCTGAAGGCTCTAAGGGAAAATGTATTCTGTATTTTCTTACATGTTCTGGTATTGCCAGCAGTTCTTGGCATTCCTCGGTTTATAAATGCTGTACTCCAGTCTCGGCCTCCTCCATGTGTACACAGCATTCTCTCTGTATGTTGGTGTCTTCAGATGGCATTGTCCTCTGTGTGTGCCTGTCTCTGTGTTTCTTTTCTTATAAGGACACCATCAGATGAAGGGCACAACCTACTCCTGTAGGACCTTGTCTTGACTTACATTTTGATTACATATGCAAAGACCCTATTTCTAATAAGGTCCCATTCACAGATACCAGGTGTTAAAACTCAACATATCTTTTTGGAGAACACAATTCAAAGCAACAGAATAATATATATACTTATGTACTTAGTATACTTGTGTGTATGTGTATATGTTTGCATATATGAAGATTTTTAAATAACTGACAAATATATATACTATATAGCATAGAATATTGAATATATAATACAATGACTATGTATTATGTAATTGTGCTAAATATGTTATATACTATATATAATACATACACTATATAAAATATAATATAATGTATAACATAACAATAACATATAGAATATATAATTTCATATAAAAATATTTGTGTATATATAGAATACATAATTCATTATTACATATAAGTATATGAATATTATAAACATTATAAATATCATATATATATTATTTATATATATAATTACTGATATTTTCTGCTTTATACTTTTCACATGTCCCAACCCAAACTTACAAAAATATTTTCAAACCACATTCAAAATGTAATTAGAGAAAAGTTTTGTGGTTAATTAAAATAAGGTGAGTCATTTAAAAAAAGTTTGGCTTTGATCTGACTTCTCTTGCTAGTGGATTTTCCTCCCAGTCCTCTCACTCCCATGATTATCCACAGGCTCCATTTCCACTCCTGCCTTTCTTCACCCCATCCCACACTGTTTGAAAATATAAACACAGGTCCTCGGATTGGTAAGGTAAAATCTTAAAGTATTCAGATACTATATTTTTAGAATCCTGTGTCTTCATTTCTAAACATCTTTTCCACATGCACAATTAGCTCATTCTCGGAAGATATCCTTCTTGGACCTCTGCTTGGAAGTGAAGAATGATGTCTGTCTGGATGTTTTCACGTGGCAGCCTCCTGCTCCTCATCCTGTGGACCCATGCTGGACCTGGCCCAGCTGACCCGTTTATTATGAATATAATATTCCTGCAATCAAAATGTTAAACACATACATTGGCTCCTACAAAAACAATGAGAGTGGAGAAAATACTTTTCTAATCATAGTTCAATTTCTATTTAAAGGAACAACTCCCTGACAAAAAATTTCCTGAAAATAAAATGTTGCCTTCATGCTCATGTGGTTGCCATGACTTTACCCCACTGGTTCTTAATACACCAATCTAAAAAGCTTAACAAAAAGCTAAAAAAGCTTCTTCCCAGCAAAAGAAACCATCCACAAAATGAAAAGCAACCTACTGAATGGAGAATATATTTGTAAATGATACATCTGATAAGGGATTAATATCCAAAATACATAAAGAATTCATAAATCTCAACACACACACACACACACACAAAAACTGATTAAAAAAAAATAGGCAGCGAACTTGAATAGACATTTTTCCAGACATATAGATAGCGAACGGACACATGCAAAGATATACAATGTCACTACTCATTAGGGAAATGAAATCAAAACAACCATGAAATATTACTTCATATCGGTTACAATTGCCACTATCCAAAAGACAAGATATAACAAGGGTTCAAAAGTATGCAGAGAAAAGAGAACCCTCCTACACTGTTGGTGGGAATGTAAATTGGTCCAGCCACTATGGAAAGGAGTATGGAGGTTTCTTAAAAAACTAAAAATAGAAATACCATATAACTCAGTAATTCCATTTCTGAATATTTACTCGACAAAAAAATCACTAAATCTAAAAGATATATGCCCTCCTTTGTTTATTACAACATTTACAATAGCCAAGATATGGAAGGAACTTAAGTGTCCACTGTTAAAATGAATGGATAAAGAAGACATGGTACCTATATACAATAAAATATTAATCATAAAAAAGAATGAAATATTTCCCTCTGTGACAACATGGGTAGACCTAGAGGGTATTGCTAAGTGAAATAAGTCAGAAAAAACAAATACTATAGGATTCCACTTATATGTGGAATCTAAAAATCAAACAAAACAGAAATTGACTCATAGACACAGAGAACAGATTGTTGGTTACCATGGGGAGAGGAGAGGGGAGTAACACATTTTATTTATTCATTGTGTGTGTGTGTATATATATATTTATAGATATATCCAAATGTATATAGTACACTTTTTTTTTAATCCATCCATGTGAGGCAGGTAACAGAGGGAGGTAGGCTGAGAGTCCAGGGCCCCTGTAAGTTTCAAGGCCCTTATAAGTTTCAAGAAACTCCAATCCAACTCAGCCATTCAAAAGTACATTTAGTTAGAGAGACCTCGGCTCTGATTGGTTATGCCCTATGCAAATGAAACATTGTACTGTCATCCAATCAAGAGTTGTGATGTCATTAGTCCAGTTCTTTATTTGGTCTGGGGGGGGGTGGGACTTCCTCCTCACAGAAGGCAAAATAAACCCCAGCCCCCACAGCTCTGACAGCATCCTCTCTTGGAGCCCCTCCTGAGTAGCAGGAGCTTTCTCTTTGCACTCATTAAAAGAGCTATGCTGGTTGCTCTGTACACTTGTCTGCTGGCTTCATTCTTCGTCACCTCTGAGACACGATTCTGGGAAATCTTGGCTTTGTGACTCGCACTGAAATGAGCATGGGAGTGTTAATATCTCTTTGAGATCCTGATCTCAATTCTCTTGGAAAAATACTCAGAAGTAGGATTGCTAGATCATAAGGTAGTTCTATTTTTCATTCTTTGAGAAGTCTCCACACTGTTTTTTCATAGTGGCTGCATCATTATTCTTTCCCAACAACAGTGTACAAGGCTTCAAATTCTTCCATATCCTTGCCAATATTTGTCTTTTGTCTTTTTTATAATAACATCCTAACAGGTATGAGCGATATCTCTTTGTGGTTTTGATTTTCATTTCCCTGATAAGTACTAACATTGATCATCTTTTCACGTACCTATCAGCCATATGTAAGTCTTCTGTGCAGAAATATCTATTCAAGTCCTTTACCTGTTTTTTTAAATCAGGTTATTAGATTTTGCTAGTGAGTTGTAGGAGTTATATTTTTTGGAAGTTAACCCTTATCAGATAGATAGTTTGCATATATTTTGTACCATTCCACAAGTTACCTTTCCATTTTGTTGGTTACTTCCTTTGCTCTGCAGCAGCTTTTTGGTTTGACGTAGTGCCACTTGTTTATTCTTGCTCCTGCTGCCTGTGCTTTTAGTGTCATATCCATGAAACCACTGCCAAGGCCAAAGTCATGGAGCTTTTCCCCTATGTCTTCTCCAGGATGTTTTATAGTTTTAGGTCTTAAGTTTAAGTTTTAATGCACTCTGAGTTGCTTTCTGTGTATGAACGTTTCAATTTCGTTCTTCTGCATGTGCATATCCAATTTTCCCTATACGATTTGTTGAAAAGACATCATTTCTCTATTGTGTATTCTTGGCATCCTTGTTAAAGATCAGTTGACTGTGTATGTGTGGATTTATTTCTGGGATTTCTATTGTCTTCCATTAGTCTATATATGTGTCTTTATGCCAGTACTATGCTTTTGTATTCTTTCCATAGTTTTCTTCATCTTGGTTGTTAACAAAAGTCTCGGGTGAATGATATAAATTTTAAAAAGGAAACCACAAAGTCACCAGAAGAGAATATATTTTGTAGGAACATGAGAGACCATTTATAAATGACAGTGAAAGCTTGACACCATAAAGAAAAGACAACTTGATTCCACAAACTTAAAATACCCATGGGACAAAAATAACACACATGAAGTGAAAAGGGAAAAACAATTTGGCCAGAAATATTTGCCAAACATATTAAATATATTAATGTCCTTAGTTTTTAAGGAAGTCTTATTAATTAGTGTTACAACCCAACAAAAGTCAATAGCAGAAACTTCATAGCAGGAAGATATTTTAAACCTGCATGAAGTTGCCCAGCATCACTCAAAATTAATGAAATTTAAACTAAAACAAAATACATCATTTTTCTTCTCTCAGAGAAGCAAACCAAGTTTTCATTATGTATTGTACTCACAAGTGTTTTGGGGAAACAGACCTTCTCAGTTACTGGCCATGTTAATTAGTATTTGCCTATTGGTACATGTTTTACATTATGCACAGGCAATATAATTTAATGTTTACAATGTTTACTTCACACATATTAACTAAATTTCTCCTCCAAACACCCATTAGTTTTTGTAAATATCCTTTTTAAAAATAAGGAAATCAAAGCTCAGAGAGACACCACGTTGTTATGTCATACAACATGAGACATAGCCAGGTTTAAACCCCATGTTTTTGGATTTCAAGCTCAGTTATATTTCCATTAGAGTTGACTTACCTTGAAACACAGTGTTCTGTACAACAAAGCATGTCACTATTTCATAAATGAATATGAAAGATGTATTTTATTAACATGAAGACAGGTAACATACTGGAGTCATCCCTTTCCAAATTGGTAGAATTTCGATAGCAAGAGAAGTATTAAATATTAAGGACATTTTTCTTCTTCCTCCTTAAAATCTTGAAGAGAAATCTCTATTTTTATTTATTTTAAGATTATGTTTCTAAATTTATCATTTGTAAGCACTGGACTAATAATAATCCTTATTTGGATATTTCAAAGGAAAGGCTCTATGGAAATAACTTTATTAGCATGATGAATGATTAAATAAAATACATGGAAAAATAAGTGTGGTTTTGAAACAATTTATTACCTGGCATTGCACTGGCTTTTGAGAGAGATAATTATTATGAGTTGCTGAAGTTCACTGCAATTGTCATATGGAAATATTTCCCATCCCATTTCCTTGTGTTACTGAAAGCCACAATATATTGGAAGCTTGCAATTTGGAACTCATTTGATTTAACTGATAAGAACCTTTTTTATTTCATAAAATATAACTTCACTCAGAAACATAAAACTGTTCTGGTATATTAAACAAGACAGCAATATTAATTGGCTTTTGGACTGTGAGAATTTGAATCAACTCTCTTCCTCATTATTTTTCCATCGGACTTTGTTCAAATTACTCAAAAAACCAATGTATTAATCCTTAATTTGTAATACTGTGTAACATTTCTCTGATTACTATTTTAGCATTTTTAAGAATATCTACACTGTAAAAGACATGCTAAAGCTACTCCAGAATGTGTTTTTGGCTGAATGAGCATTAAACATTTTTTCACTATTCAATGATGATCTTTAAAAATATCAAATAGGATGTTTAGTCCTATTATGATAAAAAGGAAAGGATGTGTTTGGGAGCTGACCCTACTGAGATTTAAACCCTGACTTCTTCCTTTTGCTGTCTCTCCTCCAGTGGCAGGATTGGGTACTAGTTAATGATGTGAACTCTGCAATCAAGTAAGCTTTCTTTGGTCACCTCCTAGCTGTGTGATTTAGGGCACTTAACTTAGCTTCTCTGAACCTTGGCTTTCTTATCTGTCAAATAAAGCAGCTACTTAAACACACAGAGAGTTGTAGTAGTTAAATGAGGTACCAGTGCCTGCAACATAATATGTATTAATTGATTATTAATTTTGCTTTCTCCCCACTCCTTTATTTTTCCTCTGCATCTAGTGGGGGCTCGTTGTGGTCTCTGTGATGTGCCCGGATTCTCTCTCAAGGAGGAACTCACTGTCCCAGCTGCTGGGAGTGCTTTGGCAGGGCAGGCAGCCTTCAGCTGGCATGTCTGTCCCTTCAAGGATGGTCACACCCCTTTCCAGCACAGTCCTCCTTGACAGACCAACCCTTTCATAAAGAGTCAGGCCATCTCCACTCAAATCCTAACTCTGGAAAGGTGAGAGTTCCTGAGCTTCTCCATGGTGTCCTGATCATTAAGCCTGAATCACAGCTCATCTTGTCCTCTGCCCACAGCTGCTGCCTCTCCCTACTATCCAGATTCTGGTCCTACAGGCACTAGTTGATAAACACCTTTCAGTTACACTCCAACTCACAGTCTGCTCTCCAGAGAACTTTATCTGCAGTCTTGCTCTGCTCTGCTCTTTGTAATTCTTCAACAAACATTCAGTTCTGAGCATAGTCAAGGACACTCGCCCTACTCCCGCATTTCACTTCCCCTGCCTGCTCCACACCACAGCCAGCACACATACAGCCCAGGCGAGAAAAGAACCCGCAATAAAGGGAAAGCACTGACTCCTGATGGAGGGTCCATGGCTTTAGCAGTAATCATTTCTCCTGGGCTGGAAAGCTTCATTCCATGCTGGTCAGACTCTTTCAAAGCAATAGATAAGATAAAAGTATTTTAGGACATTGGTATTAAAACCAGATTAACCTCAGTGTTACATTTTGTCCAGAACTAGGCTGACGTTTCTTAATGGCATAATATTATTGGAACAAAACAAAACAATTAATACCATCATTCTACCATCAACCATTCCTACAACTATTACCAGTAAAACCAACAATGGTAATAATTCTAATACCTGAAATTTCAAACAGTGTACTAGAGTTTAGAAAATCCAATATATAAAAGTGTTATAGGAAGGTTAAGAGTATTACCCTGAATATATAGTGTTACTATAATATAAATGTATGTTATGTAATAATATACATAATGCATATAATATATACAAATAAATATATAATAGATATGTAGTATTAATGATATTAAGGGCAATGAGTCCCTAACAATATAATGGCTTATAGAAGTTCACAGAGCTAATTGGCAAGATGGAGGCTGAATTCAGACTTCTGACTTTAGATTTACTAGTTTTTCTCCCACATTGTGATAAACCCTACATCACTTACAAAAATCAAGTTTGAGAACCTAAATAGTCTTAATTCTTTCAAATTAGACTACTGTAAATATGTTAGTTAATAGAAATGTTTGTCCATAGAATACAGCTTTGCAGCATACTATTCTCTAAGAGCTGAACTTGCTAGCAAATGGTAACAAACTTGTTAGCACCTTATTAATAGCACCTGCACTGACAATCATTACTAACTTTGATGATTCACAGAGACAATATCACCCAGATGGAAAATGTGACTTTCCCAAGAATAAATATGAAATCAACAGAGCATGTGATAAGACTATAGTTTGGGAAAAAGGTTAGCTACGTGTTTCAAATAAAGACACATTGTCAGGTATGAAAAGCAAGCTTAGAATTGGTGATTGGGGTTTTTTTGTTCCACCATGTGTTGACCTCTGGATACAGAACATAAGGAGGCTATGTAGTGATTTGAATGGCAAGTGCTTTATAGAATGTTCTGCATTTAGAAATCACACTGAACTCACTGTCAGAATGATAATGGCCTGATGTACTCTGGCTTTACTTTGCTAAGAGGTGTCTGGAATGATTATTTACTTGATATATATCAGATATCTTATCTGGCATATGTTAAACACTAATAACAAAAGCATGCAAAGATTTCCATTTCATTCACATAAATCATCTTGATTGAGTGCCATTTTCTCAGCCCTACCAATTAACCATCCATGTTATTTGCTGTGATTCATTTGCAAGATATTGAGGGATTTCACAGTATTGAATAAAAAATATTTTGCTCAACATCAGTGAAGAAATTTCTTTATCAATTTAAAAATGGCAAATCGTAAAGCCAGACTGGTAAAGAAAAATTCCACTTTGGCATATTCACTATTAGATGACAGTAGGTGTCCAGAACAGTTATTTCTTATTATCAGTGTCCCATTTGGGAGCATATGCAACAATTATGGTCTGCTGGGAATGGAGCTGTAGCCTTCTCTGTTGTGCATCACCAAGTGCAGTGCTGGTTAAAGTGAGCTGGAGTAATAATCTTCCCTGTAAGAACAATTTCCTATTTCCCTATGTTAGAGATGACTACATGCTTTGTTTTGAAGCATATGATAATTGCTTTATAAAATCTTACATGAGGTTCACAATTCTATAAAACCTCTCCAACCTATATAAACAAGCAGTGAAAGCTCATCATATTGAAAACTTTAATATATCCCCTTCCAATAAGAGAAAGGAAGAACATCGTTGTATCACCTTGGGTCTTCATTGCATATCTAGTTTATAACATTTTGTGTTCTAATTTATTAATTTTCTTGACCCTACAATTTTAAAATATAAATTTCTACCTTCTTGAGTCCTGAATGCACTTCTTTTTTGTCATATAATCAAAGGCTACATGGCTATACATTTTTCCCTTGAATAAATTCTGCATTTTATTTCATAATGTACATTACTACCATTATGGTGTTTCATGTATCTCACAATTGCAATTTTATTTTTACCTTTGACCCTAGTTTTCTCAAGAAAAAATGTATATTTCCTATAGTTGGAAGATTCCCCCCTTAATTTTTATAAGGTTTTGGTAAAGATGATCCATTTATGGTTTTTGGATATCATTGTTTTATAAGTCATTCTATAAATCCATAATTAAATTCATGCTCCATGTATCCCAAGATGTGTCTCTTTTTCCAAGATACATACCCTTTAGGGTTATTGGTTAAAATATTCAGGACTTCCTATATTGCTGACATTTTATCTACTTAGTTCATTAAAAACAAAGAAGAGAATGATAAAAGTCTTTCATTAATATTGTTTCTGCTAAATTTCTCTATTTCCAATAGTTTGTAATCTATATCCCAGTGGTATGTCAGATGGCACATAAAACTTCAGGGTTGTTGTAATTTTTACAAAGTCATCTCAGAATTATTATAAAATATCTTTATCTTAGTTCTTTTTTATATATAACATAATACATATCATTATATGTTAAATATTATAAAGTAAAACCATTCACATTATTTTGCATTTTGTATGTAAGTCTGCCTGGTATTTCTCTCTTTATCCTTTGACAACTGTCTATATATTTAAGTCTGTGTGGTATGGTTATTACATATTACAGTACAATTTTCTTTTTGAGCCAAACTGAGTTTTTTTTCCCATGGGCTATTTTCCTGTTATATTTAGTGTTAACGACAGATGGGCTTGGTGTATGGTAATTTTATGTCAAGCTTTTGGCTTAACGCTTCTTTGATTTTATTTCTTTTGTTTTCAAAAATTCTCATCTATTTCTGTGAACCTTGATCAGAGCCCATCAACTCCCTTAGGAATTTAGAAGCTACCTAACCTATTTTTAAAATTCTATTTGCATTTTTACTTTTAATTTCTTAAAACAATTACTTAAACACATAAACCATGTTTCTCACCTTAACAGAATAGTGAATTACATTTTTCCTCCCCACCACTTTACCAATCTCCCCATATTTGTGGTTGGAGATATAATTGTTTTCTCCATTCTATTAATAATGATTACCGCTTGATATTATGAGGTCATTTACAAAAATTTTAACATTTATATTTACTGTAGTAACCATAATCATTTATTTATGTATATTATTCAAATGGCTCATTGCTTACTGCCAATCCTTTCATGCCATCTTTATAGCACTTATGAGTTCCTTTTTAATTCATATTACATGTGGATGAGCAACATATATTATTGTTTTGAAAATGTATATATTCGTGTTCATATGTGAATAATAATTTGGTGTGTATGACAGACACTGTTGGTAGCTAACCATTATCATTCCCCCTTTTTACTTGCTACTAAAATGTCAGGGTATTTTGGGAACAGCAATTTCCCTAACTAAATATTAGTTTTCCAAGACAATAGGATATAAGTACTCTGATAAAAGGATATACATTCAGATTAATTGGCACTCTCAACCTTCTCTTGAATATGGACTCTGAAGCTGATTTAGTGATCATGGGTGATGAGGCTACACGCTTAAAGACAAATGCTAACAAGTTGAAAGTGTTGGAGCAAAAACTTAGCATCTTTGACTCTGATGTCATTGTTAAACAGCGGGACCAAACATCATCATTGTCTGCCCTTGAAATTTTTTTTCTTTCATTTGATGTTTGTTATTTGATATTACAAAATATTCTAATGTAATATAAACACAATGGAGGAACTCAGTTTTTTAAGTCACAGTATTTAGGTTTTCAGTTACTCAGAGCTGAAAGCATGCCTAACTGATACAAAGAATGCAGCCAGTCCTAACCTGGTCCAAACTATGACAACTTTGACAAAATATTGGGGAAATGCAACCTCTAAATCACAACAGTTATCCTAGTCTTCAAACTAATTTCAAACTTCTGGAGATATTTTCTTTATGCTGATTACCCTATATCATAATCCTCAACATTTTTTCTTAGAAACTGATTCTTCCTTAAGAATGTGACCAGTCTTAAGAGCCACTGGGCTAGACCTCTGTGTTGAATACAGTAGTGACTAACTTCATATGTCTAATTAAGTTTACATTTGTTAACATGAATACATATTTAAAACTTCAGATCCTCAGTTGCATTAGCCACATTTCAGTAGCCACAGATGATTAGTAGTACCATATTAGAAAAAACAGATATAGAACATTTTATCATTACAGAAAGTTCTATTAAACAACACTGGTCTAGACTTGGCTCTACAAAAAGTGGTCCTTGGACCAGAAACATCTGGATCACATGGGCCTGTTAGAAATGCTGGATATTAAGTCTAACTGCAGATCTCTGAATCAAAATCTAAATTTTAATGAGTCCCAGGGGATCCATAAAAACTGGAAAGTTCAAGGTGTATTTCTCTATATGCTTTGGTCTTAACATTTAATAGTGCCCTAACACTTATTTCTCTCATTTATTTCTCTAGCAGGTTACTAAGAACTATTCTAAGAATTCTACGAAAATCTCAGTTCTCCCAATAGTCCTATAATATTTGTATTATTATTATTTCTCTCCTACATATAAGAAAGTAAAGGCACATAGAAGTTACATAATTTTTACTCAGATGATTGAATATGTCAAGAAGCCAAAATTAAAACCAGTCATTCTGACTAGAGAACTCCCAGTGCTGGGCTCCGGAATGGTCCATTATAATTTTCACTTCAATTACTAGGTTGTAGGCTCTTTGAGAGAGGGAAGGTGTCTTACCTATTGTTTGAGTTTAGGGTATAGTACAATATTGGCACCCAACAGGCACTCAGTTCCTATTTGCGGAATGGAGCATATGCATAAATGAATGGAAGCACCAATGTTTATTTTGTCCAGTGTCAGGTGGAGCTTCTGGCAACCTGTCCTTCTCAGTTAGAATGAAGGATGTTTTGTGTCCATGCAGCTGAGGTAAAAACAGTACCCCCAAATTGCCTCACATGGCTATCACTCTTAAGCAAATAAGAAACCCAGCAAAGGGCCCTTTATCAGACCCTGTGAAAAGTGAGCGGAGAGAACATAATAGTGAGGAATACTCATCAAAGCAATACCAGTGTTCAGAGTATGAAAATATTTTGAGGACCAAGTCAGTGTGGTAACAGCTGCAATAACAAACAGCCCTCAGGATGCACAGTGGCTTAAACAGGAGAGAGGTTTTCTTCTCATTAATGGAAAATTCAAAACAGCTATTCTGAATTGGTAGCTAGCTCCCCTCCAAACGGTTTTTTAGGGCCAGTTGTCCTTGACTTTTGTGATTGCCGTGTTTTCCACGCAGCTTACAAGTTTGCTGTATACACCTGTAAGAAGCCAGGAAAAATGGTGGAAAACGTGTGGAGAATGCAAACTTGTTTTTAACTCTCTTGACCTGGAGGTAACACATTACTTGTGCACATCTTCCTTTAGCATGAGCTAGGCATGCAGCTCCTTCTAGAGGCAGGCAGGGGTGGTGGGTGGGGTTGAGGGGGAGTGCTAGGGAGATACTAAAATAGTGATGAATAACTGACTGAGGGAACCCTAATTATCAGGGTCAGACTGTTCTAAGTCAACAAACACCCTTCCCCTTGGCAGACAGGTAGGGAGAACCGACACCCTATTTATACAAACACTAGGCAAATGCTAAGTAAACTTAAATGTTTAAGAGCCACTGATGCCACAAGTAAAATAAAAAGAATTATATTAAAAAAGGCCTTAAAGTCAGATAAGTACGGATCCATCATTTAACGGTACTGTGAACTTGGACGGATAGGTGAATTAACCCTTTAAATCTAAGTCTCCAGACATAAATTAGAATGGACTAACACCTATCCTGTAAGTGTCCTATGCCAATGTTTTATGTTAGAGTGAGTGGCATCTGAGAAAAGCCAAAAACCTATTTTAATACTGAGCCAAAAAGTAAATCAATAGCAGAAACAGAGAAGAACAGACCATCTGGGATAAAGGTACTGTAAGAATTTCATAAAAAACAAGAACTTAGCACTGAGGCCTTGGCTGGCAAAGCAAATATTCCCATTACTACTGGTAGGTTTGCTTAATACATTAGTCCCATATTAATAAAAAAAAACCTATGGGTATTAGCATTATTTATAAGGTCTATACATTTCAGGACTAACGTTTTCTGCACTATGCAAGGTAAGATCAGTTTTTATTCTTCCTGGCATTGATCTGTCTCCACAACCAGCTCTAAAAAAAAAAAAAGAAAGAAAATCAATGGCAGTTCCTCCCCCCAGCTGTTCTTTGGAGGAACTGGAGGAAAATCCAGCAGTTTGGGGGGTTATTTTTGTTAAACAATAGACACAACAGAGGATGTCCTCAACATCGGCAGCATCCCTGATGAATTATTTATTCCTGATTATTCTGAGCAGAGAGACTTGTTGGCAGTAATGTCACACATATAGTTCCTTGGATACTACAGCTCACTGAAGTTGCCCATTACAGTAGGAGAGAGTGATGTAATCATATTTTCATAGCCACAAAAATTCATTAACATTTAGAAATACTGATTAATGTCTTTAATGTTAAGGATAAAAAATCTTATCACTCTGTCTTCTAATAATAATATATTACACTTCTACTCATATTTCTATGTTACTTATCAACCTTTTAGTGGTTGTAGTGTATTAGATCTATCGATATTTAACTTAATAATACTATTTTTAGGGATATTCTGGAGGAAAAATCTTAACTGTGGCTCTCTCATTATTAAACCTCAGTGGACAATGAGTTGAGATAGCAAGATAATCAAAACTCATTTCTCATTGAGTCTGAATATCTATGAACAGCAACTGAGAAACTGGGTGAAAAGAAAGTTTGGTTTTTTTTCTTAAGATCACAGTGCTAATTTAGGCTCAGTGTATGCTAAGATTTGTTTTGAAGTTCTTTCTAATGGAAATCATAACCAAGAACCACCTCTTTAACTAAATTTTATGTCGGTGCTGATAAATGTGGTACTCACACATTTCTTCTTGATTGATTCTAGAAGAATCAGTAGCTGTTACTAAATCAGGTATATCAGTTACTAAAAATGCCACTTTATGTTTTAATCCGCGTGAGACCCATGTCATGATCTTCAATGTTCCCGCCACCGCTTATTGGCAGGAGAGAGTGCGCTGAGACACCTGGGCACGGCTTTGCTACCTGGATTCTATTTATAAGATTTATTGGCAGCCTGCTTCAGTGAACTGATGAATAATTGCCACAGTACTTCTACAGTAAAACAGTTTCGCCACACCTGGCAGGTGTACAAGGACTTGTTAATTCAAATATTAGTTGGTATTGTCAAGGTTATTTCCAAATTGGCTTTCTCTCTACCATATTCCTTTTCAATATTCACTTTTTATATGTTCTCTTTAAAATACATTTTTGTTATTCATAAGGAATTTAGAAAATGCTGGTGTCTTTGTAAATAAAAATATGCATTTTAGAAAAGCAATTCAGAAAATGCTGATCAAAGTTTAGAAAATTTTAATCAAAATGAAATAAATGGAGAAAAAATAAAACACCCAGAGAGAACTCTTATTCCTTTTGCCGTATTTCCTTTAAGTATTTTTATTTCTTCGTGTATTACATACTATGCTGATTTTTTTTAAGGAATCGATTCTCCATATTATTTTGTAAACTTACTTTTCCACTGTAAGATCTTGAATTTTTTTTATTTTGCTAACTATTCTATCACAATGTAATTTTAACGGCTACATGGTATTAATTGTATGGATGCACCATAGTTTGTTATTGTCCTCTATTAGACAATTAGGTTTTTCCAGTTTTTTACTTTATAAACAATTTTGTGAACAACATCATTGTTGCTAAACTTTGGCCACATTGTTGATTATCTTGATGATAAAATTCCCAGAACAGTAATTCCTGGATCGTTGTATAAGAGCACTTTAAAGATTTTCAATACATACAGACAAACTGCCCTTCAGTAAAATAGCATCAATTTATACTTTCATCAGGTATGTCTAAGGGTCCTCTTTATCTTGAACCTTCATCAGCCTTACCATCTTCTATATTCTGTGTGTAAAACAGAAATGGATGGGGAAAACACATAATCAGTGGGAGCAGGGAGTAGAAATAGGGGGAAAAGGATGCCATGACTTCCAAAACTGGATAGGCCACAGCTCTGAAATCACTGTCGAGCAAGAAATGTGTTCCTTTGAAAGACCCATTTCCAACATCATTTAGCTACAGGTTCCCCTTAAAGTCTCCTTCAGGACCCCCAGAAGATTACCCATCCCTGGGTCTCTAGAACTTCCTGTTAACACAATTTTAGAAGGTTAGAGATGATTTGCTCTCCCAAGAGCCTATAGAAACACTTTAAAACTATGAAAAATCTATGCAAACATAATTAACATTACAAATAATAATTATTCATAATATATTTCCCATTTGGTTTCTTGAGATTACCTCTCCTCTCACATGTCCATAGCAGAACATAGTTCATTTAGTCTATTATTACTAGATTGCAAAATAATTTACAGAATAAAGATTAGATAATTTACAAAAACACAGCCACCTATTGCTCAGCTATTAGGCACTGGTTGAGAGCATTGTTCATATGGAGAGAAAAAAGAGAGGCAAAAGAGAGGATGCTCCATTGTCTAACTTTTATTCTTATAGAAAGAACTGTCTCCTTTTACTCTTTTGTACTGAGATTTGAGTACAATTCTTAGTCTCAAATAGAAACTTCCTCCAATGACCCAAAACTCAACCAACCTCTGTACTGTGCTTAGGAATTCCCTGAACCAAAATTATCTTCCTTCTCTTGGACCCATTGCACTTCTTTCTTCTCCTAACCAATTTTCAAATTTAGTTATCACATCTGTTTTGGCTTAAGTTTTTTTACTCCACAAATTATTTACATATTAATCCTACAGCTTTCCATTCTATGCCTCCCAACTTGGAAATGAGTTCTTTGGGGTAGAACTGCAAATTACAAAAGCTCCATAATTATTTAATTTTCAAAGATATATAAATATAAAAGTTTGATATTACATGCCATTTGATAACAAGCTTGTTAAAATGGCTCCACTATGCATTGGATGGGCTAAATTTATCTGATTGCCTACTCCTCATGTAAGTATACTGATGTGACATTTTTACAGGTTGGATTAACCAGAAGATACATCAAACAAATCTTGACAATTATTGGGTGTCCATAATTGTTTTCTTTAACCTTTGTGTTTTGTATCCTAAGAACTGAGATCTATCAAAGTTGGTGGAGGAATAGATTTAACATTAAAGTTCCTTCTTCCCAAACTCATAGGCTATTCTCTATTCTTTGTAAGTAGTCTTCAGGGTAAGATTCTTAGAATTGTGGAATAAAATCAGCTTGGTTAATAAAGATATTAGAGCTCCAAACATCTTGCAGAAATCCAAAACCCATATGTGATTTCATTTGCATATACACTTAATGTGTTCTGCACAATTATTCTTTTACATTATTTTATTATTATTATTATATACATATTTTAAATATTGCTATATTTCAGTTTTGTAAGGAGGAATTCAAGATTTTTTTTAATGTCAGTGTTTGTATATTTAGTCTAGATCAGGTTATCAAAATCTATTAGTCTGTTGGTATGAGAAGCAAAAAAACTGTCCCCAGTGACATCCATATACTAATTCCTGGTCTTGTGAACATATTGGTTACTTGGCAAAGGGAAATGCCTGAAGATAAAATTAAAGTTGTTAATCAGGTGATGTTAAAATATCAAAATTATTTTGGATTACCCAGGTGGGCCAATGTGATCACAAAGTGATCCCAGCAGAAGAGAGAGTCAAAAGAGGGACAGTCAGAATATAACAGTGAGAGGATTCAACTCCCTGTTGATGGAGAAAGGGGGCCATGAGCCAGGCAAGCCAGTAGCCTCGAAAAGCTGGAAAAAGCAAGGAAACGGATTCTCCCATAGAGCCTCTGGAACGGGGCACAGCCTGACATCATGACCTTAACCTGCTGAGAGCCACATCAAATTTTCGATCTACAGACCAAAGTTATTTAAGATAATAAAATTGTGTTTTAAACCAATAAATAGGCAGTCATTTATTACAGCAGCAATAGAAAACTAATACAATTGGTTCTATGGCCATGTGTATAAATGTTTAGATGTAAATTCTACATCATTTAAATAAGTTTAAATATACTTTATGTTTTCCTGACTCTGACCCTTGACTCTCACTTTTTTTTTTCTCCAATTTACACAATGCCAGTTGAATATTGAGTGAGCCTTTCCTCCTTTTCCCAATGGCAATCTTACTTTCATCACTTCTTTTCTCACAGCTCTGTTGACTTTTCAACTTCTTTGTCAACCTAATCATAATCCTTGATTATGGGTTCTCATCTCACTACCCCCAAAAACCCAACTTCTTAGGAAAATTAATTTCTCGTCTTTTCAGGGCCCCTACTTTCCATTGCACTTTGCTTTGCTTGTAAGACCTGTCTGCTCTACTGGACCTCAGCTCTTTGGGAGGTCAGCGTATTGTATGCAACACAGAAAACAACCAGTGGACACTTAGGGAACACATGAATAACCTCCAACAAGAATATTTAGCATCACGGTTGTCCACACTATCCTTTGTATCACTTCTGATTCCCTATATATCTCACTGCCATTGCACCATATAGAGATTCCTCACTTGCTTTTAGATGAATGAATTCCTTCAGACTTTGCTTTCTTTTACTCAAGGAAACATCTATTGCAAATCTTAATATGCACCAATGGCTGTCACCTGTTAAGATTATGAGTGAGGGAACTTCTGTGTCAGCGTATTTTGGAACAGGGTGGTGCTGTCAACTGCATTTTCATATGACTCGGAGAGTTTGTTTCTTGTTTCTGTCTGCTCACCACCCCACTTGTTTTGTTCAATCTAAAGACAGGGGTGGAAGGAAAGGGAACCCTCCCTTCTCCAAAGTGACTTGACAACCTGGCATATCCAGGAAGGACACTGGATTGTTAAAAGATGTTGAAAACACATTATGTGAGAATTCATTGAAGAACCTGTGTTTATTTAAATCACACTTAAAACCAAGAAGAAACAATTTAAAAATTCCTCAGAGCTTAAAAGATTCTCATGTAAAAGAGGGAGTATTTTTCTATTCATTGTTGTTCCAGAGCTTAGATGAACAGATGGGAAATAAAGGAGGAGGATTTAGCTTAATGCTACAGTTAAGTCTACCAGTCTTATCATATGACTAGGTAGGTAGTTTCCTGCAAATTATCTAAAAAAGGCTGTGCGATCATCGTTATCTTGGGTGGGGACAGGACACCTCTTAACTCCCTTTTATATAATAAAAAATGACTGTTTTCTATTCACTTTCAGTACTATCATAATATCATTTTTAGATATTAAGATAAGAACTCTCAGATCAAACTGCCTGGTTTTGAATCCCAGCTTCCATAACTTTTTAGTTGTTTGACTAAGCAAGCTTTTGGACTCTGATGTAGTTTCCTCATCTGAAATCTGGAGCATTTACTCATAGTATGATTGTGAACAGTAAATGTGATTAAGCATGTAAAACATTTGAGATGAGTGCTTGGCAATTAGATATCATTATATGTTAACAAACATTGTCAACAATTCTTCATTAATTATAAATGAGGCCCATTTCCCAAAAGTTTAATTTTTAATTGTTTTCATTTTTTTATAAATTAAAAACATAATTTATAAAAGTAAATACTAAGCATGTGTCCCCAAATCCCAACAGAAATCATTTCCAATATAATCATGCTAGAATTTTATGTGGTAAAAATATATATGGATTTACCTATATGTACACATGTATTCACATATACTATCCTGAACCTTACTTTTTGTCTTACTTATTGTGCACATCTCTCCATTTATGTACATATAGCATATGTATACCTTATTTTTTCATAGCTGTAGATTAATATGTATTCAGGATATGTACATAATACACTGGTTCAACAGTTACCCATATTAATAAATTCTCACCACCACTAGTGAAGTTACTATCAGTTACCAGAGGAAGATGGTACAGAATCATTGACTATATTCTCCATGCTGTATACCATCCACATGACCAGTTTATATTATGATTGAAATTTTTGTGCCTCTTTATCCCCCTCACCCTTCCTATTCACCTAACCACCCAAACCCTCCCCCATGGTAACCACCAGTCACTTCTCAGTGTCTGTGAGGCTACTGCTATATTGTTTATTCTGTTTTGTTTTATTTTTAGATTCCACAAACAAGTGAAATCATGTAGTATTTGTCTTTCTCCACCTGGCTTATTTCACTGATCATAATACCCTCTAGGTCCATCCATGTTTTTGCAAATGGCAGGATTTCTTTCTTCTTTATGTGTGAATACTTGCTATCTATATTCACTTTTTTTAATTTTTACTCATTTATAAAAATAGGTACAAATATCCCAAAGGTAAAATTCTTTGTCCATTTTGCTTTTGGGCTGTTTATCATTCTTTCACAAATTTTCAGAGACTCCTTATGCTCTAAGGAAAGCTACATTCTGTCATACTTAGAACAAAACTTCTGCCCACATCACTGGTTTTTCAACTTTATTATTTTCTGAATAATGTAACTTCAAAATGTAAAACTAAATACAGCACTCTTTTTTTTTAATGCTCACCCACCTCAAAGTAATGGTAAATAAAGGTCTTTTCAAATGTCGGATTATAAAAATATCTTTCAACATTTTTTTATATTTACAGCTATACTTAAAAAAAATTTAATTGATCTGAAATTCATTTTTCTCTTTTGTATTTGGCTGATTTTTTACCCTTAATGGATGGTCAAATATCCCAGTACCACTTACTCAGTAATTCATCTGTACCCCAATGATTTGTAATGCCACATATATCCATTATTAAATTCCCAAACTTATATTGGATGTTTCTGAACTTTATATCTTTTATTCTTAATTTTTTTCTATTTCATGTCAGTGAGACATAATTATTTATTTACTAACACTTCAAAATGATATCTTTCTCAAAATCACCTTGGTTATTCAACAAAGGTATTCAACCAGATGATCTGAATAATTGTTTTGCCAAGTCCCTCACCTCAAAATAATAAAGGAAAAGAGAGAAAAATAAAGCTAAAAAAAAAAAAGACAGAAAAAGAACTAACCTCCACTGTCATTTGGAGGAAATTTCATTTAACTTATATTTTAAAAACAATGAGCATGTTTACATCCTCAAAACTTCCCTTTCTACAGCATTAAGTCCATCTTTCATGGCTTTCTTTGTTATCTTTCCCATGCTCTGTCTCTTCTTTACTGCATTCACATTAGCATTGTATTAAAATTATAGCTTAATTTGGGGAAAATTGATTTTCCATTTTAATTATTATATGTCTTGGTGTTGTCCTCCTTGAGTCCCTTGTGTTGGGAGATCTGTGGACTTCCATGGTCAGAGAGACTATTTCCTTCCCTAGATTGGAGAAGTTCTCCTCAATTATGTCTTCAAAGACACTTTCTATCCCTTTTTCTCTCTCTCTTCTTCTTCTGGTACCCCTATAATGTGAATATTGTTCCTTTTGGGTTGGTCACACCGTTCTCTTAATATTCTTTCATTCCTAGAGATCCTTTTATCTCTCTCTGCCTCAGCTTCTCTGAATTCCTGTTCTCTGAGTTCTATTCCATTAATAGTCTCTTCCACTTCATCCAATCTGCTCTTAAATCCTTCCACTGTTTGTTTCATTTCTGTTATTTCCCTCCTGAATTCATCCCTTAGTTCTTGAATATTTCTCTGTTGCTCCATCAGCATGCTTATGACTTTTATTTTGAATTCTTTTTCAGGAAGATTGGTGATTTCAGTCTCACCAAGCCCTCTCTCTGGTGTTTGAGGGATTTTGGACTGAACAAGTTTCTTCTGCCTTTTCATGCTGATGGTGTTGTCGCTGGCAAGTGGCTTGTGTGTCAGCTCGGAGAACAAAGTCCCTTCCCACTTGCTGGTCACCTTGCCTGTCTCCGCTGTCTGTACCAGTTAATCACACACAGGGGGCAGCCTCTGAATTAATCCCCTGATCTGCTGTAGGCAGGGTGGCCCTCAGTATGGCTTAGGGCACTGTTGGAAGTCACAGGTGAGCGGTGTGTGTACTACCACAAGAACAGAGCCCCTTTGTGCTTCCCAGACTCTGCACGCATCTCCACTGTCTGTGCCAGTCAGCTGGGCACAGGGAACCACCTCTGGGTTAATCCCCTAAACTGCCATGGGCGGGGCGTTCCTTGGAATGGCCTAGGGCACTGGCAGGGGGTTGCAGGCAAGCAGCGCGTGTTCTGCTACGAGAACAAAGCCCCTTTGTGCCTCCTGGACTCTGTGCCAGTCTCTGCTGTCTGTGCCGGTTAACCGCATGCAGGGAGCAGCCTCTGGGTCTGGGCCAGTTAGCCACACTCAGGGAGAAGCCTCTGTGCTAATTTGTGTGGTTGCTACAGGCAGGGCTGCTCCCTGGCTATTCCGCAGCAATGGTGGGTCAGCTGGTTTGCTTGCAGTGCCGGCAGGGATAAGGAACCGGTAGGCTGCTTATTGCCGTGAGGGACTTCGGAGCTGCGTTGCCACCCAGGGGGTTAGGGTGCCTGAAGTTCCTTAAAGTTCCCAGCCTGCTGGGCTGAGTGTGCCAGGACGACTTTGTCCACCTGTTAAACCCTTGTCCCTTTAAGACTTTTAAAGCACCTGCTTTTCTTTTGTCCCGGGCAGCCGGCTGTGGGAAACTGTTTGCAGTCTCAATCTCGGACCTTACTTTTCTGCTCCTCCAATATCCAGTGCACCGTGCAATGAGAGTCTGTGCTCTGGGGCAGACCCCCAAGGCTGGTTATTTAGCAGTTCTGTGCTTCCACTCCCTCCCCACTCTGATTCCCTTTTTCCCGCTGGTGAGCTGGGGTGGGGGAATGCTCGTGTCCCGCTGGGTCATGGCTTTGTATCCTACCCTTTTCCATGAGATGTGGGCTCTCACAGATGTAGCCTGGCTCGTGTACTGTATCTTCCGGTCACTCTTTTAGGAATAGTTGTATTCACTGTATTTTCAAAATACATATGGTTTGGGGAAGAAATTTCCACCACCCTACTCAAGCTGCCATCTTGAGAATCTGTCTATTGTTATTTTTTTGGTTTTTGTTTTTGTAATAAGGAATTTCTACTATTGTATCTCCTAATTTGTTATTGTTGATGTTGTTTCATGGCTTCTCAATCTTGAACTTGGCCCTGTTTCATTGAACTTCCACATAACAATGGATTATTGCTGCTGACACCTAACTATAACTTTGTGAGTTATAGTGGTTCCATTCAGTCACACGGCCAGTGCCTTATGGCCAAGCATTTGGCTTCACTGGGGCTCAGTAACAAGCCAGGAGCTATTTCTCAAAGCAAAACAGTCATTTGCAAAGAAGCCTTGGCTTTTTCCATAACCCGGGGTCTGCCTTTCAGTTTTCCTAGTGGAGCATGTCATGGTTGAGCTACATTTTGTGTAAGCACCACTGAGTGCAGTCTTCAATCAATGAACCAGGTGCACAGAGACACTCTCAGCCCTTACACTAGCAAAATAAATCTAAATAAATTTGACTTGTTCTCCTATATCAACAAATTCAACTTAATCTGAAATTATATTCTTTTCGCATAGGTCTAGAACTCTTAGAATCTATTATCACTCATATTCTCTATGTTCCTAGTGATTCAAATCAACAAAATCTTGCAATTCTTTCTGGGTCAAACTTTGGCCTCTGGTACATAGGTGTGGGGGCTAGTTTGAGGCAATGATTTTTAAGGAATAGGCATGAGGAAAATTCATGCTTCATGAAATAAATATAGCCAATAATGTTATTGAAGGGACTTCAAAGTAGGACTAGCATGCTAAGACAATGGAGAGAAACAAAACAGAATTTATCTTGTTAGCAAGGATGACTCTAGTGTTTTTGAGTTCACAGTGAGACAGGGACCATAAGCTTAGACAGAATAGGATGAGGGCCTCTGGAAAAAGCAAGGCAGGATATTTGCAGTCAGAGCAATGTAACTACATGCAAGGAAAACCTCTACCAAAACTCTGTGTTAAACATTAAACTCTAGAGTAATTCTTCAGTAAGATCAGTTCATATTCCCCAGATAAAGAAGAGTAGCACATGTTTTTATTATGCCAATCATTTGTGATCATGTGTAAGATTCACTTTAGCATGCTGAAAGGCCCAGGTCTATGTGCTGTCTTTCCTCCTGCGATTTTGCAAACTGGGCAACTAATGTAGCATGCAGGCCCAGCCATAAACAACATAGTAAAAGGCAGGAAAGATTCCACCTTAAAGATAAGATTGCATTTTAACACCCAGGAAGTTAAGAAATAATATTATTAACTTACTCTTTAGCAAACAGACAATAACTCAGCCGACCTTGAGGGCTGGGCAGGCGGCCTTGTTTAATATGCTCCCAGACCAGGACTCCGGTATCTCAGGGAGAAATCAGAGCAGGAAGTTTAATTCTAAATATTCAGGGACCACTTAACAAGTCCACACCTCTAAGCCTTTTTTCACGTTCCCAAAAATCCTCAACTGCCTATAAAACCCCCAGAAAATGCACCACCGTGGGCTCTCTTGTCCCCTCCTGGCATGAGCCAGGAGCTCTCTCCTCTCGCTGTTCTCTTTCCATAAAAGCCTCTCCCTGGCTTTCCTACCTTGGGTGTTTGTGAGATTCATTCTTCGACTCCACAAACAAGAACCCCGGCATCAAGAGTAGTCAGATTTATTTACATTTATAAAAATAATCCAATTCCATTACTCAGTATTTCTATTCTTCCCAATTGATATCCCAACTTTCACATAAAAAAGTCTAGTAAAACTTTAAATTCAACTGATATTGTTTTTCATTAACCCATAGGATCAGACTCTGTCTCCTTTTCAGAAATTTTAGCTCTGAAATTCTTTTAGGCCAGTTATAGAAACTCTTTAGTCTTCTGTTCATGCCTATAGGTTAAAATTTAAATTTATTTATTTGTTTATTCATTTATTTGTTTTATTTCTTAACATATTTTTAGACCAGTTTTAGGTTCACAGCAAAACTGAACAGAATATACAGACTTCCCATATACCCCCTGCTCCCATGCATGCACATCAATACCCCATTATGAATATCCTGCACCAGAGTGGCTCATTTCTTACAATCAGTCAACCAGCACTGATACATTAGAGTACACTCTTGGTGTTGTATACTTACAGGTTTTGACAAATGCATAATGATATGAATCCATCATTATAATGTCATATAGAGTAGCTTCACTACCCTAAAAATGCCTTGTGTTCTGCCTATTCATCCATATCCTCCCCTACCTTTTCCATCTATGGGCTGCCAATTCTTCATTTTCCAATCATAAGCTGATCGTCATTGTCTTCAGATCCTTCCAGGTAAGATGACAATTACAAATTTGCCTCCTTTTCAGTTTATCGCATGCAGGCATTTATGGTTTCATACATGGTATCAGTCAAGTTCCAGTTCAAGAAAAAAAGCTACTTGAAATTTTTATAAGAAAGGAATTTAAGACAGAGAATAAGGTGCTTTCATTTGCAGAACTACAGGAGTAGGAATCAGGGAGTGACCACTGCAATTACAGAATTCAGGGGTATACCCCTGTAACACTTCAGATACCAAGGTACCAAGGAAACAACTGTTACCAATATCTCTAGCACGACAGTCTGGGTTGCTTATAGTAGTGGCAGCAGGAACAGGGCTTCAGTCTCATGTATGTCTTCCAAATCTCTTAAAAATGCATCTAATTAGTGACAAATAGTTCTCATCTAAGTCTATGGGAAATGTAATTCTTAGCTTTCTGGCTCTGTAGTACGGAAAAACAAAAGGGAGAGGAGAGATGCTGAGCCTGTGAAGCTTAGTCATGCTATATGATTAGTTATATCCATACACTTTGTTTAAAAATCTCTCATTTTATTTTTGTGCTAGACACTGCCTTACTTATAGTAATAGATGCATAAGTGTTAGCTATATTATTGTTATCATTATATAGAACATCTCTTTGTGGAACAAAACTATATGAATTTTTACCATTAACTCTTATGAGTTCCTTAAGCACATCTTTAGGTCTTCGTAAATCCCTAAAGGGTCACTGGGTCCTGGAAGAGATTGTCAGCAGGTGGAGCCTATATGTCCACACTTTCTAGTGGTAGTGGAGAGTCATAACAAACCCCAGGTGGGCAGTGACAAGCAGTGAGAAGGCAGCTGAGTCCTGCACATCTCACCTGCTGTGGCTCCAGGGAAGCCCTTCGGTCCTCTGTGTTTTGCAATGTTGAGATAAAGGGTAGCCAAGTGTCCTTAAAGATGATTGTGAAGGAGAAGGCATTTAATGTATGTTCCTAAATCTTCTTATTAACTTTCTATCTCCAAAGACAGACATAGCTTCAATCCTCCATTGAGAGGCGGAGGTGGGAATTGTGAAAGAGGAGTCCAATGCCTGTTTCTGCATGTCATCCTAACTTTCCTGCCAAGACTATATTGTTCTTAAATTCTAATAGCAGAAATTAAGACTGAGCCAGTGTACTGCAGCAGAGACTGTTGCAAGGGAGTTATCTAGTTATAAACTAAGGAGAAACCTTCATTTAAAGGTTAATTGTAATGTTTCTCCTAGTCCTTATTAGACCAGAATTAACTTCCACTAGGTGAAAATTAATTGCTCTGAGATACAGATGTTAAGGATTCTGAAAGGAAGAGATGCCCTTTTCATCATTGTTTTTCAGCTCCCTTTTGAAAGCCTGACAATGAAGAAAGCTTCTGCAACATATTCAAATGTGCTTCTAATATTTCCTTTTTTATCATTTCATTTTCAGTCATACTAATAGAGACATTTAGACTTAAGACTCAAATAAAGAGGATGTTCAATACGTAGCTAACTTAATTTAGTCAGAAATGAGAAATGGGAAATATTCCCCTTAAGCTGCACATATAACCCTGGTTTCTGTTAAATAAAGTCAGCCATTCTTCTGATTTGTGTCATCTCTTGTATCATGCCTGCTGAAAGTTAATTTGGTAGAAAAAAATATATGATAGAAAAGAGAAGTCTTATCTTTTGAAATTCATTTGATAATATTCCCCTTGATAAATTTCCCCCATCATCAAATACTATATCCACATTATCAACCAAACATACTGATTGCTCGATAAGCCCACCAAGAAAAAGACTCCATTCTGAGGTTCCCATCAACTTTTCTGCTTCACCCTGTTTTCCCCAGAGACTCTGCACTCTGATTGCTAATCTTAGAGAAGAAAAGGGGAATAGGATTTGCTTTGAAAATACCCCACCTCTTAGGTAAGAATGTGTGAGGTTTACTGATTAGAACTGCAGGAGATACAGAATTTATATTTAGGTCTGTTCATCTTCACAGTTCTTTACAGGTTGCTACAAAGGCAGACGAGGCCTACCCAGCTTGGACTAAACATATTACCTAACCTACTTTGTGATATTAATTAAAGGCAGGAGGAGGTTCTGAAAATGCATTTAGACCCACCCTATAAAATTGCCTGTTGTTGAACTGATATTTCAATATGCCTTTCTTGGAAGCATTAATCACTGTCATTTTCAGGGATTTTCTTTCTTAGTCCAGGGAACTTAAAAGGGGTGTGTAGGTTAGAAGTCTAAAGTGAATGGATTTCTTAATTCTCCTCATCAAATCATCATAGACTGAAATAGCAAAAGAAATGACCTTCAGAAATTATATTGTGCTTATCACTGGACTTAAACATGGGCATAAAAATGATACATAACTGTGCTAAGTCTGCCACTGTTAGAAGTTCAGACTGAAGACCCCCTTGTAATTATTTACAGAGGAGAAAAAATATTTGTGAAGAAGTATTGTTCTCTTAAAAGTTATGGCCTTTCAGCAAAAAGGCACAGAGATCTCTCTCATTTTCCCACTTTTTTTTCCTATTATCATTCATTTGCATCTCAATATAGATTTGGTACTATCCAATAGATGAAATTTTACCTGCAAGCAGAATCTCAGCCTATAGTTCAGGCAGAGCAAAATGGCCAAACACAGCTTTCCTAGTAGAGTGCAGACACAAACACTGTCCTTATAGCCAGGCTGCTTCTCAAATTAAGTGGGTCAAAGGAAACAACAACTGAAGTAACATTGGCTCTAGGGATTCCTCTTCAATTCTAAATAAAACTTTGTGAAAAGTATTTATCAAATATAAACTTATCATATAAGTATAACCAACAAAAATACATTCACTGTGCCAAACACAGTAACAAACACAAAGGGAACAGAAAAAAAGTATCAAATATATTATAGGTTGGTGTGAATGTTCTCTGGAGTCCAACAGACCTGGATTTAAGTCTTGTCTTGATCATTTACATGTTGTTTATCTTAATCTGTACTCAAGCCATCTTAGAAAAAGGAGGAATTAATTGAAAAGTCCACATACTACTAGGGTTGTTTCTCATTGATGTCTAAGTTTCATTCAGTTACAATGGCTGGTGCCACATGGCTGAAAACATTGCTACTAGGCATTATGTTTCTTCTTTATGTCTGGTCCCCAATTTAAAATCCTCGGAAAGGATTTATCATTGTTTGATCTTAAGTACTGATCTTACAGATAAAAATTTGCGTCTGGGAGTAGAAGGTGGAAGAGTAGGGTAGGGTATTTATAAGAATATGGTAATTTAGCAATCTGTACCAAAATTCCAATGCATTTTTCACAGAAATAGAACAAATGATCCTAAAATTTGTGTAGAAACACAAGACCACAAACAGCCAAAGCAATCTTGATAAAGAAGAGCGAAACTAGAGGTATGATGCTTACTGAATTCAAACTATATTACAGGCTATAAATAATAAAAACAGTATGGTACTGACATAAAAACAGACTCATATATCAATGGAACAGAATGGAGAGGCCATGCAGATATGGTCAATTAACTTACAAAAAGGAGTCAGGACTATAGAATGGGGATTGGACAGTTTCTTCAGTAAATGGTATTAGGAAAACTGGACAGCCACATGCAAAAGAATGAAACAGGACCACTATTTTCACTATATACAAAAATTAACTTAAAATAGATTTAAAGACTTGAACATAAAGACATGAAACTATAAAACTCATAGAAGAAAACAGGTGGTAATCTCCTGGACATGGGTCTTGGCACTAATTTTTTTTAGATTCAACACCAAAAGTAAAGACAAGAAAAGCAAAACAAACAAGTGGGACTACATTAAACTAAAAGCCTTCTGCAGAGCAAAGGAAACCATAAGTAATATGAAAAGGGAACTTATAGAATGGGAGATAATATGTGCAAATCACATATCTGATAAGGGGTTAATATACAAAATGTATTTTTTTAAAACCTTATGCAAGTCAATAGAAATTTTTTTAAATCCAATTTTAAAAAAAAAGAAGCAAAGGACCTGAATAGATATCTCTCCAAAGAAGATACACAAATGGCCAACCAACATGAAAAGATGCTCAACATCCCTAACCATCAGAAAAACGTAAGTCAAAACCACAATGAGACATCACCTCACACTAATCAGAATGCCTAGGTATCAAAAAGACAAGAATTAAGTGTTGGTGAGGATGAAGAGAAAGGGGAATCCCTATGTAATGTTGATGGGAATGTAAATTGGTGCAGCCACTATGGAAAACTATATGAAGGTTTGCAGTTCAAGGGGAAAGGGTGTTCCCGGCCAGAGATGAATCCCCTGTGAAACTGAAATTGGTCAAGGGAAAGGGCAGGTTGGGAGAAACTATTTTTTATTGCTCACAGCTTGCTCATATCCACTAGCTATGCCCAGCCCCACCCATCTCCTCCAGCCACAACTCATGCTCTGCCACCGCAGCATGCTTTCTAATTCCTGCCTACCCTCTCTGAAGGAACTCCATTGGCGGGTCCTTGTGACTGGCAGATGACAGACCAATTCTGTACCACAAACCAAGGGGAGAAGAGAAAGGCTGTTATCTCTCCACCCCTTGCCCCGGATCAACAGGAGGCTCTGCAGTGGTAAACACCTATTGATATGTAAATGAACTAAGACTAAGTGGGAGATTCTGGAAATTCTGCAATTTACCCCACAAGGTTCTTCAAAACATTACATATAAAACTCCCTATGATCTAGCAATTCTACTTCTGGATATTTATCCAAAGAAAATAAAAACCCTAACTTGAAATGATATAGGCACCCCCCCATTCACTGCAGCCTTATTTACAATAGCAAAGACATGGAAGCAACCTAAGTGTCCATCAGTGGATGTGGATAAATTGATAAAGAAAATGTGGATATATATGTACAAGAGAATATTATTCAGGCCTAAGAAATAAGGAAATACTTCCATTATGCAAAGTGAAACAAGTCAGAAAAGACAAATACCATGTGATCTCACTTCTATGTGGAACAAAAAACAAAAAACCAAGCTCATAGATATAGAGAACAGACTTGGTGGATGCCAGATGGGAGGGGTAGAGGGTGAGCAAAATGGGTGAAGGGACTTCCAGTTATAAAATAAGTCCTGGGATGTAATGTACTACAGTGACTATAGTTAATAAATACTGTATCGTATATTTGAAAATTGCTGGGAGACTAAATCTTAAAAGTTTTCACTACAAGAAAAAAATAATTGGAACTATGTGTGGTTAAAGAAAAAGAATGTGGCATTTTCAATTTGCACTTCTTGGTTACAATGACTTCAGTTACATAAATTGTCCCAGGACTCATGCCTCAATGCATTTCAGTTTGCATCCTTTATAATGAGATGACTGCAAACCCAAACTGATTTAAGCAAAAAAGGTATTTATTGCCTGACATAACTGAGAAGTCCAGCAATTGCCAGGCTTTAGGCTCAGCTGCACAAAAGATTAACGTGGTATCGTCAGCTCTCAGCTTCTCTCTCTCTACCTCCTGGTTTCACATTTTTGTTATTGTTATTGGCCTCTTCTTTCTTAAATAAAAACTTCCATAGTGGTGCCAAAGTCACTGCAGGAGCTTCATCTTTTCAAGGTGAAGTCCACCGAAAATAGTAAGCTTCCTTTAAAGTAATACTCATGGAAATCTAAATGTTCATTCTGATTAGATTGACTGAAGTCACATTTCAGTGTGCGAAATAAATAGTTTGCCTCAGACAATGTGGTGGCTTAGCTTGACATAGGCTTGAGTCAAGTGCTCAACCGTGGAAAGGAGGAGGGGAGCCCTACACAGAAAACACTGAAAGGTATTTTAAGGCATTGATCGTCATCTAAAAACTGGAGTTATTGTTAGACCTGGAGAATAGAAGCTTAGGAAAGTAATAGTAATTGTCTATAAATAATACATTATGAAGAAGAAGTAACAGACAGTGAAGTAGTTACTCTCATAAGATACTTTCTTAGAAGTAAAACCTGTGTGTTTGGTGTCAAGTGACCAGGTGGGTCATCAGAAGAAGAGAGCAAATTCTCCACTTATCTTCTCAGAACACCATTTAGCTTCAGTACATTGAAGGATCCAGAAAGTCTTATGTTGGCAAAAATAGTGTTTCTTGAATAGAGTCAGGAAACGTTTTTGGAAGCATCTATAGTGGAAAGGTGCCTCTAAAAACTTTACAGAGAATAGTAAAGGAGAACATGAGAATAAATATGGAATTTACTTAAATAACTAAAATATGATGTAAAAAGCAATTAGAGAACCTTGTATTCTTTTGAGAATTTAATGAAACAATAAAAATATGTGACGTATTCAGTATATTACCTGACATACAAATGAAGCTCAATAAATGTGATTATAGTTTTTTTTTTTAAAGGAAAGCTATAAGCAAGTTACATTAAAAAATACTATGGAGTTTTTTAGATGAAGAATACATGCAAGAAACAGCAGAAGCAGAAGTACAATGGCCAAAATTCAGAACATGTATATCAATCTGATCAGTTTAACCAGGTTAGAGAGATGGGGGAAAGGGCCTGGTTAGTAGCTTATAACAAAATGAGAAGTGGCAAATGAACTCAATGAAGGCAGTCTTCCAGATTGCAGAAGAGTGTGTTGTGATAGGTGATACATGCTCTGGGCAGTGAAAATTAGAACTGATGACAGACATGCCAAGGACGTACCATCCCAAACTGAGAGTACAACACACCAGGTGGCAAGTAAAACTCAAAACAAGGTGTAAGCCAGATGATAAAGGACTTCACATGCATACTCAGAATCTTGGTCTTCTTTCCATAAGTAACAGAGAGCTAGCAAACATTTTTGTGTAGGGAGATGATATTATAAATCTATTTTAGAAGCAAAACTCTGGCAGCCTGTGGAAGATGGAAGTACAAATTTATTTAGGAAATTATTGCTATGATCCTGCTGAGAGTAGTGCTAATACTTCAAATAGAATTATGACAGGAGGAATGGAAAGAGAATGGATAAGAAAAATGATTCCAAAATACAATGAATAAATCATACCGCAGGTGGGGAGTAAGTGAGGAGATAGAAAAGAACAAGATTCTGCAATTTCTAATTTGAGTTTTGAGGGGGAGGTAATAGAAGTCATAAGAGGAAAATCAGTTTTGGAGAATAGAAAGGAGAAATTTTGGTTTGGGATTTCTGAGTGAAATGTGCCAGTGGAACATCCAGTTAGAGTTTTTCTAAATAATAGTACTTAGAAATCCCAGTCTTTAGCAATAGAGAAAGGTGAAATCTGGAGATGAAAACCTGTGAACTTTCCAATTATCACTAGTAGTTAAAAACAGAGAATTGGTTCTATTTGCTTCTAGCCAAATGAAGTGTCCAAAATTATTGCATTGTTCATGGGAATGAAAAGAGTTAGAACTACTGTTTTAACAGATATTATATACGGTGGCCCTATTTGAATGGATAAGTGCAAAAAACAAAATGATTTTATCTTCTGGACTTTGTAAAACAGTTGAAAAATTGGAATAACCTATATATAAAGCAAAGAAATCAAAAGCAGTCCTTTGACCTATAGGGAAGGAAAAAAGAATTCATGCAAGATAAGTCATTATTATTGTGAACCTTTCTGAATCTGTGAGATTTCAGCTTTATGTGTTTAAGTCAAAAGTAAATTTTAATTATAAATTTAGCTTCTAGATGAATGTACAATATGTTCTGGAGAACCACGGCTATAATGAGTGAGACACAAATCCAATGTACACTGAGCTACTCTATAAATATGCTTACGATAGATGCTCCCAGAAGCCTTGTTGTTTTCTTCAGAGTCTCTCCACTTGTATTTATAGCATTTATTCACTTAAAATGTTAAAAAATATTTATCAACTTACATTTCTCACCAGGATGAAGTAACTGGTAAAGGACATATTATGCCAGTGTTAAAAGTATATAAGACAAAGTATAGAGGCATGTGTTTTCAGGCATTGCATATAAGCAGTTCAGGACTTTCTGAGAGAATGGAAATGAAAGAAATAAGTCCTACATTCACTCAAGCTTTCTTCCTGAGGATTACTGTCTAGCTCCATACACAACAGTAAACTCAAAATGAATTTAAGACCTAAATTTAAGACACGAAATCATAAAACTCTTAGAAGAAAACATATGCAAAAATCTCTTGAATAAAATTTTCTGGACACATCTCCCCAGACAAGGGAAGCAAAATTAAAAATGAATGAGTGGGACTACATCAAACTAAAAATCTGTACAGCAAAGGACACCAACAGCAGAACAAAAAGGCAACCTACATTATGGGAGAATATATTCATAAATGATTTATCTGATAAGGGATTAACATCTAAGATGTATCGAGAACTTATACACCTCAACACCAAATAAACAAATAACTCAATTAAAAAAATGGGCAGAGGACCCAAACAGACATTTTTCAAAGAAATACAGATGGCCAACAGACACATGAAAAGATGCTCCACATTGTTAATCATCAGGGAAATGCAAATCAAAACCACACTGAGATATCACCTTACACAAGTCAGAATGGCCACTATCAAAAAGATAAGAAATAACAAGTGTTGGTGAGAATGTGGAGAAAAGGGAACCCTCCTCACTACTGATGGGACTGTAAACTGGTGTAAACTGGAATGTATAATGGAAAGCAGTATGGAGGTTCCTTCAAAAACTAAAAATAGAAATAACATATGACCCAGTCATTCCACTTCTAGGAATTTACCTGAAGAAAACAAAATTGCTGATTTGAAAAAATATATGAACCCTTATGTTTATTGCCACATTTTTAACAATAGCCAAGATATAGAAGCAACTAGAGTGTCCATCAGTAGATAAATGGATAAAGAAGATGTAGTGCATATATACAATGGGATATTATTCAGCCATAAGAAACAGCATGGATGGACCTAAAGGAATTATGCTAAGTGAAATAAACCAAGTGGAGAAAGACAAATACCATATGATTTCACTTAAATCTAAAAACAAAATGAATAAAGTAGCTGCAGACTCACAGACACTGAAAAGTAACTGGCTGTTAACATGGGGGAGGGGTTGGGATAGGTGGGTATGAGGTTGAGGGGGATAAAGAGGCAGAAAAATCTCAGTCATAATATGTTGGTCATGGGGATGGTACTATAGCATGGAGAATATAATCAATAATTCTGTTACATCTTTTTATGTTGACAGTAACTGGACTAGTTGGGGTGAAGATTTAATAATGTGGGTAACTGTTGAACCACTATGTTGTATACCTGAAACTAATATAAGATTGTATATCAACTATACTTCAATTTTAAAAAAGAGTATTTACAGCAGCTTTATTTAAAGTAAGTCCAATTAGGAGAGAACCTGCTGAATGGATGTGTATCAACAGCAAATGAAAAAACAAATTGGGGCATATTCATGCAACAAAATATTACTCAGCTATAAAGTATAATAAACTAATAAATGCAATAACATGACACATCTCAAAAATCTGTTGAGTCAAAAAGCTCAAAATACTCCATCTAGACAATGTTCAAAAGCAGGCAAAATGAATCCATGGCCATAGAAATCAGAGCAATAGTTGTTGCCTATGGATGGTGAGGCTTGATTAGCAGGCAACAGCAAGGAACTTGGCTGGTGATGAAATTGGTCTAATCTTGACCTGGAGTACTGGTTACATGGGTGTATACATCTGTCAGAACTCACTGAATTATATGTTGAAAATCTACATATGTCACATACATAAGAAAGAATGTGTGTTGAGCCTCTGCTAAATGTAGACACTATCATGAATATTGTAGGGGACTCAAAGAACAGTAAGATGTCAATTAAAATAAGGATATGATGCTATTTGTTAAAACATGGTTTGAATGTCTAATTAACCAAGGTGTCTGAAGCTTTAGTAAATCAATTTTTTGCCTGTAGCAAAGGTAATTTAAATATTTTAAACGAATAACATTTTAACTATGTTTTGTAAAAATATATACACTTTGGAACCACTTTCTAAATTTTGTTCATTTATTTTTAAACTGCATTTTTATTTCTTTTTATGTTGAAGTGCTTTGCCTTTTAAAATTCATTTTGGCTTCATAATATTTTCTGTGCCTGACTTTTTCCAGGTCTCCAGAACCTCTTCTCAACTTCCTAAAGGTGGCTTCCTTTCCTTTTTAACTCTTCAGTCTAAGGGAGAGAACTAATCAGTTCTGTCTTAAACAGAGAGCGGGCATGAGGTTGTCTTTTTAGCATTCTCAATTAGATTGCTGACTAGGAAGCATTCCTGCTGTGTTCTTTCTGATGGCCTTGTTTCTTTTCCTCTCCTCTTGGCAAAACAGAAAAGAGACAAGAATTAGGCAGCAGCATGAAGCCTCTGGTCTGAATGAAAACTCTGTGATTGTCTTTTTCCAACCAGCAAGTTCTCTGGCAGGCAGTTCTAAATTGCCTTAAGCTCCTCTGTCAGTAGATATGCTAGATGCCTGCTAATTAATCTGAACTGAATGGGCCCTTAGCAACTCTCATTCACCGAATTAAACCTCAGTGCTGGGCTGGATAGCTCTGAAACGACTATACCTTCCAAGAGAGTAACATTTTACAACCTGGATAAGGTCTGTGAACAGATGTAAAATAGCTGCTATAAGCAGCAAATTAAGCTTAGCTATTGTATTACATATTATAAAGAATGGGAAACATTCGCAGAAGAGAACTTTAGGGGTTAAAGTGAATCACTTAATTTTTAATAGGTTTTTAGGTACTTCATATGTATAACATAATGAAGAAGACATCTGACCACAATATATACATCTTTTCTGAAAATCTGCAGTATTCATTGATTATCTGTTTTTAGGTAGGTGATCTTCTAGAATGGGGGAATAAAATCAGATTCTAAAAGAAGAAAAATGGAATTACTATTTCAGAAGTGGATAAAAATAATAAAAGTGGGTGAATATTATAAAAGTGAAATGGTAATTGAAGAGGAATGTTTGAATTAATAAATTAATAATAAATCTGTAATGCTTACTGAAAAATAAATTATAGAAAGCACCACCTACCACTTATATTTTATTCACACTAAAAATAACTTTTAGAAAGAACTCCAGTAATGGCCTACATTACTGGAAGTGAAATATCTCCTGTGATAAGCATTGAATACTTCTTTTATTACTTGCAAATGCATCTTCCTTCAACTTTACATAACTCGTCACTTATTCAGCCATGGTAGATCCCTCCCTGCCCCCTAGAGGCTATTTTGTTTCCTTGTTTGCATGTGACTTAGGTGACACCAGGTGATATAGACCCAATGTTTGTGTGCCTCCAAAATTCGTATATAAAATCCTAATGCCCACCCAGTGTGATGATATTTGAAGGGACCCTTGGGATTAGGTCAAGCTCTAATGAATAGGATCAGTGCCTTTGTAAATAGAGGCCCCAGAGAACTCCTTTGCCCCTTCTGCCATGTGAGGGCACAACAAAAAGATGGCCATCCATGAACTAGGAAGTGAGGTCTCATCAGATACCACATTTTCTGGAACTTTCATCTTGGACTTCTCAGCCTCCAGAGCTGTGAGCAAGAAATTCCTGGTCTTTGTAAGCCACTCAGTCTATGGTATTATGTTACAGCAATCAAAGGGACTCAGGCACTGGGCCACGCCTGAGGTTTCTGCATTTCTGGATGCTCTCAATTCTGGTTTTCATCAGAATTAAGTATGGATATTTTTAAGCATACAGACTTTCTCCAGACTTCCTGAATCATAATCTTCAGAGGAGGGCCCTTTACACCTATAGAGTGACACAGGTGACGCTGGTGCGTAGTCCAGACTGAGAACTATTGGTGTAAACAAACTCTCCTACTCAAGAAAACAAGTGAAAACTAAAACCAACATAATTTTTTCTCCCTGTATTAAATTAGACTGGGACCAGGCATGCTTTCCTATCCCTATGTTCAAGAATACTGACATTAAGCAAAAATAATTTAGCTACTCGCCCCAGGGAATATTTGCTCATGGAAGATACATCTGTGAACCAAGTCAAAAAGCTCATTTATCAAGCCTAACAGGTTATTCATCAAAACTGACTTCAAGGCCCCTGCCTCATTGTGTCCACAAGTTCAAAGGATTATGTGATAAAATCTGCTAAATCCTAAATAGTTCTTGACTTGTAAACTGACCTTTAAATTTCCCAGCCCAGGCCCTAATACCTTCTAAATACAAGGTACTGACTCCTTGACTCCCTCTCTTTGAGAAACATCTAAGACTCTGACAAAGTAGTGTTCTCACTGATGCCAGTATGCCTAATAAACTTAGCTTTGCCTGATCAACAGATATTTTCAGCAACTTGGAAGTCACAGTTAAATCAGTTGCACCACCCAGTTGCAGAAATTACAGTTTAAGAACAATCACTACATTTTATACAAATAAAATACGGAGCTTGATGAAAAGGCATAAAACACCTAGGAACAGACTGGCCACTTGAATTAATCTGGGATTTTGCAATTTGGTTTCTCCTATCCTCTGATGATGGTGTTCTTGGGTGAACTCTCACAATGCTGCGAACTTTGATACCCCAGAACATCCTAGTTTAACCTCTTCACCTGGATCAGCTGTCAAATTGTCTAAGTTGCACTTTCTCCTGAAAAACCTTAAACTGTCCAAGCACCATACAACTCCCAGGCATCCAAAGTCCCTGTTTTCTTTATTAGGGGTTATTATATCGTTGTTCCCATGTATTAATTTATGTACTAAACCAATTAGGATTACACTACCTATGGCAATTATGACATTTACTTCAGCTTAAGCCTTGTCTTCTCCTTTGAAATATTCTGTTTCTATTTATTTTACACAGAAATAACCTATTACTCTAAATTCTAAGCATATGTCAAATTTGAGAAACAAATTTCAAAAATTTCTGAGAATATATGTCTGAGCCCATGAACAGAGGTTCCAAAAGGGAAAATATTCAAGATTAAGTGCCTATCAGACGAATAAAGGAATTCAGTAAAAGAATGGTACAAGAGAAAGAAAACACTTGGGTAAATATCCAACAGGCCAACAGGGATATTTGTGACTGACAAGCTTGGATTTTTAAGGGGCATGCATAATAGAGAATGAGGAGTTAATGTGATGGATGGAGTAGGATGACATGAGAGTCCTGAAAGGAGAGGTAAAATCCAGAATATGCCTAACATTGCCCTGTAACAATAAAAATATAATTATTTCAATTTTGACCAGAATGCCTTTTAAATTCGACTCTGAGGAAGAAAAGACACTGGGCTTGAAAAACTGGACAGGGGCATTTACATCCATTCTTGGAAGTATATGGTTAAAGACCAAAACCCTTAAAATGTTTTGACTCAAGCTCCAACTCCCATATTTAAGGGAAAGAAAGACAGACTTTAAAAATGAATTTAACTGTGTATTTGTGGTCCTCTATTTGAGACCCTGGGACATGTCTAGTTTGAGGCAATAAAACAAGGAATTAGAAAAAGTCAGACAGCACTTGAGCTCCTGTAGGTTGTTCAGTCCATCTCCAAGGACCTCGTGGCAAACTGCAAGTTCAGATGCAACTACGATATATGACATGGTATAGGCTAGGATGCTAGGACATATTTCTAAGAGAATGAGAGCAGTAGATCTACCCAGTATAATTGATTTCCAGTTTAATTTTGTGATATCATCAAGATCAGTAGTTAGGCAGCAAAATTGGGCTATGAGTTTGGACACCAAGCTCTCAATACCAGATAAAATATTTGCTAATAGTTTACCATGAATGCCTCCAGACTTTGTGTATATGGATATCAATATAGATACATGACAAGATTGGTACAATACAGTATATGTTTACAACCTTTTAAGCTTTATATATTAATGTTTCTCAGAAATCTTCATTAATCATTTTTAATGTCTGCATAGAGACTGGACTGGTTCATAATTGGCTTACTATTGTTAAAATGTTAATGTTTTAAACCCAAAACATTCCTATAGCTATATGTCCATCCCTACTAATTATTTTCTTCAGATAAACTCCTATGAGTACAAATTCTGGGTGCAAGGCTATCCACATTTTTAAGTTTTTTTCTCATCATGTAAGCAGTTGAAGTCTCACTGGTAGGAATTTATTAATGAGGAAATGTAAGAATTTGTATATGTGAATAAAATACAGGCAAGTGGCAGTGACTTAACTATTTCACAAAATGCTATATGTAAGTGTACCACGTTGACAACAGATGAGAAAGTACTAAATATAAGGTCAGAAGATCTAGATCACCTTCCCACAGTGCCACCTATATGAGAGTCTCTCAGGTAATGTATTGATCTCTATCAACCTATTTCATCATCTTTAAAGTTGGATTAATAATACCTGTCATAGCAACCTCTCATGCTTGTTTTAAGGATCAATATGAAACTCAGTACATGGAGCACTTGGAAATGTATATCAGAGATTTTCTCTAAGGTCAGAGCTGAATGGAAGTCACAACCAGATCTCAGAAGGTGTCTACAGGATCCACAGGAGCCCAGACATGACTGGCTACATCAGGGAGCTGCGCGGGGCTCTGACAAGCCACAGACTTCCACGCGGACATCATGCAGAGAAGCATCTCCTACTTCAAGCAAAGGAGTGTATAGCTTTTCTTCTATTGCTACATCACAGAATTTCGCTCTATAGTTTAACAACAACAATCATTCACTATCTTGCACAGTTTCTGAGGATTAGGAATCCAGACATGTCCAGAAAGGGCAGTCATTCCCGTTGTTTCGCCTTAGTTGGAAAACTTGAGAGTCTGGAGGCTAGAATCTTCTAAAGGCTCCTTCATGTACATGCCTGGCAGCTGATAATAGTTGTGACCTGGACTTCAGACATCTATCTGTGCTCTGGATTTCCTTAAAACATGGTGGCTAGGTTCTACGGACAAATATTGAAAAAGAGAGACGGAGACAGAAACAGTGAGAAGCTGGGAGAAGTCAGTTTGCCTTTACGAACTAGTTCCTAGCTGTGGAAGTCACGTGGCATCATCTCTACCACATTCTATTGGTTGAGACAGTCTCAAAGGCCCACTCTGTTTCAAGAAGAGGGAATAAGGGCTCCACCTTTCGATACAGATGTGTCAGTGTCACGTTTTAAGAACACCACATGGAATATAACTTGGTGAAGTCATCTTTGGGAAACACAATGTGATACAGAGTCAGGATATAAAGGTCCCTAGAACTGTTAACTTCTCTCCTCCACTATGACATTGTAGAAGTTACACTCTTCTTCCCAGGAGCCACCGTGTGGAGGTAAAGCGGTGGTGATGTGGTAAGGAAGACTCAAGAAATCTGAGATTAGAAAGGCTGAGAATTATAAAAAGCTACCTTGAAAATTATTAGTAATTAAATAAATTGTAAACTGAGTCAGATTAATAACTAATATTCTAATATAGATAGATAGATGACAGATAAATTTTTTACTACCCAATGTGTAGGGCTTAAAAGAATCATTTAGTTATACATAAAATTAAAAGTATTACATTTCCCCAACACCTTAATTCTAACATAAAATTTGTTAACTGTTTTATTATTATTGAAGTAGGTTTGTAAAAATAAATTACCTGTAGTTCAGAGATAATACTCAATATCATAGAAAATTGCTTATTAGTATTTAACATAGCAAGCTGCCTAATTTGGATTGAATATTAAAATTATCGAAGTTGGAAAAGTCTCCCATGGGGGTTCAAGGTAGGCACTGTTAAAATAGGAAAATGGTTGTACTTTGACAGGCCTCCATATATATGCGTCTATTGAACAATTACCTTATAATTACTGTCGGGAAAGTTCTAAACACTATTGGTGCCCAGAGTAAATCCTCAATATGGCAAATTTGGGGAAGTGTCCATGCAGGTATTATGATTGTTGGACATGACTCATGCATGCCAGAGTGAAGAAAATGTGGGTTTTCAGTATCAGTACATCTAGTGAGAAAACGAGGCAAGCTGTGAACATAGGGAGATAAAATATTTCCTCTTTCCTCAGGCCAAATGAGACCTGGCGATTCTTTTGTTCCTTTGAGCTGGTGGTCAGGGGCCATGATGCCACCTCTTCTGTTCAGACCTTTGTCTTTTGTTTTTGTTCTACTTTCTTTTGTTTGGTTCTACTTTTATTTGTGTTGTTCCTCACTTTTGTTTCCTTGATTGTCTTCCCTTTTCTGTACTCAATTCTTTACTTTGACTATCATATTTATAATTTTCAGAGGTTTTTCTTTTGTAATTGCTCCTTTTTTAAGACTTTTTTCTTTCAGATGCAGTATTTTCTCTTACCTCTCAAGGATATCAATTACAATTATTTTACATTTTCTCCAAGCATTTCTTCTGTTTACTTATTTTGTAGCTATCTTTGATGTTGGGCAACTTCCCTAATTGCCTGATTCTATGGTATTAGTTATACTGAAAAGTGGACACCAAAGTGAATCAGTAACTCTGTACCAGTGGAAGGTGGAAGGGGCTCATGAACCAGAAGGCTTCCTGGGGGTTAACAGAAAAAAAAAGCCAGCTGCTTACCTTAACTTTCCATGTACGTGTCTATAAACGCTACTTCCTTTGGTTGATTTTTACAGAGAAGGATTCTCTATCATCATCACAGAAAATTTGAAACCTCATTTAGGAAAGACAGAGGTAGAATTCTCATATTCTGCATGCACATCTTTACCTAATCCCTTTATGAACTTTTTCTTTGCCCACCTGTGTATGTGCCTCTTTTTATCTAGCTTTGTTCAGGCAGGGTGGGGGCATTTAAGGAGGGACCCTTCTCTAGGTGGTTTAGGAGGGAAGTTTGAAGGTAAGGCGATTCCCTTATAGTCACTCCCTACACTGTCCCATTTCTCAATGCATGTTCTATCAACGTCCTGAGGCTTTCTGAGGTTTCATGGAGCAGAGTGCCTTGCTTCTCACCAAACCAGCTCAGCAATTGCAGAGACACTGGCAATTCCTGTATCTTTCTCTCTCTATGTTCCATCATCACATATTGGGATAAGAGGGTTCTAGAAGCCTCTTGGTTTCATTTGAATTCAGAATTAATATTTCTGTTTTTTGTTCCCCTTGATTTTGGGGGGTAATTTTTTTAAAGGAAAAGAGGTAATACATATATTGACTCTACTCTTTAAATTGCAAGTCTGGTTTATATGTAAAGTATGTTTTAAAATAAAATTAACATACTTAAGCTAGAACATACAGATTTTAAAGAAAACAAATTAAGAAACATCCAGAATCCGATCACCCAAAGACAGTCACTCATAAAGGACCTACTCTTAATTGACATATTACCTCCCTTTCTCTCTCACTGACCTAAAGTTAACTGTTAAACCACCCAAGGCCTCAAGATTTTATCTAGCAAAATAGATTACACCAAGTGGATTGAAAGGTAAAATACACCTTTCAGAGCCAGCTTACCACTTAATGGAATGAAGCTGTTTGAGTGTCAAGTGTATCTCTTTACTTATTGGTCCTGTTTCTTTTGGAAGGTGTTTACAAACATTAGAAAGCACTACATAAAAACCTGTAGTCTAAGAACTGATAACTTGTTGTCTATACAAATAAATAATAAAGTTAAAAACAAAAACTCCCATACTTCGGAGAAAATGAAAAGTGTCCATCATTGATTGCTTCTCTAGGAAGAAAGAAATTCTCTGTAGTTTCATTTTCCACAGCTCCAAAACAAGAACACTTGTGAAGCTCTCATGAGCTACCTAATTAATCAATCATGATTTGTGACATTGAAAAATCCCTTCACAGCAGAGTCATTGTCTTATTATCCTTATCTCTTTCAAGGTGCCTAGATAACTACTTCACACATATTTGATGCTTACAAAAAGGATATTAAATATCTGGAAAACAATACCTTTGAAAAAACTTACTATATTTTTGCATTCAGCTATTTTTTTCCCCTTGCTGAGATCAATTTCAATTTAGACTAAGATATGAGATATGATGCAGATTTGCAAGTCAAAATAAAATGTAGGTTTGTTCAGGCTGAAAGCCTGAAGGTCTGGCAATTTCCCTAAAGTCCACTCCCTACATACTTTCTCATTCTGTATTATATACTTTATGTCAACTTCTGAGGCTTTCTGAGGTTCCTCTGAATAAGGGTCTTCCCTTTCTCTTTTAAGCAAAACAGTTACTTTGTCAGAAATGTGTGACAGATGTCTAACTTTTGAAAATTTCAAGAGAAAAATGGTATATTTGGAGCATAATAAATTTGGTTAATGATTTTTTTATTTAATGGGTTATTACTAGACAATATATATTAACTGCATAAAAATAAAAACACAGATAAAGAAAACAAAAGGAAACTCAGAACCATAATCCCAATAGTCAAAGATAGGAGCTGCTTACATTTTTCTAGTTATTATGCATAATATGTTTACTATATTCAAAAGCAAAGAATTATATGATTCGATCATACAAATAGTCAGAAATGAGCTCTATTTTTCTCAGTGTTCTGAGTAAGCCTGAGGAGTAAAGGACTGAAAAAGCCTCCTGTACAGCTGATGAAATAAACACCCAAATACCCAGACTCAATACAAAGATACATACTTTGGATGGGGGGGATGAGTAGGAAGTGGTGGTACCAACTACTGCCTCCTTCAATGTCCCATCCTGGTTCCACAATATTTTCCTAATCTTTTTAATTTAGGAAAGTCACCTGTAGGGCCTTCTAATCTAAGAAGTAGCCCTTAAGTGCTGAATCATTGCCAGGGTGGTGCTCACCAGATGAGCATAAGGCAGCACCTGAGCGTGCTTTCAAAATGAAACAAGTTTGCTACCTGTGTTCAGGGTATCTCCCTGTTGGTGGCTTGAGTCTTCCGTGAACGTGATCAGCTCGTGGACACCGTTTGCTTGCATTGTGTGCCTTCCTGTGTGAGGAGCTTGTGACTGCTTGACCTTTATGCTGATTGGCCCATGAATGTCATATATACTCTGCCGTTTCTGCAATAAACGAGTTCCTGCTTTGACTGAGCTCCCTGTTGCGTCTATTTGTCTCCAGTTCAGGCTTAGGGGCCGGAGGCTGGTGATCAGGCGGACAGTCGGCACTCACCTCTCCCGACCTCGCCTTGCTGGGGCGTGCCCTTCTCTTCCCTCCGCAGGTTCGGAGGATACCGAGCAGGGCTAAAAACCCCGACAATTGGCACCTGAACAGGGACATCGTGGGCACGAGCACTCGATCGGTAAACCGAACGTATCAGCAGGTCGGGCCAAGCGTGGTTCAAGGTAAGTGCACCCCCGAAAGGATGGGGCAGGCAACCTCTAAGGATGAGCCTGCGCTCAAAGTGCTGAGATAATATGCTTAAAAGCCGAGGGTTGGAACTCTCAGATTCCCAGGCTGAAAAAGTTTGGGAGGCCTTTGTGATTATGTGAGGGTGGCCCCCTGGCTCCCTGTCAGTAACCTTTTTGATTTTTCCACCTGGGACCAAGTCGAACAGCTAATCAGGAAGGGAGAGATAGACCGGGGTGAGGATCCCCCTCTGGGAGTGTACCCTACGCTGTCGGCCCTTAAGGCATGTTTTAGAAATTCTAGATCCTTGACACCCCGTTTAGCGGGTCCCGCAACAGGTCCCAGCAAACGAGGAGTTGATAAATAGTGTCTAAAAGAACCAGCTGGATTAACTCCTGGAGAGGCATCTGCACTCCCGGTGGAAAGGGAATGAGAATATTTCGATGAGGAATGTCTCAGGTCACGCTCAAAGCCCCATTCTGCCCTGCCCAAACCGGATATGGATCCTCGGACCAATCCTGATCCATCAACGCCTATCACTGAGAAGCCCCCTGACATCACCCCACCGCCGTCTTATCAGACATTCCCGGTAAATGTTAACCCTGGTGGGAACAGGCCAGCTGTATGGTACCCATGGGAGACCCAAGAGCTCCAAGAATTAACGAAGGCAGTCTTGGAAGATGGGCCTAATTCCCTGTGGGCTGAAACCATCCTCCAGGGGTTAGCTCATTAGCATTGTACTACTCAGGATTGGAAGAGCCTGACAAAGGCAGTTCTTCCTGGTCCTCTGTTCCTTAAGTGGTATGCCTTCTTTAAGGAGGAATGCCACGTCCAGGCAGAAAGGAACCAATCTGCCAACCCTCCGATTCCTGTTACCTTTGGGATGCTCTCAGGGACCGGAGACCAGTTTGCTACGGGTCTCCAGCAGGCTGCCATTCCCGCCCCATATCAGGAACAAGTAAGGGCCCTTGGGCTGGCCGCCTGGAAAAAGTTAGAAGAAGGCCCCTCAGAACCACCGATTTCTGGAATTACTCAAAAGCCTACTGAAGACCTCCCATCCTTTGTAGATAGGGTTGAGAACAGCTTACAATGTAAATTTCCCCCAGGCCCCTTGCAGGATCAATTTATTAAAATGTTAGTTTGGGAGGGAATGACCACTGACCACAAATTGGCCTGTGCAGGACTGAAAGATAGATCCATGGAAAGGTGGATAGTAGCCACCAGGGATGTGGGCACCCAGGCCCACCAGTCCCAGACTCTGGTTGCCACCTTGCAGGCACAAACGGCTTCCTTAACGGAGGCCCTAACCGCAGCCCTCATCTTACAGTCCCCAGGGAGCAGAGCCCCAGAAAAAGGGGGGGGAGGAATCAAAATTGTTTTGGGTGCGGTCAGATGGGACACTTCAAGAGGGAGTGCCTTAATGACTGCGCTATGAAAAACAACAGTGCTAATCAAGGGGCTCCCCTGATTAACAGGAGGAAAAAACGTCCACCTAAGACACCCTGTCCCAGGTACAAGAAGGGCTTCCATTGGCAGAAGGACTGCAAGTCTAAGTTTGACATCCAAGGAAACCCTTTAAACTAAAAGAGGGGTGACATCCAGCCCCGTTAGCCCAAGGAGGAAGGAGCTCACCTGATTCCCCCAGGGCCCATTGCACAGTGCCCATAGTACCGGGGGTAAGACCGAAAATGGATATGGTAATATCAGGGAAAAGGTTTCGCTGCCTAATTGATACTGGGGCAGACCAAACTGTGCTCAGGAAAGAGGAAGTCCCCTCTCACTGGAGGTTAGTCCCGTGACACCCTTTACTAGGAGTTGGAGGCAATGCAACCTCTGAGGAGACTAAAGACTGGCTTAAATGGGAAGATGTAGATAACCATGGGGAAGTCAAGCCCCTCGTTGCCTCTGGCCTGACAGTGAACTTGCTAGGCCCAGATGTTCTAGGAGCAGCCGATGTTTACATTACCAATGATCCTAAAATTCTTTATGAGAGTATATTCAGGGACAAAGAGTACCAATGACAATTTGGTCATTCTAAGAACCCAAAGTCCAAATGTAGTGATTGTAAAAAAAGACCATTTATCTATAGGGTCAGAGCCTATTGTGCCCTTTTCCCGAGCAAAACCACACCCCCAATCCTAAAGGCCACTGCTCTGATAACACCTGCCATTACTTGGCTCCCAGGGCCTCTAGTCTGGGTGGAGCAGTGGCCATTACCACAAACTAAGCTTCTGTGACTGAAAGAAATTGTCCAAGAGCAATTAGAATTAAGACATATTAGGCCTTCCCTAAGCCCATGGAATAGTCCCGTTTTCGTCATTCAAAAGGCCTCTGGCAAGTAGAGAATGTTGCGGGATTTAAGAAAAATCAACGAGCGGATGGTTCCCGTGGGCATGCCCCTGAGGGGGTTGCCCTGGATTCTGTCCATTCCAAAAGATTTGTCCCTTGTTGTAATTGATATTAAGGATTGCTTCTTCTCCATCCCCCTCAACCCCGCGGATTGCGAGAAATTTGCCTTCTCTGTACCTTCCACCAATTTTCAGGGGCCTGATGAGCAATACGAATGGACAGTGTTACCACAAGGCATGGCTAACAGCCCAGCCTTTTGTCAATGGTATGTCTCTCAAGTTTTGCAGCCCCTTCAACAAAAGCCATAAGTGATTCTATATGCATACATGGATGATATTATTTTAGTAGCACCCACTATTCAACAGCTGAGCTTTGCTTACCGAAAGCTCCAGACCCTTTTAAAACACGGGGGATTACATGTTTCCAACAACAAAGTCCAGACCATTATCTCCCTTCGAGATACTGGGGGCGAGGCTCCACCTGGACTCCGTGTGTCCCCTCAAACCCCAGCTATCCATTAAGAACTCCTACTCTCTCGTAGAGCTCCAAAAGGTGTTAGGAGAACTCAATTGGCTGCAGCCCTGGCTCCACATTACAACAGAGGACCTTATCCCCCTGTTCGAGTTGTTAAAAGATAAAACCCCATCTGAGCTCATTGCAGTAACAGAGAGGCATAAACAATTATTTAACAAGATTCAATGTGCACTTGATAATGTCCAACTAGCCAGGTACCAGCCTGACTGAACCCTTGTTTATGGATTCTCTCTGGCTCAGAACTGCTTACCACAGTCGTCACCCAACAAGGTAATCCCCTCCAATGGGTTCACGCATCGATGGAGGGTACCTCGAGTGTACGCCCAATTAGACCAACTGGCAGACCTCATAATTAAGGGAAGAGACATCACACTAAGATATTATGGGAAGGACCCAGATAATTTAACTGTTCCCTACCAACTGTCCGACTTCGAATGGATCAGGCAGAATCATAACAGAGTGTCTAATGCCCTGACTGACTTTTGGGGAAAAATTGATTGTCATTACGGGCCCAATAGATGGACTGCCTCTTTCACCAAGCTGAACTGGACAGCTCCTAAACTCTTTCTGAACAAACCCCTATTAATGCCCTAAATGTTTTTACTAATGGGGGAAGGGAAGGATCTTCCGTTGTTACCCTTCCCCCACCTTACTCCCCAAGCAAGCTGAGAAAAGACAAATACTTTGAGAGAGTCAATGGATCGGCCAAGAGCTATACGCCACTGCGATGGCTCTAGACAAAATCCAGGAGCCCATGAACCTTTTTTCTGACATTCTATATGTTGTTAACCTACTCCCTGCCTTGGTGTCCTCCCACATTCGACTAGATAGGAATCCCATAACCATAATAGAGTTCTACTCTAAAGGTTTTGCTGTGTTAATGAGTTTTTTACAAATGCCTAAACTGTCAAAATAGATTTCCTTGTTCGTCAAATATGTCCTGTAATTGCCCGACTAATGCCGTTATGCATTTGTATTTCTGTACAACTCTGTAAAATCATGTGCTGACTCCCCGTCTGCGTTTACTACAAGTAAATTGTCACATATATTGTGATTCTATCCAAAAAATATAGCTGCTGGCTGTCCTCTCTTTTATATTTTATCTCCCTGTTGAGTCCCAGGAGATGGCTGGTTAGCCAGAGACGGGTAAGATTCCTCACAGGAGGGACGACCTAAGACAGGCACAGTCACAAGGGACCTCAGGTGAGCAACGTGGGGGCCAACTGAGGTGAGGCATAGAACCTCACCCCCCCAGCTGAGAGAGAGACATTGTCTGTGAATGCCACAGACCAAGCCCAGCTATTTATTATTCTAACACCTTCCATAAATACATGCACATGCATCTCTGGTACGTAAAACAAAAAAGGGGGAAATGTAGGGCCTTCTAATCTAAGAAGTAGCCCTTAAGTGCTGAATCATTGCCAGAGTGGTGCTCACCAGATGAGCATAAGGCAGCACCTGAGCATGCTTTCAAAATGAACAAGTTTGCTACCTGTGTTCCGGGTATCTCCCTGTTGGTGGCTTCAGTCTTCCGTGAACGTGATCAGCTCGTGGACACCGTTTGCTTGCATTGTGTGCCTTCCTGTGTGAGGAGCTTGTGACTGCTTGACCTTTATGCTGATTGGCCCATGAATGTTATATATACTCTGCTGTTTCCGCAATAAACGAGTTCCTGCTTTGACTGAGCTCCCTGTAGCGTCTGTTTGTCTCCAGTTTAGGCTTAGGGGCCGGAGGCTGGTGATCGGGCGGACAGTCGGCACTCACCTCTCCCGACCTTGCCTTGCCGGAGGAGGGCTAAAAACCCCGACAGTCACCCAAACAAGTAGTGTGTGCAATCATTTTTCAGCCTGACACTATCCACGGTTTAATCCAGGGGTTGGTAAATTATGGCCTATGCGCCACATTCAGCCTATTATTTCTTTATTACCTGTGAGCTAAAATAGTTTTTAAATTTTTACATGGTTGGAAAGAAATCAAAAGAATACTATTTTATAATATGTGAAAATTATATAAGATCCAAACTGTAGTTTCCTAAGTAAATATTTATTGAAACACTGAACCCATTCATTTATATAGTATCTGTGGTTGCTTTCATGTTACACAGAGTTAAGTAGTTTAGACAGAAACTGGATGGCCTGCAAAGTCTAAAGTTCTTACTCTCTAGTTTACAGAAAATGTTTGCTGACCCTTGGTTTAAACTTTTCCACCCACTTCTGATATCAGTGTCAGGGACTGGTGCTTGCTGGCCCATCTCCTCTAAGGCTGATATTTGGAATAGGATTGATTTGTTGGGCTCAATTAACCTAAGACTAATTTATTAGAATGGGAGGCCTGTTTTTTTAATTTGTTCAGCTGCTATATCTTGAATAATAAAGCAAAATTCACAAAACTAAAACAGACATAGAGGTATCTGCAGTAGAGTATATGTCATCCACTGCCTTTATTCAAAAGGGGCTTCTATAACCATATGCATCTCTTTCTCCTGAGGTGAGATTATCAGTAGAATACCAGCTTTGTAAAAATCCTCTTTACAATTGGTCAATTTATCTTTTAGGCTGACTCATTAGAGGCTAAGAACTATTTCTTATTGTCTCACTGATTTATCTTAATTAATGACATAATCTTAGAGGCCCTGGTTATTGTTGGCAGTCACTGATGTTTTCATCTTTTTATTCCCAGTGCTTGCAATATAGGAACAAATGTTCTGTTCCCATTTCTTCCTGTCTCTAGGCAAGATCATCACCAACAGAACTTTAATAAATCTCTATGACTTTCAAAAATTACAGGATATTTTGGTGTGATAAAGAAGGAATGCATAAAAATAAGCAATCATTTTAAATTTTACTTAACCATAATCTGCACACTACCTTGAGAATATCTTCCTTTAAATTTTGAACGGATACTTTTGGGTATAACATGTCAGTATTGGGTATTTATTACCAAGATACATGTCCAGGGCAGTAAATTCATAAGTTTAGCGATTGTTTCTGGTAATAGTATAAACTCTGTTTTTGAGACTGGGATATATTAACAAGCTCCATGGATAATAAAAAAAGAGTAACTCAGAGATATTTAGGCTAGCACCAGAAACTTTCATTTTCTCTGATCTTCTACCACTTTTACTTTCAGGGGAGATGAATGGATCAGTTTTTTCACCAGCCAGTATGGAGGAAAGTTTCACTCAAGCCACCCTAGAGATAGTTAACCTTCATAGATTATATAAATGCTAGTTTGTCCAGCATTCCTTCTTTGGGACATCATTCTTCCCCTTTTCCAAAGTAACATCCATTCCAGGTACTTGGTTTTATTAGAATTGACTGTCGTTGTAATGCCAAAAGTAGTCATGAGATACAGGCCTAGCCACTGTCCCTGACCCTCAGTTAGCTCAGAGATGACCATCTGGCCCTATCCTAGGAGTTAAAATCATTCACAGGGATTTTTCTGTTGGAAAAGCACAGTCTTTTTCTTTTGGATCACAGGCTTTTCATTAATTAGTTCATACATTAAACAACTATTAATGAGTATCTTTATGTGCCAGGCTCTGGTCTGTTCTGTTGAAATAAATCAATGAAACCGAACAAGGCAAATATTTCTTGCTTTATGGAATTTACATTGTAACTGCAGAAGAAGATGGACAATACACAGTAAATAAAATGTATGAGTAAAATGTGGTATGTTAGAAAAGAATAAGAGCCGTGGGAATAAGGGAAAAATAGAACAAGTGGGATTGGAAGTGCTGGGGCTGATAGGATGCAATATGGTTAATAGGATGCAATATTAAGTAGGCTGGTGAGGATAGAGCTTATTATGAAGATGATGTTTGAGCAATGACTTGAGCAAAGTGAAGGGGTTAGCCGAGCAGATATCTGGGTGTAAAGTGTTGGCAGCTATGAGACTGAATAATATTATGAAATGGAGAGGAAAGGAATAACAACTAAGCCTTGGGTCCTTCAACAATATGAGGTTGAAGAGTCATGAAAGAAAAATTTAAATGGCAAGGAAGGAGCCACCAGTGAGGTAGGAGTCAAATCAGAAAAGCGCATCATGGAGGAAGGTGGAATTCACTCCTAGCCACCTTACTGTTGGGCGAAGAAAACCTATATGACATTGAAACCAAGCAATGCAGAAAAAATGAAATTTGTTTGGCTTTCATTCTCACTCTGATCCTCCCTAAATCATTTTTGCCTAGGCGAACAGATTTGGATTCATTCAACGCATGCATGACAGGAACCATAGCTACTTAACAAAGGATCTCCATTTTGAAGTTTCCTAAAGTGGAGTAATATAATCATCAGATATTTCATTTGTCTTTTATATTAAAGACTTTACTTGCTAGACTGAGCATCTTTCTAAGTCTACACCTCTAAAGATAATGTCAATTTATTATAACATAGTATATGCCAAAATCATGCCAATCCTCTCCCCAAATGCATAGTAGTCAAAATTGTGACTTACTTCTGCAACCAGAAATCATATCTTCAAATAACTTTTAAGCTAATTTCTAAGATCACACTCTACTCTCTCTAGTGATGTTCATTTACTTTCTAAATTTTTTAGATAACTTATTTATGCAAATTACTACAAGACCACTTTAGTATTAGACTTTTATTCCCTTTCCTTTGCCTATAGCTAGTTTCTCAGTTGACCTGGGATCCCTGAACCATAATTTTTAAAAGGCCTAGAGATGCCATATTTTCTCAATGATATTCAAAAGAAGAAAGATAAAAAGAGGTGCCCCCAAAATTCTCTAGTTCTCTAATTTTTCCAAATTCCATTTTTGGGTAGCAGATTTATTGCCCCTACCAACACAATGATGAGCCTTTTTACTAATTATTCTTACCATAACATAAATTGGGCAAGATTGTCAGGTGCCGACCACAGCTTATAATTTAGTGGAACCATTTTTATATTTTACATAAAATAAAAATATGTGTGCTTCTCTTGGATATTATCACTTTCACAGCTATGAGCTTATAATGCAGACATTAGAAGAAGAATATTTTGAAAGTAAGACATGAGGTAAGATTTTAAAAGACACTGCTACTACTCAATTCCTAGACCTATTGTATTTAGCTATGGGAGAGGCAGAACTATATGTCAGTTGTCTCAGGTCATGTACCACCCACCCAACAAAAGGCAAGGCAGATCTTCGGCTCACTATGGCCAATAAAGAGACACTGTGAAAGAGTTTTCAATAGATCAAAGTATCATTCTATAAGGCCAGAAATTTATGCATGGTTTGAACATGATAAGAGCAGTTCCTTTCATGGGCTTTAGCATATTACTTCTATTTCTAGGAAGTGAATGCCACGGACAGAAGTAATACTGATGGAAGATCTTGGTGGTACATGAAATGTTCAGTAAATCCATGTCATAGACAAAAGCAAGATGACAAAGACAAATGTAGATTCTCGATAGTGTTTTCTAGTGAGGGTAAATAATTGTTATATCCGTGCCACAAAAGAAAGACCTGATATAATCAACATGCTATCACTGGGTAGCTGCTTTTGAGTAGAGTACACTTCTGTTATAGAAAAATCAGAGCTTGCTGGCAAATTTGGCCCTCCAAAATGGCCGTAGTCAGAATTACGTTAGCAGGGCGAGAACAAGCCAATAGACCCAAACATAGTCCCTGCTCTTTTGTAGTGAGATTACCAGGTTCTGGTTTCTCTTTTAAAAGATTCATCCATAAAGTCATTATCCAAAACTCTAGGGCACAAATCCTCCAATCGTGTTTCTCCCAAGTCCTTGACAATTTAGCCAAACATCTGCCACTATTCTCCGAATCAAGTTAAATTCGGACCTCAATCTATACTTCCTTCCAGGCATAACAAACTGCAAAATGTCCTACTTGAAGTTGTGCTACATGGGAGGATTTCCTCACTCCACTGTCTTTCAGGCTCACTCTTCTGAGTGCTCTAATGCTGCAGCAGTCCACTTTGGGGTGATGCTTTTCTTCCCCTGCAGAACCCCTTATAAGCATCTCTTAAGACTTTTTTTTTTTTAGTGTGTTGCCATATTTTTTTTTTGGTATCATTAATCTACAATTACATGTGCAACATTGTGGTTGCTAAACTCCCCACTTCATCAAGTCCCCCCAAACTACCCCATTACAGTCACTGTCCATCAGTGTAGTGAGATGATATAGAATCACTACTTGTCTTCTCTGAGTTGTACAGCCCTCCCCATGCCCCCCAAAATTACATCTGCTAATTGTAATGCCCCTTTTTCCCCCTTATCCCTCCCTTCCCACCCAACTTCCCCAGTCCCTTTCCCTTCGGTAACTATTAGTCCATTCTTGGGTTCTGTGAGTCTGCTGCTGTTTTGTTCCTTCAGTTTTTTTCTTTGCTCTTATATTCCACATATGAGTGAAATCATTTCATATTTGTCTTTTTCCACCTGGCTTATTTCCCTGAGCATAACACCCTCTAGTTCCATCCATGTTGTTGCAAATGGTAGGATTTGTTTTCTTCTTATGGCTGAATAATATTCCATTGTGTAAATGTACCACATCTTCTTTATCCATTCATCTACTGATGGACACTTAGGTTGCTTCCATTTCTTGGCTATTGTAAATAGTGCTGCGATAAACATAGGGGTGCATATGTCTTTTTCAAACTGGGCTACTGCATTCTTAGGGTAAATTCCTAGGAGTGGAATTCCTGGGTCAAATGGTATTTCTATTTTGAGTTTTTTGAGGAACCTCCATACTGCTTTCCACAATGGTTGAACTATTTTGCATTCCCACCAGCAGTGTAGGAGGGTTCCCTTTTCTCCACATTCTCGCCAACATTTGTTGTTGTTTGTGTTTTGGATGTTGGCCATCCTCACTGGTGTGAGGTGATATCTCATTGTGGTTTTAATCTGCATTTCTCTGATGATTAGCGATGTGGAGCATCTTTTCATGTGTCTGTTGGCCATCTGAATTTCTTCTTTGGAGAAGTGTCCATTCATATACTCTCCCCTTTTTTTAATTGGATTATTTGCTTTTTGTTTGTTGAGGTGCATGAGTTCTTTAAATATTTTGGATGTCAACCCCTTATCAGATATGTCACTTATGAATATATTCTCCCATACTGTAGGATGTCTTTTTGTTCTACTGATGGTGTCCTTTGCTGTACAGAAACTTTTCAGCTTGATATACTCCCACTTGTTCATTTTTGCTTTTGTTTCCCTTGCCTGGGAGATATGTTCATGAAGAAGTTGCTCATGTCTATGTCCAAGAGACTTTTGCCTGTGTTTTTTTCTAAGAGTTTTATGGTTTCATGACTTACATTCAGGTCTTGCTGTTTGCATGAAATATCTTTTTCCATCCCTTCACTTTTAGTCTGTGTATGTCTTTGGGTTTCAAGTGAGTCTCTTGTAGGCAGCATATAGATGGGTCTTGTTTTTTTATCCATTCTATTACTCTGTGTCTTTTGATTGGTGCATTCAGTCCATTTACATTGAGGGTGATTATCGATAGATATGTACTTATTGCCATTGCTGGCTTTAGATTTATGGTTACCAAAGGTTCAAGGGTAGCTTCTTTACTATCTAACAGTCTAACTTAACTCTCTTGTTAAGCTATTGTAAACACAGTCTGATGAATCTTTATTTCTCTCCCTTCTTATTCTTCCTCCTCCATTCTTTATATGTTAGGTGTTTTATTCTGTACTCTCTTATGTTTCTTTTGACTGTTTTTGTGGGTAGTTGATTTTACTTTTTGCCTTTAGTTAATATTTGGATGGTCTGCTTTCTTTGCTATGATTTTATTTTCTCTGGTGACCTCTTTTTAGCCTTAGGAGTGATTCCATCTACAGCAGTCCCTTTAAGATAGCCTCTAGAGGTGGTTTGTGGGAGGCAAATTCCCTCAACTTTCACTTGTCTGGGAATTATTTAATCCCTCCCTCAAATTTAAATAATAATCGTGCTGGATACAGTATTCTTGGTTCAAGGCCCTTCTGTTTCATTAGGTTAAATATATCATGACATTCTCTTCTGGCCTGTAAGGTTTCTGTTGAGAAGTCTGATGATAGTCTGATGGGTTTCCTTTGTAGGTGATCTTTTTTCTCTCTTTGGCTGCCTTTAATACTCTGTCCTTGTCTTTGATCTTTGCCATTTTAATTATTATGTGTCTTGGTGTTGTCCTCCTTGGGTCCCTTGTGTTGGGAGATCTGTGGGCTTCCATGGTGTGAGAAACTATTTCTTTCTCCAGCTTGGGGAAGTTTTCAGCAATTATTTCTTCAAAGACATTTTCTATCCCTTTTTCTCTCTTATTCTTCGGGTACTCCTATAATGTGAATATTGCTCCATTTGGATTGGTCACACAGTTCTCTTAATATTCTTTCATTCCTAGAGATCCTTTATCTCTCTCTGCCTCAGCTTCTCTGTACTCCTATTCTCTGATTTCTGTTCCATTAACAGTCTCTTGCACCTTGTCCAGTCTGCTCTTAAACCCATCAGTTGCTTGTCTCATTTCTGCATTGTCTCTCCTGAATTCCTCCCTTAGCTCTTGCATATTTCTCTGTAGATCCATCAGCATGGTTATGACTTTTATTCTGAATTATTTTTCAGGAAGATTGTTTAAATCTATCCCATGAGGCCCTCTCTCTCGGGTTGTCTGTGTGATCCTTGTCTGGACCATATTCTTCTGTCTTTCATGGTGATAGAGGTGGTCGCTGGCAGGTGCCACGTATGTCAACTGGGAGAACAAAGTCACTTCCTGCTTGTTGTTCTCCTTGCCCTTCTCCAGAGCCTGAGCTGGGTACCCGCACACCAGGAGGCAGTCTCTGGGATAATCCCCTGAGCTGCCTGTATGCGGGGCCGCCCTTAGCCTAGTGTATGGCACTGCGGGGGTTTGCAGTCATGCCGCATGCGTTCTGCTCCCCTTGGTGCCTTCCAGACCTTGCTCTGGGTTCTGTGGCCCTTCCCATTTAGCTGCTTACTCGCTGGGAGGAGATTCTGTGTGGTTGCTGTGGGCGGGGCCACTCTCCCCCTGTTCCGCAGCTGTGGCGGATCTGCCAGACCCTTTGTGGCGCCAGCCGGGGGGAGTGAATGGCAGGCTGCTTATCCCCATGAGAGGACACAGCAGCCAGTTAGGGGGCCCGAAATTCCTCACGATAACCAGCCCGCTGGGCTGGGTGCGCTGGGATGATTTTGTTACACTGTTGAGCCCTTGTCTCTTTAAGACTTTTAAAAAAGCACCCACTTTTCTTTTGTCCCAGAGGAGCTGGCTGAGGGGACCCACTTGCAGTCTCCATCTCAGATCCTGCCCTTCTGTTTCTCTATTCTCCAATACACCATGCGATGTGTGTCTGTGCTCCCGGTGCAGATCACCAGGGCTGGTTATTTAGCCGGCCTGTGCTTCCACTCCCTCCCCGCTCTGATTCTTTTCCTCCAGCCAGTGTACTGGGGCGGAGGAGTGCTCGGGTCCCGCCGGGTCACGGCTTTGTATCTTACCCACTTTGTGAGGCACTGAGTTCTCACAGATGTAGCTGTAGCCTGGCTGTTGTACTGTATCTTCTGGTCTCTCTTTTAGGAATAGTTGTATTTGTTGTATTTTCACAAATATATATGGTTTTGAGAGGAGATTTCCGCCACCCTGCTCACACTGCCATCTTCCCAGAAGTTCTTCATCTTTTAAGACTTTTAAGACATTTAAGTTGAACATAGAGAATTTGTATGAAGCCATAGGCATAAATTGAGCAAGAAAGAATGGCAATGTGGCCTACATGGAGCCAATAAATATAGGAAGAATTTGTTCATTTAGTATGCCAAGGGGCTTGATCCTAAACAAACCACTTCAGTTTAATAGTGGACTTTATTCAGATATATCCAAACTTATGGTTTGGTAGATCCTATAATAGATAATAGGTCATGATATTCAATTTGTGTCTCGAGATCACTTGTATTTCATGATCAGGCATTTGGAAATGTCTGTGGCTTGTGGAAAATCATATATTCTTTATCAAAACCAAGGTGATATTCTGCTGCAAGATATATCATTTTATGTCTAAACTGAAGAGGTCACATTTAAATGTCTTCTTTTGAGGTTTTACCACTTGAGAATTCTGCTCTGACAGAGACCTCCAACCTCCCCAAGTCAGCAGTATTACAGGAACTAACTGGAAGATCAGCTCATAGAGACCAGCCTCACATTATCCAATGGTTTTGTAAAGTACAAAAAGTGAAGTCTGGTGGAACAACAACAGTGAAAATTATTAAGTAGTGAGGATATCTAGGAGGAAGAATAAGATGCCTCCAAAATAAAAGGTCAGTTATATGCTATATCTCCTTGTAAATCAGAGTAAAACCTGTTCTGAACTTTGAAGGGGATTCAGTATACCCTATAACTTACGAATGATAAGAATTTCACTAAGACATATATTCCTACAGGCTTCATTTCTAACCTCATCACTCATTTTTTGAAAAAGGAAATTATAATATTTACAAATTTCTGTTCCCTGGAGCCAAATATTATATTTTCACATTGATAGAGAAGTGTAATGTCCTGGGGTGTAGAGGTGATTCATATTCTTGACCAATTGATGGAAGAAATCTTCCCCTGCCATGTACAAGTGTGGTATTTAGTATGTTTCCAAAGAGAGATGTCTGAGAACACCAGCAAAAAGAACTAAACAAGTTAAATTTCTATTAAACTGAGGTTAATATTCCAGCACCCAAAACGTTTTGCCCATACCAAACTCGAGAAATAAGAGAGTGGTAGGAAATCTTTGGTGGCAACTGAAATCCCAGGGATATTTCTGGAGATAGGATGTTACTTGGTTTTATAAACACAGCAGATAGGAGGCACACCACTGGATCCCCTGGTTGGCGACACCAAAGCCCCTATTCAACATCATTTACACCAAGGGTTAAAATCATCAGCTTGATTTTTTTTTCCCAGTTATTAAATACACTTTCCAAGTATATACTCCTGAATTTTGGAATATAACTATTGGAAAAATATAAATGATTTGTCCCACCAACTGTGAGATAAAATTGGTCAGAATCACATATCGCTTGATACTTGTAAGCCCTCCAGTGGCTCACTGGGGCCAATGTCTCAAAACTTTTAAAGTATCTCCTTTCTAAATAATAATCATGTGTCTATAATTTTTGAGTTCTTGAAAAAGAGTAAAGTGGAATAGTACATGTAATAACAATTACAGCAGCCTTTTACTAGAAGTTCATTATTTTCTGGTTTTATAACTGTTTGCAGTCTTGTTATAGCCAAGGAGACCAAGTATCCTTGTCTTAATAACAAAATTTTAAATCTACTATTTCCAGAACTTTCCTGAGGATTTTATAGTCATTATCTTTATTCCTACTAGAACCCTTTTGAGTAGTATTCTTATTCCCATTTTACATTTCTTTTGAAGAAACTGAGGTCCAAAATAATACAGCAAGTATAAGGGAGACCAAATATTTGAGCCCAGGCTGTTTGCACTACACTGTTAATATAATATCTTATTGGTAAGAAAAAAGCACAGTTCCCATGTTTATCAGGCTGGTGCAATTTCCTTGGCATACAGATCAAGGAAAATCTTAGGGAATACTTTTAACTTTCATCCTGTATTTTCTAAGTCATAACCAAGTATCTCCAGTGTTATCATCCCCTAAAGCTAGAGTGCCACACCCACTTCTTTTTGTTGACAGTCACCACCTGTACCTACCAACTCTGACCAATTCTATTACAATCCACAATTCTCTTGTGGTTACAGCCTCTCCTTTCAGTGGAGAAAGGACCAGAGGTCCTGTTAGCCCCACTAACAGGGAGGAAGCATTGTATAGGGAACAATGTAGCCCCTATAGGCCAGATAGATGACAGATCTACTATATAAGTCCTTTCTCCCTATACCATTGACTTTCTTTGCCTAAATTATCTCAAATGCTAGCTATAAATAGCCATCATCATGAACCAGGGTTTAGCATAATTGCATATCAGTTAAAACAGCAAGCTGTTAAAACTCTTGAGAGCCATCCATGATTATGCTTTAATGTGTATTCCTGATGGGTCCATGAAAGCAAATGAAGCATATTTCAAGCATGTGCTCTTGTCTCCTGGACAAAGTATCTTTAAAATCGAAGATCACCTCATCACTTCTACCTTCTGTCAGTACTCTGACAGCTTGCGCACTTCATCCTGAGTACACTTCACTCCCTAGTATGGTTTTACATAGTGAGGCTAGGTCAGTGACAAATTCCAACTTTGATAACTGGATTTGTCCCACAAATGGGAAGATCATCCTAACAGCAGAAAAAGATGGTGGGAAAGGTTTGGGTGGTAGAGAAATGATTAGAAATGTCTTAGTGTGTCAGGCATTCAACTCTAAAATCTCATTTAATCCTTGTAAAAGTCTGCACTTCAATGAAAATAATCCTAATCTTTACTAACCAGAGCCCTGACTTTAACCCTAAAAAGTTAACACAACCGGGAAGTCAGCATTTCCTTACATGTCCTATGTGCCTTAAGCCACTGCACTGTCTGGGAAACACTGGACTTCAGCTGGAAGTGTTTCTTCCTACAGTGTCACAGGTTGTACCCATTAGGATACCTTTGAATACAGAGGACAATAGACCTCACTAATGAGTTCCAGTGTTGTTCCAAGAGCTTATTTGCATCATTAAGGACTGAGGTTCTTTATGTCTTTCTTTTCAACCACATTCTGCAGATCATCTCAACTTTAGACTTGCTGCTCATGGTTAGAAGATGGCTACTGCAGTTCTAAGCAGCACCAGAGCCAGTACAGCATCCAGTTCAAGGAAAGGGGTATTTATTCAAAATTTCTAGTATTACATACAAATCTTTCCCATAAGCCGAGAAGACTGCCCTTCGGATCCCAAACTAGGCTCTAGCTACAATGGGCTACAATGACTGGCCATGACTGAACCACTGACAAAGCAGGTAAAATGAATATCTGCCATTTTAATCTTTGACCAAAAATGTCCTTAAAAATGTAGAAAGGGAGAGGTTGTCAGTTGGGTAAGCAGTCTAGCATATTTGATAAAACACTGGAATTCAGTTTTATCAATGGTCTACAATCAGAATATCAGTGTATACCTGTATATTGTTTTCTCTGTCTAGAAAACATAGGGTCACAAGAATCACTTGTTTATCCTGTTATTCTTCCTCATCATAATCCTTCCAAGCTACTTTAATATGGTGCCTATTATATGGCCTGGAGCCTTGACTTTCTGGGGATATGTCATCCTAAAACAACAGCATAATGGGCTGATACTTCAATTTCTGATTTACTCCCCAAATTGTTAGTTCCCATTATTGAATAGGAACACTTCTTGCTCCCCAGTTTTTTCAGCCCAACTCCATTTCATCTCTAGGATCTATTCCCTAAAACCTCACTACCAGGTACCAATACGTGGTGAAAAGAAAGAGACAAAACCTGGGTGCCTTTGGTATGGGACATGTATTATAATAGTTCTCAAAAATATTCACATGTCTCTTTAGCCATGCTGTTATTCTGGGTTTGGTCTCAGTTTTCACAAGAGTTAGATGTACACCAGACTCCTCAGAGAGATCTATTAGCCTGCCTTCTCTTTACCTAGTAGCTATATGTGGTAAGAATGATCATTTTGTCACCATCCAGTATGGAGCTTGTATCTGAGCAGAGTTTCATCTTGGCTACCTCAGGAGGAGCTGGCCTTCTGCAAGAGCAGATGTCAATGGACACCTGTCAGTCAGGTATTATAATCCCTGATCCCATCATTTGTGGGCTGTGGGTTGGATGTTTAACCCACACAGAGGTACTACTACCTGCATTGTACAGATGAGGAAACACAATAAGAGGAAGTGACTTTCCCAGTGTCATAGAACAGGGAAGCCTATCCATACTCACAGAATTACTTGACTTTGAATAGTTTGAAAGAAGACAGTGAAAAGTTAAAAAAAAATAAAAGTAAAAGCCATTTAAATTTGGTCACCCTTCAAATCAGGGGCATATAAAAAATAAATAAACATAAGGAGACAGCAAAGTATTAACCAGGTCTTCAGTGTTTCTAATATTCTTTCAAGCAATCTTTAATTATTAAGTAAAATAAAGTGAGTGCCAGATACGTCTGACCTTCAATAATCATCTTCATTCTAATAGACTTCTACTTAGATACTCAGCTTCTTAAACACATTCTGTAACTGATTTTGTTTTTTGATGATTTTTTAAGTGTTGCTTTTCCCATCTGTTAAACTACAAGGAAACTAACTTTTTTGTGATTACTGCATGCTAGGCAGGAGGTCAGGTGCTTTATGCACTGGGGCACTTAATTTTATTAATAGTCTTACATTTCTCTCATTTGAAATATGTACTTCTCCACTGATTAAAGAAATAGGTTAGAATAACATATCTCTTGTGAAATTTCCTCAATATATACATTTAAGTATTAAATATCTTTTACCTGAGAACCTTAAGCCATCTCTGAAATAACTCCAGATTTATAAATGATGGTTTCCCAAAAGTGATCATTGTTACCATGAGTACCTATAGTTTTTTTCCCTGATTACAACTATGCCTTAAATGGAACATCTTACAAGCTAACCTGGGTAATGATTTTTATCTATATTCTGATATTGTGTACATGCCCCTCATTTTTAATTTGTATTCAGATATTCACATCAGGAGGCTAGAGTCTAATTGATTGTTCTGAAGACAGAGTGCATACTGCATCAACATAATTGGAAATTTGTGACTCAGCCTTGTATACGTAATGCATTTTCCCTAGTTAAGTTTATTTTCTTTAATTTGAGGTTGTGCAGTCAAAATGCAAATATTTTGGAAATTATTAAACTGGCAATTTATTGTTATGGTCACTCTGCACTTCATAAACACATGCATTTAAAAAATCAAGAAAGTCAAGTATTAGGACTTGCTTTATGGTTTTAGTTTAAACTACGTTCAAAATTCACGTTTTTCTTTGTTAGGTAAATACCAATGACCTGAGTTCAAATTCTCCTCCTAAATTCTTTCAGTCTCTCTTCGAAGCAAGAAAATCCCATCATAATTCATAACGTTTTCTGTGAGGATTTGGGGATACATATGTGGAAGTGCCTAGTTCAACATAGGCTTTTGGTAAATGTTTTCACGTTTCATTTCTGCAAAGTGTTAACCTGTCTAAATGCTAGTACAAGCTACCTAAAGCACCAAGATCAAGGGAAATTAGAGGTCATGAGAAAAATATACCCTAACCATTTTCTTTTCACTCCCTATGTGTAAAAATGTTGGAATTCAAAGTTAAGAAGGACTGTGGCAATTAAGTGATAAGATATAATCATTGGTGTGCTTTATCCTTAATTACTTAATAAAGTTTTTAAGTCCCGAGGGGCAGAAGGACTTTCCAGCAGCCACTCAGGACACTCTCCTTCCTGATGAACGCCCATTCCTGGTTATTCTCCAGTCTTTGCCTCCAATCTGATGCGTCCTCACAGTCCAAGTTTTCTTTCTCAAATGCTGATGTACTATGTCCTCAGCCCCACACTTTTGCCATGCAGTTCCCCTTGCCTTGAAAACCAATTCTCCTATTACCTGACTAACTCCTTCACTTCACATCTCAACACAGATAATATATGTCCTAGAACATGGTACCTCAACAAACAAAATAAAATTACAATGCTATCCTCCATTCCCTTATGCTGGGGAGAGTAAATGCTCAATCCAAGGAAGTGCATAAGAGGTACTCTCTGCTTGTTCACTGAATCTCTCACGATGGCACTGTTGACCTCTTCCTTATCCTCCTGTCCAATATCATCTAAGGGAATGTGCTGATTCAACAACCCAATCTGAAGACTTCTGAGGGTTAATCAATGTTATTTTGGTAGCACATCTTTGTGTTTGGGACTCTAACCTACCTGCCAAGTCCATGGGGACAAATAGGTTCAGAGTAGCAAAGGGAGAAGTTGAAAAAACAATTTGGTCTACATTGTGAATTTATCTAGGCCTCGTCATAAGCTTGGGTGAAAAAAAACAATGGCCTGAGTAGCTGCAAAGGACAACGGACTATTGGATTTCTGCTCCTGGAACCTTATAGGTCAGTTCCCATCACACTTCCGGTATGTTAACTAGCACCAGCCCTTGACATTGACCTTAAAACAATACTAAGAAATTCCCATTGAGCAATTTAAAGCCTTTCTTCCATAGTTCTAATAATAAGAAACGAATACAATTATAAAATTCAAACATATTTTGGAGAGTATAATTAAAGATTATCACATTACAAGTAAATAAATATTAACTTCATAAATGTGTAATAATGTCCCACATTTATTCATATGATATTGAGAACACAAAGAAAACCAAGCCTCTTTATCTTCAATTCACAGATTTGATGTTCACCTGAACTCCCCTCTCCTGGGTGGCCGGGGATGGGAAAGTGGTGAATGCAAAGTAGAGAACTGTAAATTTATCCCAATATGATGACACTGGTCCATTATAACCCACTGAAAGTATTTTAAACCTCCGTATTGTCGTTTAGATCTTTCAGTTCTCCCTCTGCCTTCTCCTTTGATCTTCTGGGAATTTGAAGGCTCTTCTCTAAGCCAGATCTGGAGGAACTGTGAAAGCCACAAAGCTTAAGCTTCGGAGCCTCTTATTTACGCAGGTCCCTTCCAAAATCCTGGAATCTCACACAGGGATGTATTTTTATGAAAACTGCAAAATTAATGCTTATTAACCACAACTGATGAAGACCACTGGCTGTTTCCACTCTGATTTCCTCCATCACAGATCCCCTCTTAGTTGGTAGCACTGGCATGACCATAGGAAATTTTGGAATTGGCTTATGGTGACATTTAGCTGAGAATATATATAGTCTAAATTTAGAGTAATATATTTTTGTAGTTTTCAGTCATTTCAGTGTAAGTTAAATGAGGTCTAGCAGCCTTGAAAGGCTTCTGGGAGTAATGTAGTCAGTTTAAAGAGTATTTAAGTATTTAAGGAGACTTGAAATGTCCTGAAATTTTAAAACACACGATATGACAGAAGCTTGACAGAGGGCTTTCCGGAACTGACAGCGGGAAAAATCTTCATGGCATTACTAATTATAAGTTGCGAAGCCACAAGGAACTCTTCTTAAACTGATACTATTTTTTAAGAAATTAATTTTCAACTGATAATATTTTAAAGGACAATGTCATTTACCAAGCCAGAAGGAAGACAGTTACTTTTCAAATCTCTCTGTGGAGGTATAATACAAGCTCATCATATGAAGAAGCAATTAAAGCATAAGCAGTCGATAATGTAGGGATGAAATCCACAGTGCTATAGAGGTGAGTCAGGTAGCTAATTAATAACAATCAGTTATATCCTTTTTCTTCTGTGTTTTTTAGAACGTTTGGTAGCTTTTGAAGATTTAAATTTTCTTCTGTAAATTCCATTCTGAATATACATCTTGATTTTCATTCCTAATGTTTAACTTGTAATTAGCTTCCCACCCCCGCACCCCCCGACCCAAGTAAAGCTCCAAAAACCCTTTATTTCAGTCAGAACAAAGCCTGGCTCGTCCTCTGGGTGTGGCTAACGTGAACTGCAGTTCCAGACGGGGTGGCGGCCTCAAATGTCCATGGGGTCTTTACGGCAGCGCTCCTGATGTGGACTAGTGTGAACGGTCTCATTTGGCCTTGAGGGAAAACCTGCTGGCCCCATGACAGGTGTTCTTGGTCGCAAAGACTGTGGCCGCTTTGTTCTCTTTGCTTCAACTCTGATCCTCTTCTGTTCCATCAGCCATCTGTAAGTCCCTCCATGTCTATCGGGGGATATGCAGTTGCTTCTGGGTTCCTTTTCTCACTGCATGCCAGCCACAGGGAAACTGGATCAGTGCTTCAGAGAAGTGTGCTTCTCAAAATCACCCCTACAAATCTGTAGGTTTCTAGTGACCACTATCATAATTTATCCTAAATGGTGGATAATACCAACATTTAACCTAGTTCCCATTTCCTCCATCAGTTTAGATCATGATTTTATTTTCTGACTATAACCTTCCTTACATAAAATTCTATATTCTAAGGCTATTTCTTGATTTAAGAAGTCACAATCACACACCATGGAATCCAAGATTTTCTCGCTGAAGTTCTGAAAATTTTATCTTGGGTGTCTGAAGCTGAATATGAATTATTTCCTCCTCTTTTCATTTTTTTGCTGCAATAAATCCTAATCTACCCCCAACCCACAAGACATGAAGAATAATGGATCTCATGCTGATCAAGGAAAAGGTCATGTACTCAGGGAAATAATGGAGCAAACAGGTATTATTTGATTTGTCCGGTCTTTTCCTCCCCCTCACTTCACATGGGCAGGTAAAAAATAAGAAAAATAATTTCAGAAATACTTCATTTCAGGGCTAATTGGAAATGGAAGAGGAGAAAACATAAATTATAAGCACAAAACTTTCATCTGATCATGTTTACTCAGTTTTAAGGGTTTTCCACTGAGTCACCCTTTTCATGAAGGAAAAAAGATGGGAAAGCGTAAAGCTGGCTCCACCATAAGAGGTGACTGAGGATGCCATCCTGTGATATAGCTGTGATGCTGAGATCCTACTTCTAGAAGATGCTCCTCCAGGCTGGGATTCTATTTTTAATGGTTACAAGGCAAAAAATAGAATGAACTTCCATTTAGGTAGCTTTATCTTATCTGTACTTGTATCTTTTCCCTTCAGTAACTGAAGGAAATATATGCAATATGTTTTTTTTATTATTTCATAATTGCTAATAGCTTTGTGACAGACATGGTATAATCTGACCAACCACTGAATTTCATCAATTCTTGCTTATATTTGGCCAACTGTGTCAAACAGCAGGAGAAATATATTTATGATAAATATGCCCACCTAAAGTGCAACGCCAATTGTAAATTCTGTTAGTTGAAATACAAACTTCAACACTTAAAATGGTGAAAGATGTTTTCCCATGCCTATTTCATTTTGCCATCAAGTTCACACTGATCACTGAAGCATTCAACGCTGCCAACATCTCCTTTTCCCTGCATTTTCCAATAGTATTCCTAATTTGCTTAAATCTTATTTTAAACATCTGACTTACTTTAAAATTGTAAGAAAGTGAGGCTCTAGAAGGAATAAGTATATTTTCTGAAAACTGGCATAAGCTGAAACTGACTCTCAGTCCTCACCCTTTATGTGATACCAATAACCTCCCTTCTGTATTTGGCTACAAACAATCACACAGTCTCCACTTTACATGAGGCAGACTTGGTAGAATCATAGAATTTTAGGTCTTGAGGGGTATGTCAATGAAAATACTGTTCAATATTTTTATTTTACAAGAAACTAAAATCCAGAAAAGTTAAATATCTTACTCAAACTCATCTACTTAAATGGTGACAGATCCAAGATGCCTACATTATACATAAGATTGATTGAAATATGGACTAAAAAAATATGATCTAGGGTAAGGGAAAGAAGCTTGTATTTGTCACTGGGTAAAGCAAAAATTTTAACTCAAAAGCAATTAAGATTTTGTATACCATATGAAATATTGTATATGTATACTGTAAAAAATTTATAGCAAAAAAATATTGCTTTGTACAAGTGTTCATGTTAAAATATGCTCAGGAAAATTGTCTTTAAAAAGTATCTCAAAAAATTTCCAGCTGAACAGAGAATAAATTCTAACTGTAAAATATTAAAATTTCATTTAAAAGGTAGAAAACAGAAATTAATTTTTAAATCTCTATATAAAGTATTACTTTCTAACTTTAAGATCAGTTGATAAAACAAGAAAGAAAAAAAAATAATTTTACCACACAAAAATATTAAATTATCTTTGAGTAAAATGCATACAAACAACACAGTGCAGGAGTGACAATGCAAACAAAATATTGTCCAGTCACAAACAGAATTAAAAATCAAGCAACAACTTCATCCAAAAGCAACAGGATACACATTCTTCTCAAGGGCACATGGAACATTTTCAAGAATAGATCATATACTAGGCCACAAAAAGAGGCTCAGTAAAGTCAAAAAGACTGAAATTGTACCAACCAGCTTCTCAGATCACAAAGGTATGAAACTAGAAATAAATTACTCTAAGAAAACGAAAAAGCCCACAAACACATGGAGGCTTAATAACATGCTCCTAAATAATCAATGGATCAATGACCAAATAAAAACAGAGATCAAGCAATATATGGAGACAAATGACAACAATAATTCAACACCGCAAAATCTGTGGGATCAGCGAAGGCTGTGCTAGGAGGGAAGTGTATTGCAATACAGGCCAACCTCAGGAAAGAAGAACAATCCCATATGAACAGTCTAAACTCAAAATTAATGAATCTAGAAAATGAAGCCCAAAGTCAGTAGAAGGAGGGACATAATAAAGATTAGAGCAGAACTAAATAAAATTGAGAAGAATAAAACAATAGAAAGAATCAATGAAAACAGGAGCTGGTTCCTGGAGAAAATAAACAAAATAGATAAACCCCTAGCCAGACTTATCAAGAAAGAAAGAGAGTACACACACATAAACAGAATCAGAAATGAGAAAGGAAAAATCACTATGGACACCACAGAAATACAAAGAATTATTAGAGAACATGATGAAAAATTATATGGTAACAAACTGGATAATTTAGAAGAAATGGACAACTTTCTAGAAAAATACAACCTTCCAAGTCTGACCCACGAAGAAACAGAATATCTGAATAGACCAATTACCAGCAAAGAAATTGAATTGGTAATAAAAATATATACCTAAGAACAAAACCCCTGGTCCAGATGGTTTCACTGCTGAATTTTATCAAACATGTAGTGAAGACATAATACCCATCCTCTTTAAAGTTTTTCAAAAAGTAGAAGAGGAGGGAATACTCTCAAACTCATTCTATGAGGCCAGCATCACTCTAATACCAAAACCAGGCAAAGACACCATAAAAAAAGAAAATTACAGACCAATATCCCTGATGAACATAGATGCAAAAATACTTAACAAAATTTTAGCAAACCAAATTCAAAAATACATCAAAAAGATTATCCAGTGGGATTCATCCCAGGGATGCAACGATGCTACAACATTCGAAAATCCATCAACATCATCCACCACATCAACATCATCCACCACATGATTATCTACATAGATTCTGAAAAAGCATTCGACAAAATTCAACATCCATTCATGATAAAAACTCTCAACAAAATGGGTACAGAGGGCAAGTACCTCAACATAATAAAGGCCACATATGACAAACCCACAGCGAACATCATACTTAACAGTGAGAAGCTGAAAGCTTTTCCTTTAAGATTGGGAACAAGACAAGGATGCCCATTCGCCCCACTTCTATTCAACATAGTACTGGAGGTCCTAGCCACGGCAATCAGACAACACAAAGAAATAAAAGGCATCTAGATTGGTAAGGAAGAAGTCAAACTGTCACTGTTTGCAGATGACATGATATTGTACATAAAAAAACCCTAAAAGATCCACTCCAAAACTACTAGAACTAATATCTGAATTCAGCAAAGTTGCAGGATACAAAATTAATACACAGAAATATGTGCATTCCTATACACTAATGATGAAATAGCAGAAAGAAAAATCAGGAAAACAATTCCATTCACAACTGCATCAAAAAGAATAAAATACCTAGGAATAAACCTAACCAAGGAAGTGAAAGACCTATAAGACCTATACCCTGAAAACTACAAGACACTCTTAAGAGAAATTAAAGAGAACACTAACAAATGGAAACTCATCCCATGCTCTTGGGTAGGAAGAATTAATATTGTCAAAATGGCCATCCTGCCTAAAGCAATCTACAGATTCAATGCAATTCCTATTAAAATACCAAGAGCTTTCTTCAATGAATGAGAGCAAATAGTTCTAAAATTCATATGGAACCACAAAAGACCCCAAATAGCCAAAGCAATCCTGAGACGGAAGAATAAAGCATGGGGAATTATGCTCCCTGACTTCAAGCTCTACTACAGAGCCACAGTAATCAAGACAATTTGGTACTGGCACAAGAACAGACCCATAGACTAATGCAACAGACTAGAGAGCCCAGATATAAACCCAAGCATATATGGCCAATTAATATACGATAAAGGAGCCATGGATATACAATGGGGAAATGACAGCCTCTTCAACAGCTGGTGTTGGCACAACTGGACAGCTACATGTAAGAGAATGAAACTGGATCATTGTCTAACCCCATACACAAAAGTAAACTCAAAATGGATCAAAGACCTGAATGTAAGTCATGAAACCATAAAACTCTTAGAAAAAAACGTAGGCAAAAATCTCTTGGACATAAACATGAACAACTTCTTCATGAACATATCTCCCCGGGCAAGAGAAACAAAAGCAAAAATGAACAAGTGGGACTATATTAAACTAAACTAAAAAGCTTCTGTACAGCATAGGACACCATCAATAGAACAAAAAGACATCCTACAGTATGGGAGAATATATTCAGAAATGATATATCTGATAAAGGGTTGACATCCAAATTATATAAAGAGCTCATGCACCTCAACAAACAAAAAGCAAATAACCCAATTAAAAAATGGGCAGAGGAGCTGAACAGACACTTCTCCAAAGAAGAAATTCAGATGGCCAAGAGGCACATGTAAAGATACTCCACATCGCTAATCATCAGAGAAATGCAAATTAAAACCACAATGAGATATCACCTCACACCAGTCAGGACAGCCAACATCCAAAAAACAAACAACAATAAATGTTGGTGAGGATGTTGAGAAAGGGGAACCCTCCTACACAGCTGGTGGGAATGTAAAATAGTTCAATCATTGTGGAAAGCAGTATGGAGGTTCCTCAAAAAACTCAAAATAGAAATACCATTTGACCCAGGAATTCCACTCCTAGGAATTTACCCTAAGAATGCAGCAGCCCAGTTTTAAAAAGATATATGCACCCCTATGTTTATCGCAGCAATATTTACAATAGCCAAGAAATGGAAACAACCTAAGTGTCCATCAGTAAATGAATGGATAAAGAAGAGGTGGTACATATACACAATGGAATATTATTCAGCCATAAGAAGAAAACAAATCCCACCATTTGCAACAACGTGGATGGAGCCAGAGGGTATTATGCTCAGTGAAATAAGCCAGGTGGAGAAAGACAAGTATTAAATGATTTCACTCATATGTGGAGTATAAGAACCAAGCAAAAACTGAAGGAACAAAACAACAGCAGACTCACAGAACCCAAGAACGGACTAACAGTTATCAAAGGGAAAGGGATTGGGGAGGACAGGTGGGAAGGGAGGCATAAGGAGGTAAAAGGGGCATTACAATCAGCACGTATAATGTAGGGGGTGTGGGGCACAGGGAAGGCAGTATAACACAGAGAAGACAGTGATTCTATAGCATCTTCCTACACTGATGGACAGTGACTGTAATGGGTTATGTGGTGGGGACTTGATAATAGGGGGAGTCTAGTAACCATAATGTTGTTCATGTAATTGTACATTAATGATAGCAAAATAAAAAAAATCAAGCAACAAACCCAGAAAACATATTTGTAAGAACATTACAGATACTAAAAATCCTTAATATTTATAAATAAGAAAAATAGACTGTTCTGAGTTGAATTACATCCTCCTAAAAAAAGACTGTTGAGAGAAAACAAGTAGTGACTCTGTGGCATCTTACTACGCTGATGGACAGTGACTGCAATGCGGTGTGTGGGGGGGACTTGATGATATGGGTGAATGTTGAAACCACAATGTTGCTCATGTGAAACTTTCATAAGATTATATATCAATGCTCCCTAAAAAAAGAAGACTGTTGAAGCCCTAACCCCTATTAATTCATAATGTAACTTTATTTGGACATGAGGTCTTTGCAGAGGTAATCAAGTTAAAATAAGATCATTAGGGTGGACGCTAATCCGAGATTGCTGGTGTCCTTATAAAAACGGGACATTTGGGCACAGACACAGACATGCATGTAAAGAGTGCCTAGGAGCGTGTCAGTGCAGCTTGGGGTGATGTGTATACAAGCCAAGGAACTCCACAGACTTGGAGCAAACCACCCAAAGCAAGAGGACGGACATGGAACAGATTCTCCTTCACAGTCCTCAGAAGGAACCAACCCTACCAGTTCGATCTTGGACTTCTAGCTTCCAAAACTGTACACCAATCTTTTCTGCTGCTAAAAGCACCCAGTCTATGGTACTTTGTTAGGGCAGCCCTGGCACACTAATTCAAACCCTGACTTTGCTGGCTCATAGAAGCATGACTCTGCTGTTTGCCTCTACCTTCAGATGGCGTTCCTCCCTGTGTCTCTATGTCTTCATCTCTTCTTACAAGGAAACCACTCAGTCGATATAGACCTCATTTCTAAATTCATCATAATTTTATTTTAAGATTCTTAACTAATTATATCTTCAAGGATGCTATTTCCAAATAAAGTTACATTCAGAGGTTCCAGGTGGAAAGTGGTAGGACACTTTTCAACCCATGACTGAAAGAAGAAATAAAAAAGAAAAAAAGTCATAACAAAAAAATGTGGCTTCTTTGTGCTATGAGATTATTTGTGATACATTTCACACAGCTTCTTCCTATTAACTCAATGTTTGCAATTTTCTTAATACTGTCACAATAATTTTGAACAGATAAGATCATAAGTCTTATGTAAATACACTATAAAAATATCAACCATCTTATTTAACTCATTTACTGAAGAAGCAGTAAAGATGTTAAAACTAGTTCAAAGATAATTCCAAGTTTCAGGACAGGTGACACTACCTTCAGTAGAGCTGACGTAGGGAGAGAAAAGCAGACAAAACACAGGCATCAACCCCAAGGTATTCCAGAGATGTGGTCTCTAAAAGTCATTGGCGAACCAGAGCTGGATTATGTCTTTCTCACAATTCTGAGCTCCTCGGTATTGAGCCCCTGAGTTTAGGAGAGAGCCAAATTACCCCACCTGACTGTTAAAAGGGAGTGGATTATTTTCAAATGGCTGCTAAATATGTGTGCTACAATGAAACCACTATGCAGCAAGCGTTGGGAAATTATAGCCCATGGGCCACATGGCGCTGACTGCCTGCCTTCATAAATAAAATTTTACTAGAACAAGCATGCATGCAGACACACATGTGCACATGTACACACACAACTGGTTCAAAGAGCATTTGAAAAGCTTGATGTTATTATGGGCAATATTAGAACAGCATTGCCGAATTAGATATAGAACTGGCTAAATGTCAAAGGGCCACAAACTCTAACCTTTGGGATCTATTCTACCAGGCAGGAATTATCTGCATCTGTACAGGATAAAAATCTTGAAGTTAACATGTAACTTACACTAAGTCTCAGGCCTTTAATCATTAGTAAACAGTGAACTGAACTAAATTCATTCACCTCATGCCTGTATGACATTGAACAAGTAAGTTGCATAATGAAAAGAAATACATTTTCAAAAAGAAAAAATATTATATGCTAAGAACTTCAAAAATTCGTTTTAAGGATATTATCAGAAGAAATAGTTCATAAAATAGTGAAAAGATAATATTTAAATGATTTATTATTCATTTTAAATATAACTAATGGTCCCATATGTAATTTTAGTAATAACCATTTTGTGTGATTGTTAGACTAAAAATCTGGAGATTTTGAGCAATAAAAAAAATATATCATGAATCATTAATTTCTATTCAACAAGACTAAATTCAAACTCATTTACACACCACATTGTTTTGGTTTAAACAGTTCAATTATTGAAACTAAAATTAAAATGCGATCTACATAATTCTTGAATTAATTAACTACATAATAAAATAAAACCATTAACACTATTATATACTCAATATATCTTTGCTATTTGACTATATACATTTATATTTGGGTAAAGTTTATTTGTACATATATATCGATAATTATATTTTTTAAAACTATAGGTAATTTTAAAGTTATAGCTTTTTAAAAAGATAGGACAGAGTTTTTTAAGTTTTCTATACTCAGTCATACCAAGCAGAAAGTACATTTTTTAACAACCTAAAGTAGACATGGAAATGTTTCAAAATAATCTTAAATGCATACATGTGTTTCACTAAAGGCTACAAGAATTTTCTCAGATAAAAATTGTTAGAATCTTTTGTTTCCAAAAGTGTATCCATGTGTCTTTTTATAAATACATTTTTCTAGATCTATTACAATCACATCCACTCCTAATGCCAGTTTTATATAACCAGATTAGGGTGACATATGCAGTTGCACCTTAAGCATTTAAAAATCAAGTATGAGTCCCAGGTAGAGACCCAGAAAGAAACTAAGAAATGCATTTCAAAGAAACTCACTAAAATATATGTCAAAGGCATTTTAAAATTTCTAAATTCAAGTACTTCATTTAAATGTAACCAAATAGTAATTAAGTACCTTCTCTGAATCTTGAACTTTGCTAGGTCCTTTAGGACAAACGAAAGTCATTGTTTTAAGAGCTTTCAAGGTCCCCTACTGGAAAACTCTCTTAGCAAAAATTCTCTTGCATGCCAACTGGAAATTTGTGTTTGTTATTTTGCTCGTTTGTAATCTGAGAGAGCTCTACTGATACGTCAGGACAAAAACATCATCAAGGCTGACATCCAAAAGAAAGAATAAGTTGTATTCACCCATTTAACAAATAATTAGAGTGCTATGAGGTTCCATACATTTTGATAAGCAATTGAGACAACTCTATTAAGTCCCCTGTTTCAAGATGCTGGCTATGATATTAGAGTTAAAAAAAAAAATCTATTCATGTGCAACCATTTGAAAACTATAAAAGAAGGCACATAACCAAGTACATTTTGTAATCTGATGCTTAAATGTTGACACAATTCTTGACATCCTTGCTCACATTCCCTATCTAACGCATCAGGAAATCCCATATGCTCTTCCTTCAAAATATCCAATATCTCTCATGACGTCTCTTGTCTAAGCCACCACCGTCTCTAGCCTGAGTACAGTAGTAGGCACCTATGTGGTCAAGCAGCTTCCATATTTGCCTTCTTCTAGCCTATTTTCCACACAGACATGAGCGTGAGCTGCCTGAAATTGACATCATGTCTTACAACTCCCTGCGAACAACCTCCCATTTCATTCACAATAAAAGCCAATATCTTCACAACAGCCTACAAGGCCCTACCTGGGTTGGCCTGGGCCACCTGTTTGACTTGTCTTCTCGGCTCTCCCTGCCTCCACTGGGCCAATCATTCAGGACACTATACTTCTCAAGGATAACAAACCTACTCTTCCCTCAAAGATTTTATATTTATGTTTGCCTCTGCCTTGAATGCTGTTCAATGAGCATGTCTGAATGCCTACCTTTCTTTCTTCCAGGTGTTCACTTAAATATCAGCTTATTAGAAACTTTGTCACTGACTACTGGACTACTGTATATGAAATAATAATATATCTCTGCCTCTTTCCACCTTACCCTGCTTCTTTTTCTTTATAGAAATTAATCACCACTGGTTGCACTAGATATTGACTCTTTTTTACCTTCTCTATGATTTGCAAAAAGATGGAAATGGAGATATTGGGGTGGGATGGAAAATTAGGGGAGGGAAGGTGGAAGGCTTTAAGTGGAAAAACTCGCAGGAGGAGGCATAGTAAGAAGTTTGAATTTCATTCTAACTGCATTGGGTGTTTTACATATCTGATTCACAAGGTATGAATGGTATTACTGAAACTCACTTTAGTAAAGTATTCTGGCAGAGCATTTTCTGGCACTCCCTGTCTACTTTATTCCTTTGTCTGTCCTGGGAGGCTGCTGTTTATAGACAGTATCAATCAGACACTCTGGCCTTCTGGATTCCCATTAGATTAGGCCAATGGAAGAATTTAGAGGGTAGAAGGAAAGAGAAACTGAGGAAGCTTTTCCCTCCAGCAACATACCTGCTGAGCTGAGGTCTGGCAGCCTCCTGTTTCTCTTCTAAAGGCCTCAGCTTCAGGGCAGGGAGGACCCCCTCCTACAGTCACTGCCCACACCAGGTTCAAGTAACCACACCCTTGCCTCGCTCCTTATGCCCCTGGGCTGGCCTAGATGCTTTACCAGCCCTTACTGATTCCTTAACAACAGTCCCACCCTGTTGCATACCACTTTTTTTCCTGCTAGGATCCTGACAGCAGGTAAGTCAAGAATGAGTTAGAAAGGAATTGTGGTGGAGAAGAAGAGAGGTGGCTTAAACTAGCCACATAAATAAAGAGTTATGAGCTATATTTTGGAGGTAGAATCAGAGACTTCTATGGTTGGACTGTCACTAGGAGGTAAGAAAAAAGAATAAATAAGAACCCCTATGTTTGAGTTTAGCTTTTGGCTGGTTTGTGGAGTCATATAGAGAGAGGAAAACCCAGATGGTAGAGAAGAGTATGAAGGAGGAAAATATCAAGAATTCCTTTTGACAGTTGGAGTTGAAGTTCCTTCTTTGGCATAGAACTTGATTAGAAGGTTGGATGACACAAAGACACTAGGACTAGATGAAAGTGAGGGTCATATGCAGAGAGGCGGTGTTTAATATCAACAGCTAGATAAGGGGTAACCTTAGAAGAAAGCAAGGATTTAAATGAAAAAATATCCAGAGCCTAGTCCTTCAAAGATGGGAGACTGATAGAGATAGAGAAATCAGCAAAGATGACTGAGAACTACGCAGTGTAGTGTGTGTGTGTGTGTGTTTGAAGGGAAGTATGGAGGAGAATTAGAGTGTGGAGTGTTCCAGAGGCAGAAAGGCATGAAAGTGACTGCCCTGAAAACAATTTTAGTTTAAGTGTAGAAAGCATATGAAAGTTAAACTAAACAAGGAAGTTTTCATTAGCATCCAATCTTGCTCATGAGAGACCTCCTCTGAGGAGAAAGAATAGAACATCACCTTGTCATAAAATGCTACTTATTCATTCCTTCATTCATTCATTCATTTTTGACACTGAAGGACATATTTTTCTTGGCCCCATGTAGACAGACTGTGCTACTCACTGGTAGGATTCAGTCGATCAACACCTTGCCCTAGTTGCTGTATATTTATTTTTAATTACCTGTTTCTACTATGATCATCTTAACTGAATGATATGATGAATTATGCTTTACAAGCAGAACCAGCATAAAACAAAGACATTTGAGATGGTGTAACAATGAATGCACTGTTACCCAAAATCCTACTCACAGAGTTTTAAGTATATCCAAAAATCTTTATTATGTTTCTCCTGACTTTCAAAGTGACAATTCTAAATTTGAATTTATAAAATAAAACTACACTAGTTATATGGTTTATTTTATTGATGGGTCCCACAAAATAGTTGATTAGGAAAATAATTCTATTGCTATAAGGTGAATATACACATTATTTTGGAAAGAGTGGCACATTTATTCTCCAAGAATTTTTCCTTTTTGAAATTTTATTAAATTATTCTTAGTAATTTTTTCAATATAAATACTCTCATTGTTTTTGGGTGTCAAATATACACATTAATAAATAGCATGGTCTTAACCTCAATATTAAGATAGAATTTAAGAATTTAAACATATTGTCAAGAAAAGCCTGCTAAAAATTTTTAAAAAGAGAGAGGAGAGAAAGAGATTTGAATTGCAGAATGCTTTTTTTAACTTTAAACTGAATTTTTTTATAAATGTCATACCAAATTTTCTTACTCGTTATCCTGTTTTCAGATGATATTTCTAAAATGGCCTTCTTCAAAGTAGTGTAAATAAGAACACAGTGTAAGTAAAATCATCTGTGGGTTAGCCCTATTTTGTCCATTTCATATTTTAAGACTTTTTGATGCACCAGCTGCCTCAGTCTTTAAAATGATCAAACAAAATTAGAATGCAAACAAACTGATCAAGATGTTTTTATATAATATGAAAATGAATGCTTTTAGTCAAGACAGGCAAATGGCTAATGTAATTCACTGAAACATGGCTCTGTTTTTACATTTAGATAAACAATATCCAAAAATAATCCCTTTTTACTTGAAAATACCTGCCTCTTTCCAACTTTCTTCCCAGCTTCAATATTGATTTTAAATAAACCGGAATGTAAACATATTAAAAGTAGATAACTCCAATTGGGATATAGATTGTTATATTCAAAACAGGACACTGAAATGAAACAGTGCTCTCAGAACAAGAACAAAGAAGCAAGAGATTTAATACCAACTTTAGCCACTTTTGGAGAAGTAAAATTTCCCTTATGCTACTTAAGGAGTAAAATGAATAGGAACTGCTATTTCAGAGAGTGTTTTTGAGAAAAGAGGCTTTTTTGTTTGTTTCTTTGGCAAAACTTTAGAAATGGGAAATACAAGTACAGTTTAAGTAGTAACATACATGATTGCATATATTTGAATGAACATTTCTTAGAAGATTCATCCTTGTTGACTTGTACATCTTAATTTTAGTAAGATGTCAACTTTCCACAGTGTGGATTTGATTTTTCTACAGAGAAGAAAAAAGTAATGAATCTATATTACTTGATATAAATAAAAACTGTGTGGATGCCTGTTGTAGTCATAACTGTTAGTTTTGAACAGTTCATCAACTTGTATACAAATTTAGAGAGTTTCCAACCTGATATCGCTCTAGTGACAGAACTTGGAAATGACATGTACCTGGTATCAATATTTTAAGAGTTTTTCTGTAATCTAAGTGCAACTATTTTTGTTTTCTACCATCTATTTAAAATGTAGTTAGTGGAGAGAGTGTTCTCAGGTAGAGGAAAAGCCCAGAAAAATCTATGACTTTTCTGGTGACTTGGAAGTAATAGAATACGCTATGGTAACTTTAAGCTGTAAACAATTTTGAGTCAGAAATTATATTGTCAGGACTAATGTTAAACAATATTTCAAACTGCATTCAAAGAATGAACTTTTTCCAACCCCCTAGCAAGGGCCTTTAATAGATAGGCTGCCTGCCTTCAGGAGAGGACTGTGGAGTGGACTACATCTGCTCTCCTTTTTCTAATTTTTGGGGGGCACCATATATCAGACTTAGAGAAGTACCGCAATATGAAAGATTCCCTAATACCCTTCATCAGAATTTACAAATGCTAAAATGAATATTTCACCATACCTGTTTTATTCTACTTTAATATAACTTTTCCTGAACTATTTGAGAATAACGTACAGCCATCATGACTTTACCCTTAAATGCCTTAGTGTATTCTTGAATGTCTTCGCGTATATTTCCTAAACAAGCCTGTGCTCTTATATAACTTCAGTATTATTTCCAAAATCAGTATAATACTGATACAACACCTATGCCACAGACCTTAGCCACATTTTGCTAATTGTCCCACTGGCATCGTTTATAGCAAAAGACTGTCCTAAGTCACACTGCACTTTGTTGTCATGTTTCTTTATTCTTCTAAATTACTCTTGACTGGTTCCTCAGACATTCAGTGTGTTTCACTGGCCATTTTGCAGAATGTACGTCAATTGGAGCTTATCTGATGTTGCCTCAGGAGTAGAATTAGGTATGTGATGAGGGTTCCACAGAAGCCACGTGCAGTTCTCCGGCTCATTCTATCAATAGGTGCATGATGTCAACTGGTCCCATTACTGGGGATGTTAACTTGGATCACCTGACTAGGTGGTGTTTGCCGGGTGTTTCCACTAGAATAGTGCTACTTTTCCTTTTGTAACTAGTATGTTCTAAGGCGGGACTTTGAGATTATGTAAATTATCTATTATTCCACACACTTTCAACCTAGTTTAATCATCCATTGTTGATTCTTGCCTGAATAGATTATTGTTATGACGGTTGCTAAATGGCGATTTTTAATTCCCTCATTTCTTTCAGTTATTTGGCATTCCACTATAAGAAATTTTTTCTTTCTTTCTTCATTCACTTGTCCTTCCTTCCTCCTGCTCCTTTTCCTCCCTCCCTTCCTATCTCTGTAGGCTCATGGATCCTTGTTTTATTTAGTGGGCTATATTTCTTTAGTATCGTTACTTATTTTGATGCTCATATCCAGATTTGGCAAGCGAGAATCCCCTGAAACTAGCCCTAGAATTCTTTTAACATGTCTTCATCATTCTTTTAATATTTTGATACATTCTGGCAAATTAAACTATTCCTGGATCATCATGAATTTCCTGTTTTCCAGCACTAGGATAAGCCATTTCTCCAAACAGACCTTTAGTTAGTTTGTTTGTTTTTTAATGGAAAAGGTGTTTAGAAACCAGAGTTTGAGATCTAGTTGAGATATGCCCATTGCTACTTGAATGTCATTGTCCCTAGGTCCTCTCAACAGAGCAACTAGGAAACACACAAACACATGATATAAACACACACCATATCTATATCTGTTCATCTAACTAAAAAACATGAATAGATTTTGATATCTCCAGTTTTAATCCACCACCACAGAATTCATTCTATCTTCCCCTTTCCATATCTGCAAATCTTTTTGCCAGTGAGAAACTTGTCTCTTACTGTCCACAATATATTTAGTTATTTGCTCAATCCTAAAATAGTTACAGAATTGCTAACACATCTGTGGATAAAATGAAGGTGCCTATGGTCAGGATTCTCACCTGGCCCTGGTTGGCTAACTCACTACACACGTGTGGGCAATATGTCATTATTGACTCTATATAAAGAGCCCTGCCCAGTTCTCTGGGTGACGTGGTGGCACAGCTGCAAGGCTGCAGGAGAGCGGAGCAGAAGTTGGAATGGTGGAAGCGCCAAGGACAGAGGCCCAGAGGACGGCTGTGCGGGCAGAGGGGCCCAGAGGCAGAGACCGGCTTGCTGCATGCAGACTCTGAGTGAATGGGATTTTAGTAATTGACCTGCCACCATGGAAATAAAGTTGGGTATAATGCTTTCACCCCAAGAAGATTCTACTGTCATTTCTTTGGTCACACTGAATCCATAGCGAACTTGCCTGGGGATGAAACTCATTGGCAAGACAACATCCTTCTGGAAAAAAGGAAGCCTACCAATTGCAGCTCAATATTTATTTAGAGTCCTCTTTTTATCTTTAACATGGGAGCATATGATCCAAATTCTATTTAAATGTTCCTAAAGATTCTTTTTTTTCCCTCTTCAGTGTGGTTATGCTGTTGACTTATTAACACAGCTCAGTTCATTTGTTTCTGTTTATATTTCTTTTGGGGATTTTCCCCTATTGTTAATTTTATTTATTGTCACTTATTATGTGAAATAACCATGGTTCCAGAAATCAGAGCTATACAAAGATCTCATGAAATATCTTTCTTCCCCTCTTCGTTCTGTCTTTGCAATCTTGTTCTCAACCATCTCCTGTAGGCAACCCATCTCATTACACTCTGGTTTATTTCCCTTGTTTTTATTTTGCACACATTAGTTGATATGTGCAAAATGCTTATTTCCCTCTTTTTAAACACAAGCGTGTTATTTGTTACTATAAATGCTTTTTTTCTGACTCTCACGGGTTCACAAATTATGGCCTGAGGGCCAAATCTGGTCCAATGCCTATTTTTGTAAGTAAATTGTCATTAGAACACAGCCATGCTCATCATTTATGTATGTGTTGTCTGCCACCACTTCCAAGCTATAACGACATATCTCAATAACTGCAACAGACAATGTGTGGCCCTCAAAGCCCAAAATATTTGTTATAAGATCCTTTAGAAAAAAACTTGCACATATCCTTTAGACAAAACCTCTGTTTTGTACATGAACACTATATGTTTCTGTATGTTATCATTATATCCTACTAATTAACTTAATTTTTTAATACCCTCAGTTTTATCATTAATTCTCTAGAGTTTTCCAAGTAAACAATCATATTAACTGTAAATAGATATATTTCTATTTTGTTTTTTCTAGCTTTTGTGCCTCTAATGTGTTATTTTTCCTCTTACCTAATCACATTAGTTAATATTTTCAGTGACATGCTGTAGTGGAGATAGTCCTTGCCATCTTCTTGATTTAGGTGGAAATACCTCTAGTGTTTGCCCATTAAGACGCTGACTTTAGACCTGATACTTCTTATTTAGGATTAATTTTTTTATTGTGTTAAGAAAATATCCTTCACTGGGAAATGAAACATATTGGTCAGTGAAAGAATAGAGAGTTCTGATACAGACCACACACATATGATAAATTTCAACAAAAGTAGTGTCAAGGTAATTTGATGGAGCATTTATAGTCTTTTAACAAATGGTGCTGGAAAAAAATAAATATTTGTGTGAAAAAACATGAAATTTGACCCTAGTTTCACATTACATGCAAAAATTAACTGAAATGGATAATAATTCATGAATCTAAATATAAGAGCTACAAGTATATGACACATAGAAAAAATGTAGAAATTCTTTGTGACTTTGGATTAAAGATTTCTTAAATATGACACAAAAATCATAAATGATAAAAGAAAAGTGGATAAATTGCTTTTTATAAAAATTTTAAACTATTGTTTTTCAAAAGGCACTTGTTGTGGAAAGACATCAGTTTTCTTCCTAGCCTGGAAGAAAATATCTATAAATGACATCTAATCAAGGACTTGAATCCAGAACATATAAATAACTCTTGCAAATCAATATAAGACAAAAAAAAATGGGCAAAGGATCTTAACACTTTACAAATATACACACACACACATACACATGCACACATACAGACTACATATACACCAGTGGCTAATAAGCACATAAAATAATGTTTAATGTCAAGTCATTAGGGAATTGCAAATTAAAACCACTATGAACCCCTCAGAATTTCTATAAAGATGACTGACAATACCAAGTCTTGGCAATAATTTGGAGCAGAGAAGTAGAGATCAGCAAACTTTTCTGTCAAGAACCATATAGTAAATAATTTAGGTTTTATAGGCCATACAGTCTGAGGTCACAACAATTAAACTCTTACTGTAGTTTAAAAGCAGGCATAGATGAGAAATAAATGAATGGGTATGGCTGTGTTCCAATAATACTTCAGTGACAGACACTATATTCAAATTTCATAAAAGTTTCATGCACAAGAAAATATTTTGATTTTTCAACCATTAACATTATTTTAAAAATTTATACTATTTTAATATATGAAAAATATAAAAAGCAGCCATAAACCAAAACTACATATTGTGAGATTCCATTTATATAAAAAGTCTAAGAAAGGGAAAACGAGAGAGAGAAAAAGGTGAATGATTACCTAGGGCTAGAGGTGAATGGAAATAACAGCAAAGTGACACAGGGGAATTTCCTGATACAATATTAATGTTCCTAAGCTGCATTGTGGTAATGATTTAGAAGTATATATTTACTAAAACTCAAACTGTTCATTCACAATAGGTGATTGTCATGCTATGAAAAATATATCTCAGCATCTTTAAAAAAAAAAGACTAGGAAAACGAAAAGATAAGCAACAAATTGAAAGAAAATATTTGTCAGATAAATGACTTGTATGCAGCATCTATAAAGAAGCCTTATGACTCAATAACATGACAAACAACCCAATAAAAACTGGGCAAAAGACTTCACCAAAGTGATATGCAAATGACCAATAAGGACTAGACGCTTAACATCATTAGTCATTACAGAAACACAAATTAAAACCACAATGAGATACTATACATAACCTCTAGAATGGCTAAGTTCAAAATGATGGACAATACCAAGAGTTATAAAGGACATAGAAAAACTTGAGTTTCAATTCTTTATTGGTGGAATTGCAAAATGCGACAGTCAGCTTGAAGAATAATTTGGCAGTCTGAAAAAAACTAAAAATATGCTTTTCCATATGACTTGGCAGTCTTACTTCTATGTATATATCAAACAGAAATGACAAAATACATTCTTGCACGAGAGTTCTTATACAAGCAACAATATTCATAATAACACAAAACGAAATAAACCAAAAGTCCATAAACTAATGAATGTATAAACAAGTGGTAATTCACACAATAGAATACGGCAACATATATAAAGTACTGATGTAAGCAACATTATGTTAAACAAAAGAAATGCAGCCAGACACAAATGACTATATGCAATATGATACTGTTTATATAAAATTCTAGTAAAGTACAGAACTATAGAGACAGAATACAGAGGAGTGGTTGCCAAGGTATAGAGTTTAGTTATGTGATTAACTGCAAAGGAACAAAAGGGAACTTTCTGGTGTGCTGAAAATGTGCTATACCATAATGTGGTAGTGCTACTTAACTATATACTTGTCAAAGCTCACCAGATTCTAATGATAAAATCAGTGAATTTTATTGTAAATTATGCTCTGAAAGCAATGTCTCACTTTGGCCTTGTACGTTTTCAGAAATCTGATGCCAGTTTAATTCTATTACCCTTGTAAATTATTTGATTATATTCCCTCGTTGCCCTGAGAGTTTTTCTTTTTCTAATCTTTAAGGTCTAATTATTTGCAAGGATATGTGTCAGTTTTCCCCGGTCCCCTGTAAACCATTTCAATATGTAGATTTAGGTCAGCTCTTTTTTCAGAATTGTTTTGATTCAATTTAAATCTTGTTTTCAATATTAACTTTAAAAATTTTTAAGTGAATTTTAAAAATCCATTATTTTATTAGTCCTTTAAAGAGACTCCACATATGTATTTTTTTTTTTTTTGCTGTCTTCTATTTTGACTTTTTCTCTAATCTTTTTACTTCTTTCCACGTCTCATTTTTCATTCTCCTATTTCCTGCTTTTCTTCTAAAACTTTTTGGTAACAGCTTTGAGATAGGACTCACATACCATGCAATTCACCCATGTGAAATATACCATTTAGTGGCTTTTATTATATTCACAGAGCTGTACATCCATTACCACAATCAATTTTGGAACATTTTCATTGACCCAGCATGAAACGCTGTACACCCTAGCCATCAGCTTCCTATCTCACCAGGTCCAGGCAATCACTGAACTATGTTCTGTTTCTGTAGGTTTATCTGTTTTGGACATTTCATATAAACAGAATCATACAATATATGGCCCTTTGTGACTGGCTTCTTTCACTTAGCATAACATTTTCGAGGTTCATTTATGTAGCATGTATCGGTACTTCATTTTATTGTTGCATAATATTCTATTTTACTGACATACCCATTTATCTATTCATGAGTTGATGAGTTAATAGGCATTCGGGTCTAAGTTTTCTCTACTTTTCCACAGCTATCAATCGTCCATATGCTATGGAATGACAGGGACATATTATTTTCAATGAGAGTTTTCACTAGAGTAGAAAGAGACATACAATCATTCATCAACTGCAAATAGCTTTAATAAGGCCCTCATTAGTAATCTGTTCTCTTTGTTCTCTATGACTCTTGGCTTTCCCTTCTGGAAGGTTTTTTCTTACCTGTTTTCCTCCTTGACCACAATTTCAGTGATTGTTGGGGTTATGATATTTTTGAGCTTCTAGAACTTTCAGAGCATTCATCTTGATCATGCAAAAGTGGGGGCCTTGCAGTTGTTTTGATGGTAGAATAGTTAAAGGTTTTGTTGTTTTGCTTAGGCTTGTGATTTCTTTAGCAAACCAGTTCCCTAAAAAAATTAATAGGGTTTTGCTCTGCTTGCTTCCAGTTTATGGTACCATAGGCACATTGAAAATATTTTTCTTAGACATGATTCTCAAATTTGATTTAGTTGTTTGCTTCCTTGCCCCATATCCCTTTTTCTCAACATAATTATGGCTGTTTTCAAACAGCCATAATGAAATGTCACTATTTCATTGCTAGATTGTGAACAAAGCATTGATTCCTTGTTTCCTGTTTTCATTTCCACCAACAAATTCTCCCTCCATATACATAGAAGATTCTGTGGTCCATACTTTCATCTTTGCTTATTTTATTAATGAAGTCCTTGGAGTATTAATTACATGCCACCTCATAAAAGCATTTTGTTTCTAAGAAGCAACCTAAAATAGAACCCCCCTTGGCTTGCCCTATGACCCTATCTTTCCTGGCACTTATGTACTCTGGGTTTTTAGTTCTTTTTTTTAACCTTGAAAGTTTTCTGCCTTCCCAGAAAATATAAGAGGCAGGAGGGAAGTGCCAAGCATAGTGCCCAGAATTTAGGAGACACTCAATAATTATGTCCTGAATTATACATAGATAAATGAGCAAGGATGTACTACAGTTACACTGTGGTGTTAAGTTTCAGAATTATAGTTTTTAATGCTTCTTGATGGTTCACAAAAACAGTACCTGCAAAAAATGGGAAGAAAATTCTAACCAAAGCTCTACATTTATTTTCTCAGTCACGCTGGAACACTTGACATGGAACAGAAAAACCTCTCTGTAAAGGTAAGGCATTTAGCTGATGAATACCGTGACCCCACAATCTTCCTGGTAAACTAATTCTAAATGGAACTTAAGAGTCTCCTTAACTTGTTCCTTCTAGTTTGCCACAGTTCCTTGAAATCTCTGTGGAATCTGAAATAATAGTGTCTCACTGTCAACAAGATGAGAAACCTAGGAGTGGCCTTCCTGCATATGGAAAGTTGCCAAAAAGATGCGGACTTCTTAACCTGAGGGTTTTTAGGTGTTGTCAAAATTATTACAAGCAAAACTTCCAAAACCCCAAAGATACCAAGTTGAAAATCATAGTGCTTCTATAAGGATACACATACCTATTGAAGTATGTTATACTTTAGCAAGTTAATTGGAACAGATAGGTCAATATACAAAATATCAAAACACTGATTATCTGACATTCTTTGACATGTCTGCCTCATCTTAAAACGAAAATTTTTAATTATTACAAAAGCAATTTAAATGAGGTCCTCTGGGTCCTTTAGCCATGGTTTTATTTACTTGCCATGCTAACACTCTCACCCTACAAGGATGACATGTAAGTTTTTACTGAGCGACAGCATCTAAAGCTAGTTCAAGGCTAAAGAAGGTTGCCTTTTTCAGAAGGATGCCAATCCTGTGCATTTAATCAATCTCTGGATGTTAAGCTGTTACCAAGAGCAGCCCAGAGAAAGCAATGGGAATTGGAAAGACTCCTGGTGTGTATACATTTAGAAAGGCAGTCGCTAACTTACTGTGGTTCAGCTTAAGATTTTCAGTTTAACAACGGTGAGAAAAGTGATACACATTCAACAGAAACTATACTTCAAATTTTAAATTTTGATCTTTCTGCAGGCCAGCAATATGAGATTCGATACTCTGTCATGATGCTGGGCAGCAAAAGTGAGCCACAGCTCCACCAGCCACGCAATCACAAGTAAAAAACCCAGACGCTTACAACCATTCTGTGCTCTTATGGCCATTCTGTTTTTCACTTGCAGTACAGTATTCAATAGTTACATGAGATACTCAACTCTTTATTATAAAATGGGTTTTATAGATGATTTTGCCCAACTGTAGGCTAATGTAAATTTTCTGAACATGTTTAAGGTAGGCTAGGCTAAAGCTATGATGTTCAGTAGGTTGGTGGGTTAAATGCATTTTCGACATGATATTTACAACTTACAATGGATTTATTAGAATGTAACCCCATTCTAAATTGAGGAAGATCTGTATCTATATATCTATCATTACTCTGTGTATCACAACTAGTATATATATATATATATATATATCAGACATAATTTGTATATAATCACAGATATTAAATATATATAATATGTATTAATATATTTTTCACATATTCCTATAATTAGAAATATTTGGATAGTGATATACATTATTTTTTAGGGATTCAGGTAAACTCTGAAATGATATAGTTTATCCATCAATTGTGGTATACACACACACAAACACACAATGGAATATTATTTACCCTTAAAAACAGAAAGAAATCTTGCTATTTGCAACAACATGGATGGACCTAAAAGTTATTATGCTAAATAAAAAAGCTAGGCAGAGAAGACAGAAAACAAATGATTTCACTTATATGTAGAATCTAAAAACAAAACAAAACAAAATATGACAAATGAACAAAACAGAAATAGAGTCATAGAAACTGAAAAGGGACTGGTGGTTACCATGGGGGAGGAGTGGGGTGGGTGGATAAAATATGTGAAGGGGATAAAGAAGTACAAAATCTCAATCATAATATAAATTAGTCATGGGGATGCAAGTACAGCATAGAGAAAATAGTCAATAATTTTGTAATATTTTTCTGTGTCGACAGTAACTACACTAGTAGGAGTGAGCATTTAACAATGTAGTTAACTGTTGAATCACTATGTTGTATACTCGAAGCCAATATAATATTGTATAATCCACCATAAATAAAATATAATCATAAAAAAGTTTATCATTCATCTCCCATATATTATAATACTGTCACTAAATTTTTAATAGGAAACAGATTGGAAATCATGGGAAGGTTGTGTTTATATGTGTAGAGTGTGTGAGTGTTTTTCTAACCAAACAGCCACTCTCCCCAAGAATAGGAGATATTCCCCAATTCTACTTAATTAATGTAGGTTTCCCCTAGTCTGTTGCTAATTAGATGTGTCTATACTTTTCAATGAACCAGTTCAATATTCCACCTCACAGAGTTCCCAAGAGAACTGTTATGATCCAATGATAGGTACAGTTTTTCCCAACAAAGCCAGCACTCTTTCCAACCTCGATTCAGATAGTACATGAGGTCAGGGAAGACCTACATATGCCTGATCTATCCATGTAAGAAAATGCTCATGCTGAGAATGAACTGCAAGTAAATTCAAAACTCTGGTAAGAGGGGGAAAAAATATTAAATATTGGTCTGAGAGTCAGCTCTATGAACACATTTAAATAATCTCTATATAGAGAAAATTTGTGTTGTTGTATCATCTATGTTGTGCACTTGCAAGTTCCAGAGGACTTTGCAAGTCAGAGCAAAATTTTCAGCCTTGGATTATATACCCATAGACTTCTATGTAAGATAAAAATGAACTTTTACTTGTTTGAGTCATGGATATTTAGATTTGTATCACTTGGATCAAAATATAATTCCAACTGAAACATCATTCCACTTCTAGTAAAATCCAAAGCCCTACAATGGCACCTGTGATCTGATCACTAGCTACTATTCTGACCCCATATGCCTCCCATCTCTGCCCATTCTGCAGCCACCCAGACAGACCCTGCTGACTCAGGCCCTTTGACATTTCCTCGGCCTACATCAGACCCACCCACCATCCCCCACCTGCCAAGAGACTTGCAAGGCTTTTTACTGATGCTCCTGTTCAGATATTTTATTAGGGTGGCCTTCCCTAATAGATATGAAATAGTCAGCCTTTCTCTCTCCTCTTTTCCTTTCCTGTTTTTCTATTCCAATGTTCTTCCTAGCACTTATCATTAATATAAAATATTTATCATTTATCTAAAATACTATTTATTCATGTGTTTGTTGATTGTCAGTCTCCTCCACTAAGATGTAAGTTTCATGAGTTCAGTACATCTTTTTATCCACTGTTGAATCTCCACTGCCTTGAATGTGCCTGGCTTACCAGAACCAAATGAATGAGTGCATGTGGGTGTATAGCATACAGAGAGAAGAATAGTTCATTGACATTACCCCATGACTGAGGCAAAAGAGTATTGTAGGGCCCAGGGCTTGAAAAAAAAGAAGTAAAAATAAGCAAATATCAAAACTGCTCCATCATATAAAACAGCTATAGATGTCCAATCATTTCCTTCTAAATAATGCGGCCAACATGAGGGAAATTTGATAAATAACAGAGTAAAAATGTCATTGCTAAGGAGTAAGTAGCTTCAACTACTTAAGTCTTTAATCCATTTCAAGTTAATTTTTATGAATGGTTTAAGATAGGGGTCCAATTTCAATTTCATTTTTTTTCATATGAAAATACACTTTACCCCAACACTATTTATTGAAGAAACATAAAGAAAAGAGTTGTTTGCATTTCCATCCACTAATAACAAAATACCTAAAAAGAATATCCCATTTACAGTAACAACAATAAAATGCTTAAGCACATTCTTAAAATGTCCATACTACCCAAAGAAACCTACAGAGTCAATGCAATCCCTATCAAGATACTAATAGCATTTTTTCCACAAAACTAAAATAATTCTAAAGTTTGTTGAACCACAAAAAATCCCAAACAGCCAAAGCAATCTTGAAAAAGAACAAAGCTGGAGTTATCACAATCCCAGATTTCAAACTGAACTACCAAGTATAGGAACCAAAACAGTATAGTACTGGCAAAAAAAAAAATGGTACATGGAGCAATAGAACAGAATAGAGAACCTAAAAATAAACCCGCATTTATATGGTCAGTTGATCTACAATGAGGCAAAAATATACAATAGGGAAAAGACAGTCTCTTCAATAAATGGTGCTAGGGAAACTGGACAACTATACACAAGAGACTGAAACTGGACCACTTTCTTACCATATACAAAAATAACCTCAAAATAGATTACAGACCTAAACATAAGTCCTGAACCATAAAATCTTTCAAAGTAAACATAGGTAGTAAACTCTTAGACATTGGTCTTAGCAATATTTTTTTTGGATAAGGCAAGGTATCCAAATGCAAGGATAACCTTAGGCAAGGGTAACAAATGCCTAAGTCAACAACTGGGACTACATCAAATTAAAAATCTTATGCACCATGAGGGAAATCAGCAACAAAATGAAAAGGAAACCTCCTGAATGGCAGAAGGCATTTGCAAATGATACACTGGGAAAGAAGTTAATATCCAAAATATAGAGAACTCATACAAATCTATAGCAATAAAAACAAAACACAAACCATTCAATTAAAAAAATGGGCAGAGGACCTGAATAGATTTTTTTTTTCCAAAGACGACATACGAATGACCAACAGGTACATGAAAAGGTGCTCACCATCACTAATCAATAGGGAAATGCAAGTCAATACCACAATGAGATATCACTTCATGCTTGTTTGAATGACTATCATCAAAAAAATAAGAGATAACCAGGTGAGAATGTAGAGAAAAGGGAACTCTTGTGCACTCTCGATGGTATGTAAACTGGTACAGCTACTATGGAAAACGGTAAGGAAGTTCTGCAAGAAATTAAAAATAGAACTACCATATGATCCAGTAATCCCATTTCTGGGTATATATCTAAAGGACATAAGACAAGATTATCTGCACCCCCATGAACATGTGATACATACATACATGATATACATGCACACATATGTATATACACATATGCATGAATATACATTAGTGATACATAATATGTGTGTGTAATATATATGTATGTATGTATCCATTTCTTGGCCATTGTAAACAATGCTGCAATGAATATGGAGGGTATAGCCATCTTTTTGAGATAGATGGGAAATTTAAATACTAGCTATTATTGTTATTACAAGATATTCTCTATATTCTCTACTGTACAGGATAATCTTTTTAAAAATAGATTTGATTAGTCAATGTACTGTTGAGGAGAATTTGTTTTTAAAATATTCCCTTGTAGAAAAGCAGTGAAGCTGATGTAGCAGTGTCTCATTTTCATGTCAGATCAACAGCTTCAGCAGCACCTGGAAATTTGTTATAAAATGCAAATTCTTGAGACCCAGCACAGATCAAATAAAGCACTTCTCTGGGGGTGAGGTTTGGTGATCAGTGTTTGAGCAAGACTTCAGGTAATTTTCTACACACTGTTTAAGAATCACTGCAGAAAATGTAAGGTAGTTTCGTGAAGGAGGCAACCTTCATAAAGAGGCACTCTGGTGAATCCTTAGCATGGAACATGGAGCCTTCTGTTACTTAGTGATCTGATTTATTAAATAAATCAAATGAAAGTGGATTTCTTTTGAGTAAATACAAAAATGATAAGCTATAAAGAAATTGGCACATAATTTTATGCCAATGATGAACAATAGGAGAAACATAGACACCTATAGGCAAATACAATACAGTGGGTTTATTTAGCACAAAGGCTTTTAAATTAAATCTAGTTCAGAGACAATAGTATGACTTTTGGTATCTCCCCAGAATCTCTAGCATTTTTCTTTTTCTAAAAGAGGAAATGTCATCTAGGAACTGTGTTGCTCCAGGATTTATGTAAGCCATTGATGTTTCTAGGCCAAACCTTTACTTAAGAGCAGCCTCATTGGATAACACAATTGTGAAAAGTACTTGTGTTGAGAACTAGAAACCCCTCTTGCATAATCTTACTTTATCTCTGCATTTGGCTTTGCAAAAGAACTTCACTTTATTTTAAAATGGCATTATGTCATTTTTCAGTGGGAGAGTTCATTTTGATTGACTGGAAGTATTAAATGAGAAAGACCTGACTAGAGTCCAAGTTATCATCCACATCTCTAAGGCATTAAAAATGAATAAGAAGAAGTCAAGGTCACGAGTCTGTTTCACAGATGAGGAGATGAAATGGATAAAAAAATTCAATTACCTGTGATTTTCCACAGTTGAACATAAAAGTCAAAAAGAAGTGGTTCATTGTACACGTTGGTCCTATAGTTATTCATCAGAAAGCCTTCCCGTGGCCAGCATATCATAGGGCCTCATTGTACCAGAGAAAACTCCTCAACAGTAATTCAGCTTCAGGATTTAGTTCCTTATTCACTACTCATACCTAACCTAGGGCCATGAGAGCAAAAGAACTTTCTCCCAGAAATTAGGGGTGGGGGACAGATGAGTGAGTGGGTAAAGGGAAAGATGAAAAGTTGAGAAAGAAAGAGCGAAGTGAGTGGAAAACATTAGCACCGACCATCCTTAATATTCTAGAATCCATGAGAATGATTTATTTTGTATACTTGTGATAGAATCTTCATGCCATAAAGTAATAAAACAACTAGTTTCTATGGAGTTTCTACCCATCCAATGAAACAGTGTAAAGTGAAGCCAAATATAATGCTATGCAGAGAATGAGTATTCAAGAAAGACTTAATTACTAATTTGATAAGCTGATAAGCTGGAAAGCAAGGCAAACACCCTTTAAAATCATATTCCCTCCTCCCTGGTGTCTCAGAGGCATCTAATTGTTTCCTGTAGTATTACACAAGGTTTCCTATACGCTTGAGTCTCTAATTACTACTATTTTGAGGGGGGCCTCCTTTATAGGGACCACCTCATGTGTACAGGTGATGTGGTACTCCACAAGTGTTTAAGTGGTATAGTATCGCATGTAGAACTGAGGGTAGTGGTTTAATCAAAGGTGTAGTGTCAGATGTTAACTAAAAATACAGCATTATTTTAAAACATTCTTACCAGTTGGATTTTGTCATGCTAGTGGACTTGTCACCCTAATCATCCTAATGCTAAAGTCCAATCCTTAAAACATTAGATTTTTTCAGTAAGATTCACTAACTACAGTTGTCACATATAAATCAAAACAGCTTGCTTTAATTATCAGCTTAACACAAAAAAACACTATTTTGATATTAACTCACAAGAAAGCAATTTATAGTTGAAGTAAAACTGCTCACAGCCTATGAGTTTACATACACCATTTAATGTTAATTAACTAAAACTTTTAGTAGCACATCAAAGGACTTAAAAATAGGTCTTCCAATTTTTAAATATGAAGGAATCTTAAATAAGAACAACCGTTTGTGGAACTCAAGTTCTTTTTGAAAATTTTACTATTTAAAAATACTTTTATAATGGTTAAGTCTTTCATGCTCAAAGAAACCACTTTACCCCTCAACATGGCAGATTCTCCCATAAATACTTCTTTTTTGGAAAATTAGACTTCCATTTTAGTATATAAAATGTAATTTTAAGCAGAATGTTCAATTTAATTGAAACTGCCAAATGAGATTATATATACATATAAAGCAAAAGCACTGAGGAAAAAGTTTAATAGTATAATTTAATTAGCTATCAATAATTTGCAGAACATTCCATTTTAAATCATAATAGTCTGCAGTCAGAGAAATCTTTACTGCCCAAATCAAATTTTTATAAAATGCATCCACTTGTCCTCGAAATAACTTGGTTTTACAGGAAGGCTTTCCTACTTGACAGGCAGTTTTTAGCATACATTACACATTCAATGTTACATATTTGATATTGCTTCTCATGTTGCCTGTGAGTCTGCGATCAGTTTTTTTTAAATAATAGCAAAGTGATTATCCATGCAGCTCTGGATTCAGGCTGCCTGGGATTGATTTTTGGTTTCCCATTGAACCACCTGTAACAGAAGGCAGGTTATTTCTTTAGTTTCCTTATCTCTAAAAAGAGAGGTGTTAATTATCTATTGCTATGTAACAAGTTACTACAAACCTAGTGGGGTCAATCTAGCTCCATTCTCTTCGGGAATTTGGAGTCCTCTTCAAAGTTTATTCAAGTTGTTGGCAGAATTCAGTTTCTTGATGTTGTAAGACTGAAACTCTCAGTTTTCAAGACTGCCTCCCTTCACAGACAGGACACAAATGTTTGCTCCAAGGCAAGCAGGAGGGTATCTCTCTTACTTTCAGTCTCTTCTCTTAGGCAAAGCATGGACCTTTTAAACAGCTCACCTGATAAGATCAGGCTTTCCAAGGATATTCTCCCACTGGATTAACTCAGTATCAACTGATTAGGGACCTTAACTTCAGCTGCAAAATCCCTTCACATTTTCCATATTCTATTAGTTAGAGGCAAGCCACAGGTTCCAACTATACTCAATAAGAGAGAAATACAGAAAGATGTGGTTACCAGGGCAAGGGAATTGCAGGGAACATCTTATAATTCTTCCTATGGCTTTGGAATAATAACAGTACATAACTCTTTGGGTTGATTTTTGTCTAACTTATTTGTATATATTATTTAGAATATTATTTAACACAATAAGTATTATTATTATTATTTAGCCTGGTAGTCATTTTTGTGGAAGTTTGCCTAAAATGCTAGTATTACTGGGGAAGAATATAAACTGACATAGAATCGGTAAGCTATAAGACAGCCTCATGGTGCTGTACTCCATTCATGCTTGATGGTAAGTGTGTTCTGTTAGCTTGCATGTAGAACTACTGGAACCAAAGTTCCATAGGACTATACCCACATCCTATACTGCCTCACAGTCCATCAGATTTCAACCGTTAAGGATTTTTCCTCCTTGATATTGAGATACTAACTGAAGTCGAGGGGAAGATAGGTCTTATTATTATATGAGTTATTCTACAGTCTCCACATTTATAATCCCCTCATTGCTTTAATATAGGATCCAGAAATTCCTTCTGAGGAAATAAGTTCTTCTCATATGAATGGCAAACAGTATTTCACATTTTTAAAAGGACTTGTGTTTTCATTAACCTTTTTCCTACCCTCCACATGCCACAGAAAAATCTAATCATCCATAGAAATGCTTCATCTAACCGGAATAGAACAACAAGCTACGGTAGTATTCTTTTTTATGCTTTGATAAAAATAAAAGCTCTTTCCTTCACTTGAAACCTCTGAGTGGGGTGAGGAGGAGAGAGAGGAAGGGTGGCAGGTGACATCCTAGGGCTACATGAATTTAGGGTAAATAAATTTTCATTTTTCTCAACATGCTTGAAAACAAAAGTTTCCCTTATTTCCCTCCACTTGCCCCAGCTCTCTATTCAATCCCGGAGGAGCTCAGAAGAAACTAGGGGTACACAAAAATACACCCTCTATTATTTTTTAATAAAAGTCACCAAAGACCTTCAACAGCTTTTCTCAAGTCTCATAAAACCCCAGCGGATAAAGGGTAATTTTAAAAACAAATTGCAGAGAGTTTAATGATTCCAAAATGTAATTAGAGAGAAAATACATCTTTTTTTGTTGTTGTTTTGGTAAGTCATTGACATTTTAGCTTAATTTACTAAATGTTTTATGGGAACTGCAAAAGCATTCTCACTGAAATATGCAACACTAAAGGAACTCATTATGCACGTCCTCTGGTATATAAGTAACTTATTACTCCCCTTTCACATTTGCCACAAGGCTTCTTTTCCTAAGATTTCTTGAGTAATACCTTGTTTGCATATGCTGCCAAAGCAATTGATTGGTTTCATATTCCAGGCAAAAATATTAATAAGTTCAGTTTTTAAATTGCAAAACAGGCAAATATGTGGATTAAAGTGACAAAGAGAAACTGGTTTGTTGTCATTTCCTCTTTTTTGCTCTGAATTTTGTGATGTATCTTGGATTTTATCTCAGCTTTTTAAATCATTCCAGGTTTTTTGTCACTCCTTAATATCCACTAGCCGTTTGGATTTTATCTCTTGACTGTGTAATTTTAATAATCATTCTAATAATCATTTTCTTGACTTGATTGTTTTGGATGTAGGGGAATACATCAAAAGAAAGAATTTATGCAAACATGGACAGCTTCACATGCACATAACCACATAATATGTTTATTATTCGTGGGGTGGGATGTACATGTGTAAGTAACCACCCGAGAGGTTTGTTTTCAGGTCTTTTACAACTTCCCATCCATTCTTTTATGTGCAAAATCGTATATTCAGAGTCTCAGATTTTTAGCTTCAATGATTGATTCCATTGAAAAGCAGGTCCCAGGTAAGAATTCCTATTTGATATTTGCTTGGCAGGCAATTATGCACAAATCCTGCTAATGTCTCTCTGAAATACTTAGGAAGTTCTACACACACCATATGTAAGCTGATTCCCACATTAAGTGGGGCTTATCAACCACTCAGTTGCAGAATCGCAGCAACATTTCCACCAAAGTTAAAGTCAAGGGAACGGGATTGGAAAGCCCAGTTAGTAGAAGAACCTGTGATATGATGCCAAGAAATGTATTATTTTTAAAATATCATAAAATATCCTGTCTGCTTCCTTCTTTTTTCGGACTCTTGTTTAGGTAAGCCAAAAGAAAAGGCAGCCATATGTTTGAGGCAAACAGTGGACTCTTCCTCTTTTCACACCTCCATCATTCTCTCTGTACCACTGAGAGACAGAAATGCTTGAAAACAACAGCAAAAAAGGAGACAGAGCTGGGTGGGGAATAGATTGGAACTGGCACATTGCTTAATGGCAATCAGTTTCTTTACTGAAAAGATAGATTTGGAAGAAAGAGGAAAATTTTCTAAATGTGAGGCATTCTCAGACTTGAAGTTATTCACATGCTTTTTTCTTTTACCCTAGTGTACCATGGTTCCAGAAATTGAGGATAAGTGAAGGTCTTATTTTAGTCCAACATAGATGCCCAAGAGGAAACCCTTTTGGACACTGGGAATTGGCTGTGTCAGTATTTCCCAAGTACATATGTTCTAAATAGCTACCACAGATATTAGATACTGCACGTAAGCAAGCAAATAAAATGCAAGATCTTGTGCCCAAGTGACTGAGAAAATAGATTAATTTCAAAAAGCAGTTTTCTTAAATCAAGTTTTCTCAGAATTTTTATAATGTCAGTATTAATTGCCATGAGGATCATGGGGGCAACAAGTAGCAGTTTGCAGCATTTACAAAAAAAGAAGTGAACCATAAACCATATCCCTTCCCGTTCCAGGACATCTTGTGGGACTAGTATTCCCAAAATAGGATACAACTTTGGAAACTTGTTGTATCCTAGCACTCTCCTCTTGCTACTAACCAGCAACTCTTTCCCAACACTTGGCAGTGCTTTCTATTCTCTGGTCTAAATTCAAGAAAAGCCAGTATGTGTAGCTTGTTTAATTAACATGCCTCCATGTGGGGCTGCAGTCTTGGCATCTTGCCAGTTCTTGGTTCTCTGACATCCGGGGTCACTATTGGTGCTACTCAATGTCCAGTGAGAGTGTATATGATGGTCCGATTATGTTTTCCTGACCTAGGGGCTTTTGGAAAGAAAACTGAGCAATACTGAAGCCCTGATAGACAACTCTATATCTCTGAAATAAAAGTACAGAATCAAGGAGAAAAAAATAAACACCATTTCAAAAATAAAGAGAGGCAAATCTCTGCAAATGACCTTCTGAAAGAAAGCACAAGTCTAGAAAAACACTGGGCAACCTCAGTAGGATTCCAGGAGATGTTATTTGTTGATAAGAGCAGAAATCCCTACCAAGTGGAAATGTCAAAACCGAGGGGAAAAGAAGGATGGCATAAAAAGAGAGAGGGTGTTAAGGAATAAAAAAATAAAGTAGCATAAGTCAAGGAGTAAAAAACAGAACGAATGCTACAGAAATTTAAATATTTGATGTGGAAGTCAAAAGTACAAATGGGTGAAAACAGAAAAGATGGTACTTATGTAAGAGAAAACACTGGCTCAAGTTCAAGCCCTCTCAAACCTTCACACTATCTCCTCTGGGATTCATGGTCAGTCACCAGCATCTTCTCTATAAACAGTCCTTATAGAAACTTTTCCTGAGGGACACCTAACTTAGAATTCTTGTGTTGAGGCTGCTCTTTTTATTACATATCCCATGTATCCCAGCACATAGAGATAAGTTTCTCTTTGTTCCCCATTGCCATTTCTAAGCTAGTTGTAGTCCTTTGTTTTTCACAAATTTCAACTTCCTGTGATCATTTCTTTATCCCACACTGGCCAAGCTCATGGTCATACCATTGACTTTATTGTAGCAACAACTGCCCCACCTTCAAAAATCACGATAAGTACCCCTTTTTCTTATGACCACCTCTAATTCTTCTAGTTCACCCACCTAGAATCTCCGTGCCATCAGTCCTTCAATAATGCTGAGAGTGCCAATCCATTAACCCAGATTCCAGAATTCTTGACTTTCCATCCACTCAGGTTTTCCCTCCTCTAGTGTCCATTATCCACCGATTTTTTTTTTAATAAACAACCAAAAGCAATTTTTAAATTTCTTTTCCTTAACTCCCCAGGTCAGTTCATCAGTAAGCCTTGTCAGTCTGCCTCAAAAATACATCACAAATCCATCCACTGCTCTCTTACCTACCAACACCCTAGTTCAAGCCACCATTACGTCTCACCTGAACTGATGTATGAGATCCCTAACTGGATTTCCCACTTTTAATCTTACCTCTTTATAATCATTCATGACATAGAAACAAGGGTGTATATTCAGAAAATGTAGACGGAATCATATCTTTCCATTGTGTAAAAAACCTTCAAAGGCTTTCCACTTCGAACTCATTCTCTAGGTCTCATTAGATTTTTCATGATCTAGACCCATCCTACCTTTGGGGCGCCAGCTCCTACCACCTTATGCCACATTCACTGTGCCCAAGCCTTCTGGCTTCTTTTGTATATGTGAACAGCCCACACGCCTCTCATGCCTCCACTCAAGTGGTACCTTTCCAGAGAGGCTTTTTCTTATCACTGTTTTTAAAACTGACCACCTTCTCCCTCTTCTCTCATAAGTAATTCCCATCAACTTATCCTGTTTTTTTCCCCTTGTTTATTGTCCGTCTCTTCCTGATAGAATGAATGTAAGATCAACTAAAACAAGGATCACTCTATCTTGCACACTGTGGCATCTCCAACAACTAGAACAGTGCCTGACAGAGAGTTGCTGCTACTCAAAGAGCAGCCAAAAACATTAGAATAGAAACTGTAAGTAAACAATTAAAAATTTTTTCAGAACCTAAAAATGAGTGTTCAGATTCAAAGTGTAGAGCTATATCAAGAAAAGTCCTTGATACAGTCAGAACAAAATTTTTTTAAGTTGCCGATAAAGAATAAAAACAAGCTTTCCTCAGACTTTTCAAGTACAATAGGACCAAAGGACAATAGAACTATGGAAAGGGATGGTTGTTATTTCAAGTTTTAAGCAGCTTAGTTTTCTTGCATATGGAATGCTATTAAAATACTCTCAGATATAGATGGCTTAGGAAGGTTACTACCATCTCTCTTTGAATTAAAATAAAATAAAATAATAAAATAAAACAAAAACAAAGTGTGGGGAAAATGGAAGTTCCTATGGCCAGGATCCTTACCTGCCCCTAAACTACTTGATGATGTAATTGGCCTTCTGCTAGGCTAATGCTTCCTCACCCAATGGCAATGATCTATTATTGACTGAGTCACTATATAAAGAGCTCCACCCAGTGCTTGGGGTGGAGGCGGGACAGAGGCGGAGTACAGATCTGCAGACTTGTGGCTGCAGACATGATTCTTGTGCTCAACGTACATCCATGAGAATAAAACCAAATATAGACCCTGTTACCCCAAGAACATTCCGTTGTCATTTCTCAGTCTCACCATGTCCACAGTGAACCTGTCTGGGGCTGAAACCCTCAGGCAAGACACAAGGGATAAATAAAAGCCAGGAACCAAAAATAAAAATAAAAAAATTTTTTTTTAACTGCAGGATCTCAGTTGACCTACACATTGTTAGGTACATTTTGTAGACTTACAAAATATGGCTCAGAGTACCTTCACCCTAGACTTCCTGAATCAGAAATTCTGGGGGTGGCCCAGCTGGCCATCTTTTAACAGCCCCCCAGGTGACTGTGATGCATGCCAAAGTCTGAGAATCTCCCCCCAACTTCCTATTCAACTGAATCTGCTAAATAGAACCAATTTTCTCAACTAACTAGAAATTATCATTGAAATATGTTCCCTCTTCTCCCTCCTTCTCTGGACTTCTCAGAAAGTCATGTATCCTGAATATTGGCTCATATAGTCTAAAAAAGCACAGTCTCTTCTCTTGGTCTGTAGGGAAGAGGACACACTTCCTTTCACAAATAACTCCACAATGTGATGGATGACCACGATGCAAGAGAAGCTGTGCAGGAGCGACGAGCAACCCCACTTAGCCTCGGCTTGCTGGCTGCTAAAAGGAAAAAGAAAGAATTGTTTTCTGAAAAAAACCCTAACCAAGAGGAGAGCTAAATTCTTTCTGCTCTTAACAAGAAGCATGGCTCTTTATATGGTGTAGATGAATTGATATCAGCTCCCTCTTGTAGTTTTTTAGTTCATATTGAACAGCTGTGGAAAGGAAAAAAGTGAGCATATAATTTTTATGACCACAGGTAACTGCACTAGAAAAAAAAAATCACTAAAATGTTGAGACAGCAAACTCTAATTTTCAGTATTTAGTATATGGAATATATACTGCACTACCTCTAAGGAGACTTCTACTACATGCTTTATACTGTTATGAAAGGAACAGGTGTGATGCTGTTCATTTCTCTCTTCAATGGTAGAAATTCTGTTACAACATTTCCATCAGTTCTCTATATCTGAAATGAAGTTAAGGTGGTATGTCATTCTCACCAGCAATATGTTTTACTATCTTAAGGAAAGAGAGAGAGGAAGATGTAGTAAGGAAAGAGAGAACATCAGGTCATCCTCTCAGGTACAAGGCCCCATAAAACATACCTAATTTCAAAGCAAAACAAAATTCAACTTAAATATACTTTTCAGTGAAGAATAGAAGGATCAACCTGAAGATATTCTTGTTCTAGGTGTTTAGATCCAAAAACACATTTAAGCTAGAAAGTCTACAAATACTACAACTGAAGGAAATTCTATTTACCAGATATAACCACTTTTGATGAATTTGCAAACCAAACAACCATTTGTTCCCCCCCGCAAAAAGCTTTAAAATTGATTTGTAAATTAAATTCAGCTTCATGCTAGTTTCAGTTCATTTCAACATCCATGCAATTCTGAGATTTTGTGGTTCATTCCTGTTTTGAATATTGTACCCGCTGGGCTCCCAAGTGGTCCAGAAGAAGACACTTACCAGAATTATCATGGCCCATACAGCTGATGGGCTTGTCACGGACTTATTATTACTCTTGGGGAGCTCTGTGTTTTCATGTCTAAAACGTGTTTGTGATGGAGCCAAACTAATTACACAATTTCAATTCCAAGTTGTTCTGAGTTTCTGGTAAATCAGAGTGTAGCAAGTGTAGAAGTTTTATTCATTTGCTCACAGATGTAGATATGCTGCTAATACTACATGAAATCCAGTTTAACAAAATGTATACTCATTCAGCCAAAAATAAAATACAGAAAATGAAAGCCCTTTGACCTATAAAAAACATATATAGTATTTAAGACCTCTCAGTCATTTTGAGGAACATATTTATAAAAGAATGCATTAAAATACAATGCAATCGGGACAAATTAACAATTGCCATAATTTCACATTTTGTAACACCTCATTGAAATATCTTGATTCTTTGATAAAGGTATCTAAAAATGGAACATAAAAGGGAAAAGCCAAAATTATAAAAGCTGGAACACAATAAAGTACATAAAAATTGTCAGTGAAGTCTATAAGGATTATTAAAAGAAGGAAATATAATTAAGAATTGGATGAAAAAATAATATAAATAGGTTTGTTGTAAAGAAACCAAATAGAAAAATCCTATCCTACAATAAAGAAAGAGGGGCTTAGGAAGGTCACTATAAAATTGGAAAAAACATTGTGAATTCATGACTTTAAAAATAAATCTCTTTTGTAGCTCTCTCACTAACGTACCCTGATATAATGTCATATTGGTTACCAATGGAATTGATAAGACAACTTTATGTACAACACTAACATCACTAAAGGAGAACAAGGAGAGAAGCTGATTCCATGTCTCACTGCAGAGAAAACTCAAGGTGGAGCAGGACTAGCTTGAGAAAAAACAAGAATCTTTCCATTGGTTTCAAAGGTACTGCTGAAAGGGAAAGGAGCCATATAAAACTTTCAGGTGTTCACCCTCACTGGAAAAAACAAAATTAAATGGAACAAATTGAATCGTGATGTGACATAAATCCAAAACAATACTCAAAATAGGGAAATAAGTGCCATGTGTTTAAGCAATTATTTATAATACAAGAGAATGGCACATCTTATATAATTATATTGATTTTTAATAAGTCTGGGGCTATTTGTATATTCTGGTACTGCTATGAAGTATATTTTGACTCATAAAGTATAAATCTTTCTCTATCAATTGAAAAAAAGGAATGACAGCAGGAAATTCTAGTTAGATACAGGAAACTCTAGCTGTACTCCTGAGAAAGAACAAAGAGGACTGTTAACAGGGTAACCACACATAATAACCAGTGGTGAATCTGCACAATGACCAAAGAAAAAGAGGAGTTAACAATGTGTTCCAAAATGATGGCCTAGACAAGTGTCATCAAGAGGACAAATAATTTTGCATTCAACCCTTTGTCTCCTAGAGATAAAGCCCCTAAATTTCAGGCAATGAGATACCAACTAGTCAAGTGCAAGTTTTCAATTATGCTAATAGTCCAAGTCAATAGAAAAAAGAAGTTGGTTGGTATGTAATACTGGCTAAATAAAATTTCCCAACACAATTGTGGGAAAGGAAACAGGATCTGCAAGGCTAAAGCTCAGTGAATGTCTGGGGTATGTCAGCCCCTCAGATGTAGCAGTGAAGTTGAGTTATAAATAAATGCTCAGCCTGAAGCACTCCTCCTAAGGTCTGTAAAATACAATTAGCTCCATATGCCAACCAAGAATTAATCAATCATCCAGAACTCACAACCTCAGCTTCCATGAGACACTAATCTTTTATTTCCTCCTGGCTTGGAAGGTGGCTGTATCCTAAGGAAAATACAGAAATGTTTCTGATAAAATTATTGTAACCCTCACAGGCATAAAGGAGCAGTTTAGGAATGAGCATGTTCACCAGGAATGAGAATAAGAATAAAAAATATAATTATAAAACAGATCTGCATGCACAGTTGATAATTTTGTAACCAGAGTAAATATAATTAATTTTTTATACCTTTATAGTGCGTTTTGTCTGCTTTTTTAAGTGACTAATGCAATTAAATGTTATAGTATACTTTGGATTCTAATTACATGTTTGGGAAATCTGATTCAATAAATGTAATCAATATTTAAATAACTGGAAATTTTTGCTTTTTCTCAACCTAAATTAGTCTTCTAAGTATGTAAGCATTCAGAATAATATTATTTAATAGATGCAAACATTAAAACATTGAACATTAAGTAAATTACAAATTGTTTTAAACATCTCTCTCCATTCATGAGGCCTACTGGGCCTTAAAGTCAATAAGAACACCTGCTGAGTGCTTATATGTGCTACATACTGTTTCCAATGCCTTATCATGTTTTCTTTCTCAGTTTAACTTTATCTCAGTGCTGTGAGTTTTATAGTATTGTATTTTACAGATGAGGAAACTCCAGACCCAAATGATTAAGTAACTTGTTCCCTTGTTAGGTAGCAAGGGGCTTGTACCTGTCTTACCTACAGGTAACAAACAGCACTGAGTCACTGTTATATCTGAGTTGCGTGTGAATTCGTCTCTGCAGAGCTGAATCTATACACACTGCCTCTTGGTCAGTCTGCCTCAAGGTAGGGCATTTATATAAGTGACCAATGGACCATCTTGTAAGGTACTCTCTCTTCATATCTCACTCTGCTGACAGCAATGAAGGAAGGCTTTATTTAAAATTCAAAATTTTGGAAGGAGGTCTCTGAAGAAAAAGTGTTTGCTCAATCCCTAATTCACATTTTGAAGGACAGTAATGATGTATGAAATAACATTTTGAGTTCAAAATCATTTCGACACATTAAAAAATGTTTTTACTTTCACTCAAAATACCAAGAAATACAGAGACACAGGTAGTTTCGGATCATTTAATGTTCTTTCCAGAATTCAACTCTCTCTCCATTTAATTTTTTTTTTACAGTTACAAACAGGTCAAAAAAGATATGCAATGAGTCAAGACGACAGTTCTGGAAAGGGCCAATTTTTTCCTGCCTCTTGGCATCAGCCAAGAGCACAAATTTCCATCTTATTGTTACAGTCCTATTAGTATTTACTGATGACCTGCAGCAAAACTTCCTTATGACTGCAGTAAGAACATAAAACAAAACAAAAAATAACATGTTTAAATATTAGTTTCCTAAATATCTAGACTGCTGCATGTTAAGGCTGGTTTACTATCCTTCTAAGAAGAAATGCCCTATTAAAGATGAATGCAAAAGCTAAGTGGCCTTAAATTCTAAACCAGTCTCCTAGACTCATAATTTCATAAACCAATCACTTTGACAGGTATGTCCAAATGCTACAGAATTAACCTGAAAGGTGCTCTAGGGTGGATGAGGGCAGCAGTAGCTTTATTTCTACTCTTACATTCATCAACTGCCCTCCAGTCCCATAGAAAAAGACATAGTCCTTCTTTCCAAAGCTGGTCTCAGCTTCTACTGGTGTTGGTTGATCTCATCCAGTATCTCTTTTGACCTTGTTTCCTCAATTTCTCCCTCACTGCCTTTTATTAACCTTATGCAGGGTAGTAGTCTACTGTTGGCAAAATCTTTTCACACACATGGACCTCTCATAACAATTCTAAAGATAGAAATAATACTAGCCCCCTATATTCTCAATCAGGCATGCTTGCACATTTCCTATCACTCAAACTCTGAAAAGACCAAAAGCCAACAAAATGGAAATCCAGGCTTCATCTCACCCCCTATTAGCATTTCTAAACTCTCTTCAAGACTTTTGTGTTGCAGAATCACTGCTGTCCCCTTTTTTGTTGCCAATATCTACCAGCCTTCTCCTCACACAACCAGAGCCTATGACCTGCGTGTAGCCTGGAGTCATCCACTCCTGTCTGATCTCATGGTGTTCCCAGATGATGTCAAAGTCTATGATTAGGGCTTATGCAGCAGCCTACCTTCATCTCCAATGACTTTCCTTTCAATCCACCTCCACAGTCATACTCTGGACTTTATCACAACTCAGATTTGCTCTACTTCTGAAATATTTTACTCATATTTGCCTGTCTATCTACAGCCTCCCTTCTTTCTAAGTCATCCTACTGACAGCCATATCAGAGTCTGCAGTCTCTCAATATCATTTATTACAAATCTATCAGCTTTTCTCTGGATTCACTCCCTTTCCTATTCAACCTTTACCCAAGATCCAGATCATTAAGTTCCATAACCCTCTTTTCTTTTGCATCACTTACCACCAATCACACCAACCTTGGAAAATCCCATCCCAGACAAGCTATGTCCCGGTTACTTATTTTTCTGCTAAAAACCACCTAATGGGAGGATTTATGCCACAGAAATTCATGGTTTCTACCTCTGCTGGATCCTGAAAACCTCCCGGGCAACCTTCTGAGCATCACTGGTACCATCTACTCCATTCTCCTCAGTGCTGTTCCCAACTTCCGTATTTGTCAGAAGACCGTGACTCAGACACATTCTTCCTCAACCTCAGCAGATAGCTCACTTTATATGTAACCAAGAACATTTAGGCTAAAACAATGAACATTTTCTCTTTTACCAAATTACCCATGTCTATACCCATCCTTTTCATCTACATCTATTTCTTAGAAAAACCTACACTCCCGTTGTGTCTCTCCTTTACTGTCACCCCCCCACCACACTCACAGCACTCTGACACCAGATGCGGGTTTCCCCCACACACACACCAAGTAATCCTACGACACCAGCGAGGTGCCCTACAGTTTAACGCAATTCTGACACTACCTACCTGGAGATAGCATCAGATCCCACAAGTTAAAGGATTCAGTCCCACATGAAAGCCCCCTTCAGATGCCAATAGCAAGTCCAGCTCATCACTTGTGCTTCTGACCTATCAGCTATAAATTGGAGGCTCCCTGACCTCCTTGTCTGGTTCAATTAATTTGCTAGAGCAGCTCACAGACCTGAGGAAAACCATACACTTACTGTACATACGGATATAATGAAGGGCACTGATAAACATTCTGATGGAATAGATGTATAGGGCAGAGATTCTGAGTTTCTGGGCCCCCTCTGCGTGTACCACTCTCCCAGCACTTCCACATGTTCCCCAGCTCAGAAGCTCTCCAGACTTAGTACTTTGCGGATTTTTATGAAAGCTTTATCAAAAAAATTAAGATTTTTATTTACTTCATCATAGGCATGATCAGTAATTCGCTCCATTTCCAGCCCCTCTTCCCTCTCTGGAGAATGGGAGGTGGGGCTACTAATCAAAAGCTTCTAATCACGGCTTGTTCTTTTTATGACCAGCCTCCATCCAGGAGCTCAGGGAGCCAACTCATTATAATAAAAGACATTACTATCATCCAGATTTCAAGGCATTTAGGAGCTCTGTGTCAGGAATGGAGGTCAAAGACCAAATATTAGAACAAAAGTTGCTCTTAGCATTCTTACCACTTAGGAAATTAGGAAAGTTTTAGGAGCTTTGCATCAGGAACTGAGCAAAGACAAATATACATAGATATTTTCTTTTATTTCACAGTCCTGGAGGTCTCCTTTGCTCCTGCTTCAAGCTGATCTTCTGATTCATATTTCCAATCCCATCTTTTCATTAGACAATCTTTGCTCATAACCTAGGTGTTCCCCAAAGTAGAGCATGAGTAAGAGTTCTGGTTATCATTCCTATGTGGGGAGTGGGGTGTTCCCTATATCAGACAGCAATTCTCAGACACCAGCTGGGTGTCCTACAATTCAACTCAATTCTTTCACTATCTCCATGGGGAGACCACCAGATCTTAGAGGTTAAGAACTCAGTCCACAAGACTGCCCTTCCCCAAATTTGGACCCCGATAGCAAGTCCAGGTTGTCACCTGTGCTTCTGACTGACTTGCTATAGATTGGAGGTTCCCACAACCTCCTCCTCACATTTGATTAATTTGCTGCAGTGACTCACAGAACTCAGAGAAACATTTTACTTACTAGATTGTCAATTTATTACAAAAGGATATAACTCAGGAACAGCCAGTTGGAACAGATGCATAGGGCAAGGCACAGGGAAAGGGCACAGGTCTTCCATGTCCTCTCTGACAGCATCACTCTCTCTGCATCTCCATGTGTTCACCAACCCAGAACCTGTCCAAGTCCCATCCTTTTAGGTTTTATGCTTCACTACACAGGCATAATTGATGAAGTAAGTGGCCATTGGCGATCTAGCAACCTCCAGCCCCCTCCCTGGATGTCAGAGGATGGAACAGAAAGTTCCAACCCTCTAATCACATAGTTGGTTCTCCTGGCAACTAGCACCCATCCTTAAATGGGGTCCAAAAGTCACCTTATTAACATAACAAAAGACACCTTTATTGTTCTCATTACTTAGGAAATTCCAAGGATTTTAGGACCTCTGTGCCAGAAATGGAGACAAAGACCAAATACTTTGTATTTCTTATTACAAATCACAATATCACAATGAGACAAAGCCTTGTGTGCAAGTAGCTTATTGGGAATGTGATTCCAGAGAAAGGATGTGAAGATCAGGGGGAATGAAACAGGAAGTAAGGAAAAACAAACATGAGGATAAGCTTTTGAGCTGGCCACTCTGACAAATAACTGTTTCTTGTTTGTAAGCGATCTTCTCAGAAGCCTTAAGAAATACAAGAACTGTCCATTCAGGAGGGGACAAAATTTTTTTTTAATTATCGATCAACTCCCATCACCAGTTGGGCAAGGGTAACCCCTGGGCATCACCCATCTAACTAACATACATCTCTAGATGTTCTGCACTAGTGTCAGACTGAATGGGCAGTAGTCTACTTAGCACCTACTCATAAAATTTCCATAGGCACTTGAAACTCAGCATTTCGAAAACCAACTGGTCGGTCATCATGTACTTTCCCCTAACAGGCGCACACACACCCCTATCAGCTCCTCCCACAGCCTCTCCATTATCATCTACCTGACTGCCTTAGCCATAAAACCCCAAAGCATCCCTGATTCCTTCTTCCCTGTTAATATTTTAATCCAATATTTCACAATTTCTCATTGAACCTTACCTCCTGAATAGACTTTAAATTACTTTCTGCCTTTGTATTCCTACTGCCCTCTCTTATTACAGGTTCTCATTACTTTTCACTCTGATTGCTCTGATTTCTGCATACCCAGTTTCACTGGCTTCTGTCTGATCACCCTTCAATTACTTCCAGTATGAGGTTTTCAAAAGCCCAAACCAGACACCCAGAGACAAAGACTCAGGTGCATATAGTTTATTTGGGAAGTTACCCCAGAAGGCACAAATAAAGGAGTAGGAAAAATGAGGGGTGGAGGAATGTCATCAAAATGCACATTTCTGTTTTTCCTTGTTCTAATTACTCCTACTATATTTTTAATGTCATGCCTCTGTACTCTCAGAACACCCTGTTCAAATCTATATTGTCACCCTTAACTCGGTAATTGAAATGGTTGACTTACTGGTCTTCCCTAAACCATTAATCCCCTGAAGACCGTATCTTGAACCTTACTTATCCTAGTGTCTGATGTGTTGTGGCTGCTTAATTAATATTTCATAAATAAATGAATGAATGGATATTTTAAATTTCATTTTATATGAGGAAATTAATAGTCAAAGGTAATCAAAGAGGTTGTTCAATATCTCAAAACTTGTTAATCAGAGCCAATTCTCACATAGATGCCCTTTATTCCCTGACCTGGGAAGTGGGTCTTACCCAATTTATTATTTCTATTATACTATTACTACTACTACTACACCTATTCTATTTCACCTTCACATACTCCTTTTCCCCTGTACATGAACAAGCAAGGTCTCCTGTAATGTGAGAGAGTTGAAAGCGGTAAGAAGGAATTTCACTTGACCTGGTGTTCTTCTAAATTATACCTCAATCTTAATCTGCTGAAAGTTTCCTTTTAATTCCTATGCTTTGGCTTTCATTTTCAACATGTTGACACCCTCCCTAAGTTGCCTAGTGGTTTTATGCGTGTATGTTGTTGTTTGTGTGTTTCCCTGGAATTCTGCTTAAGTCTTATTATGCACTTTCCTTCCTAAAATACTGTTGTTCTTGCTGTTGAAAATTGTACTCTTCCCACCTCTCTAGTCACCCTCTTGCTCCCCTACCATTTAACACTTCTCATTTAACTATAAACCTTTCCCAAAACTGTCTTCAAGCTGCTTTCGCCATTTCATAACTTAAAGTTTTTTGATGAAAAGATTCCCATTTATATTGTCAAAGCACAACTCGTTTCAAAATTTGATTCTGTATTTATAGTGACATAAAGATCTTTTTACTTGAATATCCTAGACTCCTATTAAACCTAACTTAATTCTCTCATTTCTTTCAATTTCCATTTACCAATAACCCCAACTCTTTCCTATATCGGTCAACATTCCTGCTTTATTCTCTCTATGACATACAGCACTTGCTCATGCCTTAACCTCTTTGAGTGTGATCTTATTGAATCCTACAACTCTGCCCTGTACAACCTTCTTAGAAACTTCGGTCAACTCTTCAAGGGTTTATCCGTTTATACAAGCTTACATCCACCTTGCTGTGCCCGCCACACAAAGCAGGCTTATCACGGCCTACTGACGGTTACTGCTCAGCCATGAGGATTTCAGCTCTGAAGACGGCCTGCCTTATGTCAAATTTCACCTCGTGGTGTGAACTTCAGAACATGGATTCATTTCTCTAAGCCTCAGTGTGTTCATCTTTAAAAAAGGGAAATATGGATGGATGGATGGATTGATGACATAAAGTAGATACCTGATATGTAGTGACTATTGTAACTGCTCAATAAATGATAGCCAATTTTAGTTTCTAAAATTCATGTTGCTACCCATGGCCAGATATATTTGCTATCCTAAAAATTTGCTGAGCACACTCATGTCTCGGTTACTTTCCCTGCATAGTTATAACACTATAACACTTTATAGTGACTGTCCATCCGTTTAAATAATCAAATTCTAATCATTCTTTCAAGCCATGCTTTCATTCTACCTCCCTCTTGAAGGCTTATCTATTTTACAGTGAATGAGTTCTTACTCCTCTGTAATCATTTAAGACATAAAGGTACTTTCTGTGTCATTTAGTTGACTTATCAGATTATCCACTTTGTTGCCTGTGGTCTGAGAATATAGAGTTGGAGTTTGTCTCTCTAGCCAGAATTTAGCTTCTTGATGACAGGAGAAGATGTGTCTTCTCTTTATTCCTTTCTGCACTTTATACATATTAGTTGGTTAGCTCATTGATGTTTAACAATAGGGTATAAATAGAGAGAGGATGTTCTACCTGTACACAGGGGATATATTTCTGATGTCAGTTGTTTCAACTTCATCCTTTAAATGCATAATTTTTTTCTTATTGCAATTATGTATGATAAAATGTGTATGTATTTGTATTTCCAGATTTTAAAATTTATTTAGATATGATCCCATAACATCTTTCTATGTTGACAGATAGCAACCACAACTGTTGAACCACTGTGTTGTATATTTGAAACCAATATAAGATTGCATATCAATGATATTAACCCCTTTCAATCAGCTTTTGTTATTTCCTTAGAGGTTTTAAAAAATGTTGCAAAATAAGTTGGGTATTAATAGTAGCAGTCAAAACCCTTTTTCCTTCAAAGATACCAAATTAACTTAAAACTATTTGTTAAAAGATATTCAACCAATATATATATTGACTGGGTGAATGTTTCACTAATGTTATATAAATTATATCCTTTACATATGCACAAAACACTTAACAAGGCTTTATAAACTTCAAAAAAAATGTTTGCCCAAGTTGTATCTTAAAAAGGATTTGCTTTCCTCCTAGGTGAGTCATTTTTTTTCATAATGATTCATAATCTTCTTTTACAGAGTCCTTTAAAATCAGAATCTCTTTTATAAGAACAATTTTGAGGAAGAGAAACACTTTGGTGCATTTCCCATTAATTGTAAATAAATTCATGGTGGTTGTGGAGATAATGATGTGGGTTTGACCTCATCCTTAGGGATGGAAGAATGAAAAGAAAACAATACAAAAACTCTGGTGTACTAACGGTCCTGCTATGTACTTTTTGGTGCCACTTATTGGGTCCTAATGAAATCAGGTTCTAAAGATGTCCTTTAACAGGAAAATGCTCTAGAGCTTCTCAGAAAGGGAAGAGTTGAAGTTCTTTACATGAAGTATCTGACAATAACCAATTACTTCCCTATGCAAAACAGTGTTCTGAACATCTGCTTTTTTGTTTGTACTAGAAACAGGACTATGTCACTTATGTTTCCATTCTAACCTTGAGCTCTGTGGTATAAAACAGGGGTTGGCAAACTGAGGACCGTGGGCATCCTTCCACTCTCACTGCGTGTGTAAATAGTTTTGTTTTATCAGAACACAGACACATCCATTCATTTTCATATTGTCCTGGACTACTTTCAGGATGCAGAAACAGTGCTGAGTAGCTAGCTGCAACAGATGCCATATGGACTACAACATCTAAACTTTTACTATCTGGTCTTTTATGGAAAAGGTTTGCTGGACTCTAGTCTGTTGTGTAAAATTCTTAATCTCAGGTTTATCTGATGAGCACGTGCCATCGCTAATACCTGTCAATGGATTTGAAGGACCAGCGAAAAGGATGATGGGACTGAAAAATGAGATAACCAGCAAATCTTATCAAGCACACAGTCGCTGTTGTAATTCCCACTTATTATTGCTGGTGAAAGTTACTGAGCATTTTTGTTCTGCCAAGCACTTTATCTATCGTTAGTAGGCTACCTTCTAATCCCCTAATCCTCACTCCTCATGTCTATGGATCTCTTATGTCCTGTCTGATATCAAGATTCTAGAATGCAGACAACAGAAAGCAACTCTGGCTCACTTAGTAAACTAAGTCTCATAGATAATGCAAAGACCCAACAGAAAAGCTAGAAAACCGGGTTTATACAAGTGTCCAACCCCAAGGCAAGCCAGGCAGTGAGAATCACAGCAGGGCCAACCTCTGGTCCTGCCATTATCATCCCGCAAGACTTCGCAGCCATCAAAGCAGAGACCTGAAGCCATACTCCAGACATTTGATGCTCCTGTTGCCACTGTGGATAGTATCTTAACTGATCAGCATCTTTCCTATTCTCCAAGTTCAATTTTCCTATTCTCCGACTGTACCTAAATCATTTGCTCATGTCCTTTATGCCAAGTGTGAAAATAGAAACCATCACTCTTCTTCGGTTTCCTTAGTAAGGGGAAGACATTGTGTCTCACCAAAAATTCAACAAATATTTGTTGGGTATTTACTCTGTGCCCATTCTAGGCACTGGAGTACCGTAGTGAACAAAACGAGCAAAAATCTTTGTCCTCATAGACTGGGAGGTAAGGGTGCAGGAAGTTACTGTAAGCTTTTGGCTGAAGCTCTTTTCCCACCCTGTTATGAATTAGTTTTGCCAAGATCCAAAGTCTAGACAAATGATTAAATTTCTGAAATTTATGTTTCCTTAGGAATTTAGGTCAGCAGCAGTGTTGGAGATACTATCTAATAATAGAGACATAGTAAAAGTTTGGGAAGTCTGAAAGGCAGCTAAACCTCCATTTAATTTCTCAGCTCTCCACTTTTAGCAAGCTTAGTCCCCTTAACTCCCTACTCTATGTCTCCTTCCAGTCCCATGCTTCTATTTAACTTGAATGACATAATTAAAAATTCATACCAGTCAGGGCTATTCCTCTCGGATCTGTGACAAGATTTTGCTTCTAATTTTATATGCACAGATAAATCCTCAAATATTATACAAACAAGTAATCCTTACCTACATAGACCTTCCCATGAGAGAAACACTGCTTCCTGCAGCCATCTCTCACCCAATCTTCCAGTTGGGAAAAAAATATATAGTTGGTTTATTTATTAATTCAGAACATCTGGTGTCCTTTACACAGATATAAGGGATAGACACCTAAAGTGTTTTATGCAAGAGTTTCTAATTCCAGCCCCCTGAAACCCAAATGGGGGAAGCCTAAGAGTTTGACCCTGAAGTCTATAATAAGCAATAAAATATCTCACCAAAGCAATATAATGCATGGGGCCAAGTATAAATTAAATACAGCAATAGTACTTCAGGTGCATAAGGGGTAGGTATTTTCTGGAGACTGGGCTGGGCACCTAACGAGCATATGTATCTTGTCGGTATGGGGGAAAATATTCCAATTTTGAAACAAAAAAAATTTACAAATGAATTTTGGAAAAGCAATCTTTTAATCCCTACCTTTTTTTGTTGTTGTTTAGAGATTGAATTTACAAAACTCTCCCTTGCTGAGCTCATAATCATTTCCCTCAGATTTTAAGAGTCACGGGCTTTATGAAGGTGAAGACTGAAAAGAATATAATCAGTATATTTCAATATATTCAATATAATCACCGGTATAATGGTTTTATTAGTATTAGTATCACTTGGTTCCTCACCGTAAAGAAGGATTGACTCCCAAACCCTTAGAAGTAGAAAACAAGCGTTTCCCACGTCCAGATGTCAAAATGACAGCAGAGGCTCAAACTGACTCAATCATGTTGCTGAAGAAATTATCAGTCTCCTAGGAAACCTATGTGAACGAGAATTGTAGCACTCTTTAACTGCCGAAAATGTTTCATCACAGCTATCAAGTTTTCACCTTGTGATAAAATATTACTTTGAAAACTTTACAAGCTACCAAAAAAAAATGCAAAGCTAATTCATGGATTTACTCAACAATAATTATAGAAAGTCAACAAGCTAGGACAGTCCTGCTGGCTGAGGGTCAGTCCCACTGGCTGAGCATCAGCCCTGCTAGCTGAGTGTACAATACCAAGATATTTGACAAAGCCATTGCTTCCCTGTGGCTGACAATCTTTGGGAGAAGAGTTATTAAAGGTAAAATAAAACATGTAGATTATAATGCCATATATTTAGGTCTGAGGGGGAAAAAATAAAGCAGACTTCAAAGTTGAGGAGCCATGAGTTGGGAAAGCCACATTAAACAGAGTGGCCATGGAAGATGACTCAGAGGAGATGGCACTGGAGCAGACTCAGGCAGTACAAGAGGAAGCAAGGGAGCGAACCAAGGAGACCCCTAAGGGGAATAGGGAGGCAGACATGGGAGCTCCGTGGCAGCCCCAAGACCGGTGCTGTGACCCCGGGAGGTGTTAAAGCCAGCTAGTATAGCCAGCAGAGTGAGGGGCTTGAGCAGCGGGGAGGCAGAAGCATCAGCTGAAAAAGTAACAGGGCCAGACCTTCAGTGCTGGACAGGCCACAGTAAAGACATGGGGTTTATTCCAAGTAAGGTGGAAAATAGGAGATTATCAACAGGTGGGAAAAAAAAATCCTGACTTTATTTTAAACAAGACCACTGATGTCTCCGAACAGGGATGTGAAAGATCCCTTAAGATATAAGAAAATGATAAATATTGTATGATATCACTTCTATGTGGAATCTGAGAAAGTCTAACTTAGAGAAACAGAAAGAGCAGAGTGGTAGTCACAGGGGATGAGGAGTGGGGGAATCGGGGAGGTATGGGTCAAAGGGGACACACTGGACTTTAGAAGATAAATAAGTTCTGTACATCTGATGCACAGCGTTGTGATTATAGTCAACAATACTGTATTATGTAATTCAAAGTTGCTAAGAAACTAGATCTTAAATGTTTTTGCCACACACACAAATGATAATTATACGATGCAGTGAAGGTGTTAGCTAAATCTATGGTGGTTATCATGTTGCAATATATAAATGTATCAAGTCAACACTTTATACACCTTCAACTTACACAATGTATGTTAATTACATCTCAATTTTTTTTAAAGATGTAAAAATCATGAGTTACCCTTGCTTCTGATTATTTGATTAATTTTTTTGGTCTCCCTTTTATAGATTTTGACAGAGGAGATCCTAAAGCTTTCATGATATTCTGTTAATGCCAACAATAAAGTGTTTTTCAAGCTGCCACTGTAATTCCTTTTTACCCTCCCCAAATTCTTGTATTCAAAATCAATTTCTGATCTGATTTTAAGTAAGCACAGTTGGGAAAAAAATAACTAAGTAATTCTGTTGTGTGAAAAATTTCTCTCTAAATATTACACACCTCATAAATCTTGATGGCTACAGGGAGCATTTTCTTTGCATTCAGCTAAAAGAAAGTCAGCAGAAATATTGATGACCTGTGGTCTGAAAGGGAAAGAATAAAGAATCAAAAAGCAAAGAGGATATACTTTTTAAAACCTTCAGCCATGCCCTCTCTGATGAGTATACATGGGAGGAACACCTGCATCCTCTGCTGCAATTGACTCTTCAGCAGTCGGTCTACCAGGTATTCTCACTGGGGGTCTCCCCAGCTCACCTCCTGGGACAGAGTCTCAGATGGAGGACTCAATACCATAAATAAATGAGTCTTTGGCATTCTCCTGCCCACAGTGACCCCAGGCCTGGTACAGAGGTGGGCACATAACCCCAGATAAGACAGTCAGAGCAGATCTCAGGGATTATAGGAAGCAGAGAGAAAGGAAGTCCACTCTTTCCACTGGACATGGAAGGGTGAGTTTGTGTGACTAGACTTGCTGCAATACGGCAGAGCCTCTTTGATAAAAGAACTGACCCAGGAGAAGTGGAACAGAAACACTCAGAGAAAAAACAGACTCTGGTGTTATTACTTTTTACCTTACGTTACCCCTCAAGCCAGTCTTCCTCTCAATCTCTCCATGTGAGCCATCAAACAAATTTTCCTTAAGCTAGAGTGGGCTGGGCTTTCTGTCACTGAAAGTAAAACTGGGGTAAAGGGTATGTGAGTCCAGATGATCTTGAAATGTATATAAGTGCTAAATTCAATACTATGTAGCACTGGATATTAGAATTTTGCTCTCCTAAATAGTAAGCATCATGTCGTCTTGCTGAGCGAATGAACTACATTTGAACATACATAAAATAAAATTAGCAAGCTCTATCCAAACACACAGGGGAATCGGGGCGTGGAGACCTGAGCTTCGGGCGGAATGCTGGGGCCTGAGCAGGACGCAGGCGGAATGAGGCTGATAGGTTGAGAGGCACAAACCCAAGGGGAAACCTGAAGGTCAGAGCCAAGCGGGCAGACGGAAGCATCAGGTCACAAAGGCCGGTTGGTCAGTCAGTCAATACAAACAGGAGGCAAAAGACCACCAAGATCCTAAAGCAGTGAAGACGATGTAAAAGTGGCATTCAAAGGGCCAGACTTGGCGGCGCTGCCTGATGACTTCAGATGAGCTGCGGGGCTTTGAATAGGTCACCTCTGGAGTCAGCATAAGGGAGAGGAACGGCTGAAGGCACTGAACAGACACCAATACGCTTGACAACATAAAATATTCAGTTATGTATCCAGGCCAAGTAATATATTCTGAATTCAGTAGACCTTCAAATCCCCAAGGCAGCATTGCTTTGAAAGGAAGAATATCTTCATGTAGAAAAACACTCCCTATTGATGAAATGGTAATAATTCTCTATGACCTGCAACTGAATCCCTGAGAGCAATCGAAGTACAAGATGCAAGTTGCATTTCCCTGCTTCCCTCCCGCCCACCCCCTCCCACCCAAAAGAGAATGTGTTTGGCATTGTCTGCTTGATTCACAATAAAAAATAAAGACCTGACCTAAACTTAGTGTAAATGTATGTGCAATTCAGGGGTAAATACGTTCAAGGTATTGCTACGTAGAGGGAACCTAGAGACTCCGCTTGCCCACAGCGACAGGTCAAAGCTAGACTCAGACAAAATTGTGAGATGAAAGTCCTTACCGAGGAAGTTCCCAAGTTTCTCAAGTGTATCCCAGACGGGCGGCCCAACCACTGCTTGGCAACGTGTTATACGTGCCAATCTACGGAAGCAGGAACTCCGGGGAGGGGGCCCAGGGCACGGTAGTTGAACACCTATCCCCACCGGCCCAGGGAATTCTGATTCACGCTCAGGTGTAAGCCCACTGCTGCCTGAGCCCAGCTTCCTCTCAGCTGGAGTCACTGAAGCCTTCCCTCTGACGACTCCACATAAAGCTTTTCTGAGCACATACTGATCGTGGAAGAAAAGACAGAGAAAAGTTTATCATTATTATGGCAAATATCCCTGGGCCTTGACAAATGAAAAAAAAAAAGTGAAATAATAAAATAAGACAAAGCAAAAGATGGATGGGGTTCCTTACGAAGGGAAGGAAAAAATGGCTTTCTCCCGGGAATATTTTTTTCTTCATTAGAAACCAGTGTTAGTGCCAATCCCAAACACATGTGCCATGGCAGTTGCTACACAGATGCCCACATTGTGTAATGATTCACATGTGCATTTGTTAGCATTTTTTGTTTTTGATTTTAGGAAGAAATATATTTGAAGCACGTACTGGTGATTTCTACTAGAAAGTGAATACTAACTACACTCAAACCCACAATACTAACCACAGACTCTTTGTATTAGGAGGGATACTAATGGTCATGGATTCTAAGCTCTCAGCCAATGCAGAAAAACCCCTTTTCCAGCATCTGTAGTAAGCAATCCTTGAGCCTCTGGTTGACTATTTATAGGGGAAAGAGACAGTTTGAATAAGACTAATGATCAGAAAAAAAATTTAGCTGATGAAGCTGCTTGATATATTATTTTGTCGGCAATAATTCCCCCATTTTAATAACTCTCAAAGCCTGGTCACAAGTGGAATTTTCCATATGATGGCATTAAAACAAAGGTTTTGTCTGCATGCCTCCCACTGCCATGATTCACTTTACTCTCATGTGACTTAATCACAGACGGTCATAGCTTTTGGATGTAACTCATTGGGGGTCCCCCAGCTCACCTCCTGGGATGGACTCTCGGATGGATGACTCAATAGCATAAATGAGTCTCTGGCATTCTCCTGCCCAGTGACCCCACAACTGGTACAGAGGTGGGCACATGACCCCAGATATGTGAGTGTATATATGGCTGCTTGAGGTATTTTGGAGGCTCTAATAAATCTCTTGACATTAACATTCTCTTTCTTAAAACCATATTTTAGTGCAGCAGTCATATAGCATCACTAAACATGGCATGTTAGTCATATATGAAATTTCCAGATAAATAAAAATTCCCCTATTGGTAATAACCCTGGAAACACTGTAGTGCCAACTCGTACAGCCCAAAATGAGCAGGCCTCTTACACAAAGCCTTTGGTGGGCAAAGCTGATCTTGGGGGAAGAGGAACCAGTGTGCTTAAGGCATTTTGGGAGAGAAAAGCAGAAGACCTTCAGTCATGGTCCATTACGATTCAAAAACAGTGAAAGCTGAGTGAATGCATGCATTCATTCATTTATTCATTCATTCATCCACTTATTAAAGACCAAACACACATGCAGGTTGTAGGCACACAGTGGTTAACAATGTTCCTGTTCTTGGCTCCTGGCCAAGTCTGCTGGCTAAGGAGGACTCCAAGAATGTACTTGAATGGCAGCAAGTCTGACATTCTAAGGACCAAAATACACAGGAGAGATGGTTTTAGCACAACAGCCTCCCTGGCACAGAAGCTGTGTTTTGTGGAGTAATAACTGAGCATGAGAGAACAAAGAAAAAGAATTTTAACTTTGGTACTCATTGTGCAAAACCACTATGGTGCTAGCAGGGGCCTGGACCAACAGGAACATCCCTGCTGCCATGAAAAAGCATCACCCCACATCCTCTGTCTTCCACCAGCTTTCATGCTGTTGGAGAGAAAGGAACTGATGGCAAAAATGGATCGACTGTTTTTCTGCCTGCTTAGGCCTGAAAATAGTACTAACCTCCTTTTGAAGAGAGTAAGCTCCTAGACATGTTGAACAATGGAGGCTGGTGAGCAGATGTCTCAAGGGAGAGAATGGATTTACTGCTAATGCATAAGCAAAACATTGAACAGCTAATTGAAAAAAAATTAAGTGGTTATATACTAACAAAAATATGGAATTGGTAAGGTTGATCATGGAGGTTATTAGTACTACATAGTTACGCCTACAATGTATGTCATTGTTCTATGGCTACATATACAGTATATTGTACCCTCTCAGCAATTATCCATCATAGGCATCTTCTCTTTACTTAATAACTTGTACAACATCACACAGCTATCTAACAGAAACTGAGTTATATTAACCTCTACCCATATGTCTTAATAGTTCAGGGCTTCCTCTTATTAAATCAAGAGGTTTATACTGCACATAATACAGCCTCATTAATTTAAATTAAATTATGAAAATTATTAATATTATGGCAGCATGCTATTAGTATTTGGAGTTCACATACTCAAAGAGATATGTAATTGTTCATTTTGGTAAGGCAGAAGATTTAATCTCCTCAAAAAAGTTTCCTTTATTTCTGTGTCATCACACGAATCTGCAGGAAGCTGAATGACAGCAGGGTGACCCATCATGGGCATAATTTCCTTTGATTTCACCACTTTCTGCATTTCTTCTTTTCTACAATATTTACTGCTCTCTGGAGAAGGAATCTAATTTTTCCCTAGTATTTTTAATGAATGGCTTCTTGGTTTTGGGACACACATGAAGTTAAATTATGAAGTAGGAAAAGCTTGGAATACTGAAAGACCTCTATGTATAATCTACATGACTTCCTTGTTATGCTCTGTCTTGAAATGTGAGAAAAAAGGTAGGGACAACTGACAACATTAGAAGCTTCCCCTATGATTTCTTGTCCCAGTAGGTCTTCTCAAATTTGGGGATATGATTCTTTATGTTAAACAACACAGAAATCTTTTATAGAGAAAGGGGATCATGTGTAAAATTCTTTGTGAAAGATTATCCCTTGAATTACTTAAAAGATTAGTCTTGAAACAGTAGAATCTATTCTCCTGGTATAGCTGGACATCATTAGAATAACAATGTCCATAACTCTAAAATATAGAGGTACCTCGTTTACATCCTACTCTAGGAACTTAAATGGTCATAACTATATAGAGAGAATACTAGTACAAGTTAAACAAAAATCCTTCCTAATTTTGCACTCGTCTACTTTTGAATACATATACACTCTTTTAATTTTTCTTCAGTATCTCTTTTTATCAATAGTATTAGACATTTCTTCATTATCAGGCATATTCTCATCTTGCATAAGTGCCTTCTTATCTCAACCCACCCCCCAACTCCCACCACATAAATCAACAACTTTATTTAATGCAGAATTGTAATTCAAACATTTCAGGCAAGAACCTCAAATAAATTCACATTTTCCCTGCCAAATAAGCTTCATGGGTTATATGACAGCTATGTGTTTAGTTTTTCCATCTACTTCTGAGAACACAAAAGGACAGTGATTGAGAATTTTCTAAATTCCAAGCGCCAGCTAGATAATGTAAGGCGGACCAAACCACTTCACATCAAGGCCTATTCCTTGATACCATCAGCAAAGCAAATACTGTCAGCAAAGAACCACTAAACTAGACCAATACTGACATCCTTACAAGCAAGCTATATTTCTATAAATTCTAAGAAGATTGAGACCAGCTGATCTAATTGAAATATATTACCGTATGATTTTAGGAGACGTCATCTGAATTTCATAACATGTTGCTTCACAAGCATAATTTAAAGTAGCACATTTATATGCAATGATACTAATTCTTCTGTAATGTATTGGTAGAACAAATAAATATTTTTTCATTCTTACTATATTTGTTGCAAACCTAGTATGCATCAGGTTTTGTTTGTGGTTCTATTGGTATAGAATAAACAAGAATGCCAATGTTCTTGATCTTAAGGAATTTACATTCTGGTGGGAGAAAAAGGCCAATAAACATAAACTAATTTAAAATTTTAGACTGTGATAAGGTCTATGAAGGAAATAAAACTGGGTAACATTTTTATGAGACTAGACCCGAGAGTGAGAGCTCTACTATGAATAGAATAGTCAGGGTCGGCCTCTCAGGAAGTACGCTTTAGCTTAGACCTGACTAAATTTTAAACTTTAAACATTAAACCAGCATTTCCTGTGAGCTGAAAACATTTTTGTAAAGGAAAGGTTTAGAAAAAACAAAGCACACAAATGAGGGTCATAAAACTCAAAGGAAACAAAGGTAATTGAAAAGACACATTTTTGTTCTGTAATAGGGAAAGTTCAGGGTTTGTTTTTTAAGGCAGACTTCATTGTATTGGTAAGCAGTCACTGGATGTGACTGAAAGCGGTAGTGAGTAAGTTATTACAGGATGATACACTCTGTGCACATTAAAATGATGGAAGGGAGATAAAAACCAGGAGTCTTTATTAAAAATTACCTATCTGTATTTTTGCCCAGGATGACCCATATTTTCTGTTCAAATCAGCCTCCACGTAAGAAAATAGGATTGGTCATGCCGGGTTAGAGCATTGCTCTAGCTCATGTGCCATGCTGATTCCAGCAAGAGTCACACAGTTTGGCATCAGAAGCAAAAACTCCTCAAACAGGCTGCCATGCTTGTGCTTTCAACAGCAGCCAGACTTCCATCTGGAGCTGCAACTCACTGGACTCCCATTTTAGATCCAAGATATTTTATCCCAGAACTTTGACACCTTATTTTATGAGGGGCTGTATATTAAAATTATTTTTTTATCCAACATCTGCACTCAAGTTGGGTGTCCTGAAAGGTGGGGGAGCCACGAAGGTCAAGGGCCGGAAGGTTCCATGGAGTGTGGATGAGGCAATAGGCATGCTCCCCTTCAGAGGTTTTCTTTCTGCTTCAAAGAAACCTCTTGATGTTTATTTTGCTGTGTTTTATAACTGTATTTTAGTACAAGGGACGCATAGTAGGATATGCTGTGGCCCATGAACCCACAGGGATGTCTTTATCATCATCCTTTAGAACTCACTCTGGCTGAAGTGCCGTAGCTCATATCAAAAGGTGGTTAATTATGGATGGAATCTTTTCATGCCTAGCTTAGGGATCGTACCTTATACCTCTACACATCCCAACCATGTTTGCTATACCTGCCCTGCACTGGGTCTTGCAGCATAAGCAGATTTCACTAGGTAAAAATAGAAGGGAATCCAGGGAATGGCATTAAAAAATAAGAGGATGGCCTGAAAAAGGTGAACAGCATAAGGTATTTTGGAAGAATGGTCAGCATAATATGGCCCACAGAATAATTAAAATATGTGATTATGATTGACTAATTTTATGATTTAAATATAATGATTTTTTGGCACATTTTCCTAATTTAAACTAATATCCTGACCCAATTAAATCTGTACCTGAAAAGTATAATTATAATTTGAATTACAAAGTTGTACTAAAATGTCATGTGATCAGTATTGATGTTGTATGTATAAGCAATCAATGTGTCAAACTACTGGCTGTCTACTAAAGCTGCATTCCTGACAGACATATAAAGTATTTTCAAACTGTGAAAGCTTCCTAATTCTTTATAAATGTGTTCAAATTAGAAGTATCTCAAAGAAGGCAACTTTATCAAGGATAAATGAATATGAATCAAGATACATTCTACCTTTAAACTCCACAAAACAACAAATACTTATCTTGATTAAAAAGAATCAAACTTTGCACCCATTTTTTATGGTAAAAATAAATACTCATTTTACACTTTGACATTAAAGGAAAATAAAATCATTGTCAGGGACCATTTCTAGGCCACTTCCTTTGGTCCCTGCTGGCTCAGAGGGGTGCCACACCCCCCACCACACAGTAGCAGGGAGCAGCATGAGATCCCAGCCAGGGCTTCCCTGGCTCTATGCCCCTCCTTTATCCTCAGGTTCATGAGTCCAGGCTCCTTCCCTAAAGACTCAACATCCCCCCATTCTACCCTCTCTCCCTTAAGACCTCAAAATGAACTTTTTGTGCGAAGATGAAGGAGTCCATGATCCCATTACCAGAATAATGTCTTTAAACATACAGAATACAATTCACAGCATGGCAAGGAAGCTAGTTACATTGGAATTCTATTATTAAAATTAAAATGTGATATATATGTTTATTAACCGATTAAATGACAGTATCTAGGGAGACCTAATCATGTCATCTTTTCGATGCAAGGATGAGTGTAAATGGTATTTTTGAAATAGTGCAATAACTTTAATATGCCATACAAATAGCTACACTGGTTCTTGTGATAAAGCCACAGGGATTGCTAATTCTACTGTGGTTTGTTGCCTAAACTCAAAATTAATGCAACTGCCAAATTTGAGCAGATGCTAGTCAAAGTGAAGATGCAGTTTTTTTCTTCACCCAAGTTCCTGGATTCCTTTAATCCTGTCCATGCATCCTACACTAACCCTTGCTTTAATGATAGAAAATGAGGAATTTGGGCAACAGGTGAAAAGCAACAGTCTTGTGAAAAACATGTGTCATAATCAGTGAGACCCAAATTTCAGTCCAGGATATTCCACTCACCTAATCCCCTACTCTGAACAAGGTATTTAAATTTCCAGCCCACTTTCCTGTGAGATTCAAACAATAAAAACTTCTTTGCAGCGTTACTGAGTAAAGGGCTTGTCGCCCACTGCTTGCTCCTTCCCTGTCCCCACCCAGAGAAGCCAGCTCCTGGGCACAGCCAAGGGGTCTGCCAGGATGTCGCAGTTCTCGAATGTGAACCCTGACAACTTCGGGGACTATCCCAGCTACAGTCTGAAGACATTACTTTCTTTTTTAGTTCCCTAACATAGTACTTCATCTGCATCTCTCCTTTGACACTTCTGTCTATGACCGACTTATGTATTTAGAGGTCAACTTTTCCTTTAAAATGTACACCTGTTATGTTTGCCACACACATTCAGCGTGTGGTCTCAGAACCCCATCGCAAGGAACTTCTGTGTACTCACCTAGGGTACATTCTCTCACAGGTCCTTCTGCCCAGTCTCTGTTTTGGTGAACTTTAAAACTCATCCTTTTTCCTTCTTTTCTGTGCCGACCCACATGGAGAACTTTGTCACTTCCCCATGAACCCTGTATGTTGCTTTCCCTCCTCTGGAAGGATGACCACAGTGCACAGGGCCTTCTGCAGGCAGACCCGGAGGATGGGGTCGGGCAATGAGGGCTGCACAGCTGCGTGTGGCTTAGCTCCCTCTCCCTCTTGAGCCTCTCCTCCCGGCTGTTTCCCCAGACCTTAGCACCCTTGAGCTCTGCTCATTCCAAGAGTATGGAAAACTCATCTCCTTCCCTGTTACCGGTCTCAGTAATTTAGCTTTCATCACCTAATGTGTGCGGAGTCTACTTTTGCAGACAAAGGCTCAGGGTCTCCTGCAGCAAAAAGGCTATCTCTTTCTTTAACAGCAAAGAAAAATTGTCAGAGATATTTCTGGTCCCCTTCCTCCACCAACCCCTAGTTAGGAAAGAGAACAGGTGAATTTATTTTCTCATTGATGCAAATTTTGCCACCCATCTAAGAAGGCAGCTGGAGGTGAAGTTTTGATTATAAATAACATATCCCTCTGTCACACCTGCAAGACAGTGGTTTGGTGGACCATCTTTCTTTCTCACAGTGGTCAGAGCTCCTTGAAGAGATGATCCAGGACTTTGTAACATGCAAGCTTCTCACTTCATACAAAGGTGCTTTACACATAATATTTCTTGAGGAGGTAATGAATGAATGGGTAGAGGATGAATAAGAAGAAAGGATTTTGCAATATTGCATATTCTCTGTGTATATGTAAATGTTTGATTAGTGGTCTATATGAGCAGTTGTTTGTCAGGTGGGCAAAGTTCAATGATTCATATGCTAGTAATGTGGTCTGTATGAACTCCTCAGTGAGATTACTCCATAACTGAATATATTTAAATAGTAAATAGTTATAGTGAGCCATTAGGAGAAATAATGAAGATGTAAAATCATACTGAACTCTCATAATACAACGAGTCAAAATAGAGTTCCTTACTTTATGTAGTACAGCAAAGTACATGGGATTTAGAATAAAGAAACACAGGTGCAAATCCTGGTCTGTCACATACCAGCCATGTAACTTTGACAAGTTACTGAGCCCCATTTTCCTTACCAGGAAAATAGTTATCATTGAAGAGGTGTTGTGAGAATTGAGAAAGGGATAACAAACAAAAAGCCCTAGTTCCTTACTGTAATGTTGATGACATAATTAGGAAATATGATAAGCTACTTATAATAATTGCTATGTCTATTATTAAAAAGAACTAACAGTAGCTAAACCATTTCATGATAAGGAATGTGCTATGCACTGATCTGACATTTTCTTCAGCTTTAACTTGCCAAATTTGTTAATCCTCCTGGTAATCTTTGTAGACAAATGAAATTTTGTAATTGTACCTCATTCCAAATATTTTCAGCTGTGTTCAAGAAGTACAAACTAAGCCATATGAGTCATCTGTAGTTCAATGAGATCAAAAGAAAAAGGCAAAGTATTTCACTGTGTTATTAACAAAAAATTGTCAGATTAGTCCTCATGTAATCCACTCCATGGCACACTTTTATATATTTTATTCTAAATTGTGAAGGGGAGCTGGTTGTATAGTTCATTGTAGCTTTCATTGCTTACCATTGGGAAAATGGATAGACAAATTATTTCATTGATTCATTTAAATGTCTTAAAAATATATCAGAAAAATGTGAGAATTTTCTTAAAACTATACACAAAAAGATTTAATTCAGTGAGTATCATAGCTTTGATAACGTGCTATCCAAAATCTAACACTGACTTTGAACATTGCTGTGTGAACTTTAAGTGGGACTCAGTCATCTTTCTCTCTGAGTGTTTGTGATTTACAAAGCCACGGTGAATGGTATCCGTGGGCCTGACTGAGGTTTCTCTGGTCTACAGGGTGCTAACTACCTCCACTTTGTCCCTTTGTACTAAAGGCCCATCAACAACTGTGTGGACCTTTTAGCTGTATATAAATCCTGAGTCCTGTGAGAAACAGAACTTCATCAAAGGGCAAACAAGATCCCATGCTGTTCTTTCGCCTCACATTTATCGGTAATCAATGTCCATTTAGTTGTGTTCTCTAATGCATGGTGTCTGTCCCGTTACATAAAATGAAAATTTTGTATGTATGTTAATAGCATTTATTAAATTGTTTCTGGTTTCATAAAGCAAGAAAGGCAATTTTGAAACACACAAAGAGAATAAATTTGTAACTGCCAATATATACAATTCCTCTCCTTTCAGGAACATATAAAAAGCCTATATTCCTAAATAAATACATCTCTAAGTGTGTCAAGTCCCCAGGAAATCACTGTATCAAAGTTGAGCATTAAGGAGATGAAAGATAGGAAATAAACTGTATTTGGAAGGTAGACAAAAACTTCTGTATATAGCCAGCTGCTCCCTATTAAAGGTACATTTGCAAGAAGAGACCTCTGTTTGTCTTTTCATAGTAGGAGCAACACTGAATTTGGTTCTTTTCTAGCCCGTGTTCTTATATCAAATAAGTACATGGTAAAAGAGGAAAGATCAAGGGTAGAAAGATCCAGAACAAGATTTCAGGGTGGAGCTATAGTGAATATGAGAAGAAATCTGACTAATGTTAAAACAGGAGAAATTGATCTTAGGTTGTGAGTTCACACATCCCTTTACACGCTGTTCCATTCAGTATTCATGTTTTCATGTGAACAAACAAGAGATGGGAAGTGGGAATAGGTGAAGTTGTATAACCTATACATCAATATAGGTTATCTCAATAATCAATAGACATATAACAAGTTACTGAAGAAACACATTGTAGTACCATAATTTTTAGTAAGTATATTTTCATAAGAACAGCCCAGATCAATTTCACTTGGGTCATGGATATTTACTGAAATTAAATTTCCACTGGCTGTTGATAGAGTTCCTATCCATCCTACCCCCATATTGCCTCTCTAAAAAATTATGTATTTAAGTATTCAAATGAAATCCTTAGGGGCTAGGGAATGAGGAGAATTAATACATTCTGGAGATAGGCTCACTTGTTTGAAACAGGCTCTCTTTAAAATATTTAATCGTGTAGGCACCCCATGAATTTCAATTTGAGTCAGTAAAATATACAGATGATCCCCAATTTATAGTAGTTCAACTTAAAATTTTTTTGACTTTACAATGGTGCAAAAGTGATACATATGTCAAATTTTGAATTTCGATCTTTTCCTGGACTAGCGGTATACCATTCAATATTCTCTTGTGATGGCAGGACAGCAGCGGTGAGCTGCAGCACGTGACTGTGAGGGCGAGGCAAGTAATGCACTCACAACTATTCTGGTTTTCACTCAGTACAGTATTCATACAATTACATGAGATATTCAACACTTTATTATAAAATAGGCTTTGGGCGAGATGATTTTGCCCAACCATATAGGCTAATGAAAGTGTTCTGAGCATGTTTAAGGCAGACTAGGCTAAGCGATGGTGTTTGGTAGGTTCGGTGTATTCGATGCATTTTTGACCCACAATATTTTCAGCTTACAATGGGTTATTGGGACAGAACCCATTCGTAAGTCAAGGAAGAACTGTAATTGGTCCAGTGAGTCAAAAACACAGAAATGACCAGAGGAAGGAGTGGGTAGAGGCAAGAATAGTCAAATAGTTTATTCTATTACTATAACAAATGGTTAAAAGAACTCTTGCTCTTTTACCTTGCCTCTCCGCCACATTCTTTATTAGGTAGCCCTCCTCCATCCCTTTCTCAATCTGAGGAACTCCTACTATTTTATTAATGCCCCATTTACATGGTTCCTCCCTGGTGAGTCTGACCTGCAAAACCCATGCAGCCTAAAGGGTAGTCATTTCTTTCTTTGTGGACCCACGTAATTTTGTTCACGTCCCGAAGACTTACTTGGATAAAATTATTTGTTTTCATGCCCATCTTCACCATTACTGGATCTTTGCATACCTGATACTCAACACAGAATAGTCACTCAATAAATGTTCATCCAATAGAATGAATAAAAACCAAAGAAAAGCTTTGTGGCTGAGCAACTGAAAATTTGAGAAATTCCCCATCTCTTCCCATCTACTCACTATATTTCTTTTTCTTTCCACTCTCCCTTGGCCCCCTTTTCTTCATTATGATTCCTTTATTCCTTTCTTTTCTTTCTTTCTTCTGGTACCTTTCTTTTTCCTTCTTATCTCATGTCATTTTCTCTTTTTCTCTACTTTTCTAGAGTTTTTCATTTTTTAACAAGACCTAAGAAACCTGAGTTTTCAATTTACTATTAATAAAATTTAACTTTGAATTTTTAATTTATGTAGTAGAACTTTCTCTTTGATCTTAAAACTTCAAGAGAACACAGTGGAATGAATGTTTTGTATTTCTCTCTTTTCTCTATACCAAATCTCCCTGGTGTGCCCCAAGACTTATGTAAAAAAGTCTAACTAAGGTTATTTTGTTTTTAAGTGTAACCAATTTTTTTTTGATTTGTCAATTAAGAAAAAACAGATTTCTTCTGCTTGGTGCTCAAGATTGCTTATTGTTGGGATCTATGAATGCGTTCATTTAGTCTAGGGAATTCTCATTTGTTATAGATTGATTGTATCTCTAAATAGACAAAGTTACCAAAGCCAAGTATTATTCTGAACATTTTTCATTTTTATGACAGAAAAATTAATCAATAAATGGAAGATTGTTGATTGGCAGGTTTTTTTTTTAGCTCAAGAACTGAAAATTGAAATAAAATAGTATTTAAAGAACTCACAGGGTTTTTTTTTTTTGCCTCGTTGGCTAATTTTTCTCTAATGAGTTCTTACAAGCAAGCACATTTCAAAATAATTCTTTTTTTTCTAGTTGAAATAGATGTTTCCTTGTCTTCCTAAAAATTATTTGCATTTCAACACATAATATTGTGTATTTACCTGCAGTTTTATGTTATAACAATCTATTTTCTTGGTTTTTTTTTTCTTAAGAAATAGATTTTTGTCTGTGGAGGATGAATTGCTCAAACTAAAGTAATTTGCACTACTTTTTGACACCATACGCTTTGAAATCCACTTTGCCTCACAATTCCCTGATATGATAGGAAAAAATTAGTTATTTTCCTCATCTTTTAGAAGACCATATTTTTATAAGTTCCAGGAAGGCTAAGTGACTTGTACAAAAGCATGTAGCAAGGAGTAGAATATAGAAATTTATAATCTCTAAATAAGTATTTTATGAAAACTCATTTCCTCTTAACTCTTAAAGGCAATATTAAACTTACAGCATTAAAGTTCTGGGATTTTCTTTCCTTCCATTATGGTTCTTTTTGATCCATACCTATATAAACATTAGAGGACATCATATTACATGAGTCAAATAAAAGAGGCAAAAGAAATACACAGAATGGATCTCCTTGGTACAGGAAGGATACTCTGGAAAACATAGAAATCACCTTGGCAACTTCCTTGATACTCAGCTTATAAAATCAACAGAATTAATTAGAACATATGTATTTCAGATATTGGAAAAAGTAAAAATAATTATATTACAGTACAGTCGAACATGCAACCATCTTTCAGATGCCTCACTTCTATGCAGTGTTCAGAGTTCTTGGTTTCTGACAATAGAATCCACTTCAGCTAGTTTAAGCAGAAAGGAATTCATGGGGCCATATTGGAAGCTCAAAGAATCCTTAGGAGCGCCAGGAACACCTATTGCAGAACTGGCCTGAGAAGATTGCTTCAGACCCTAAGGATGCCAGAAAACTTTGACTCTTCCACATTGGAGATTCTTAATTTGAGATGCTGTCACATTACCATCGCCAGCCCCAGAAACACCATGTTGAACTGGCTTGATTAGCAATTTGTTGCTACTGTCAACACCAGAACACAAGTATACCCAACCCAGCAGAGTGCATTTTCCATGTTGAGATTGTTTTTAATCTAGCTCAATTATAAACCAAAGTTCAGGGAAGTTTTGTCTCTTTGGAGGAACCTAAACCATCTGTCTGACTCTAGTGGGAAGGGAAAATGAAAAATACAATTTTATACATTCTATCTTGGGAAGGCAGGATTCACCAAGACTATCCCAATGTGAAGGGAATGATCAAAAGATTTTGGACATCTGTTAATGACAAACGGTCATGTACACATGTGCAAAAATATTGCTCTTATTTGTAGATGTATATAGAAGAGGAAGGAAAACATAAATACTAACCATCCACTGCAATTTTTCATGCAGATTATCCTAGATAATTGGTTCTCAGGTATTTTCGTAGGAAGAAGTTCTGAAGCAAGATTTATTTGTAAAATTATAAAGTTAAAGGTGTACACATATTTTTGTTGTAGTTGTGGGAAAAGCAAAGTAGACTTCTAAAATTATGGTCTTCAAAGAGTCAAAGCATCCCTGGGATTAGCTGAAACAAATCTTTTTGACAGGGATACAGTTAATGAAGCCTACCGCTTTCTATATTTCTAGAGTTAAACTTTTGGCTTAAGGTACAAATGCTAAACTTTATCTGCTTTCCTTTAATATAGACTCTGTACCTTTCATGTTATTTTGACAAAACTTTACAAATGCTGTTATTTCTAGGTTGCTTGTTTTAGAAGATATTTTTCATTAATAAAGAGATGCTATTTTGCCTTGGCTAGTTAATTTAACCTATGATCTATTCTCTTTTCTCTGTTATCTACATGTTGGTTTGAACACATAAACAACCAGGTGAAGAGGGGAATATTATCATCTAAGTATTGCCAACCATGGGATCATACCAGCAAAATTCTGTTTTGCTAGGAGATCTGCCACCCCTGACTGTCAGTGTATTTCCTGACTTACTCATTTGTACACCTGTAGTCTAGTTTTGATCCAGCATTTGATGAATAACCTTGAACGAATCACTTAAACTTTATACATTGCATTTTTCCACAGCAGTAAAGGCTAAAGCTGATAATACCTGACTTTTGCTTCCCGACAGTGTTGGTAAGATGAAATTAGCATCTGTACATGTTCTGTATTTCTTTCAAGAAATGTAGATGAATATTAAACCATAGTCACCTTTCAGTTGGAGAAAGTCCATTCTGCTGTGTTTCTGTTGATGGTGCATTCTTCACCCTTCACTAGGTAAAGGCACTTTTCTTGTTTGGGGGGAATGTCCTCTCCCCGCTCTTCACCTGTGTGTTTCTGACGGGGCAGCCAACACAGAATCTCATCCCCCTGGCCAGAGGTATGAACATGTACTTCAGGCCAAACCCATTACAGCCTTCTACTTCCTGCCTCTAGTCATCCATCCAAGGGTTTGAGATCCAACAAGAGCCCCTCCCTGAGATTCATGTAGGCTGAAAGACACAAGTCCCTTTCCTCCAGGGCAATGGTGCTCTCAAATTTTAGCATACTTTAGAATCACCTGTTGGGCATGATAAGACACAAATTGAAGACAGCAGTTTAGGTCCAGAGTTTCTGAGTCAGTAAGTCCTGGATGTGACCCTGGCATTGGATTTATAACAAGTTTCCAGGCGTTGCTAATGTTGTTGGTCCAGGGAAATCACTTTGAGAACCACTCCTCTGGGATTACTAAATGAAGTAACCCAAGCCCAATACCACCAGTGACCATTCCCCTGCGAGGTAGACAAAGTCTGCTCGTTTTATTAGTGCTATATGATAAGGCCAGAGTTCAAGGGAGTGGAGGAAACAAGAGCAATGGAGACATGAAAGAGAGTATGGTGAGGTCACAATCTATGCTCTGGATCCAGTTGACCCTCTGCCTGGCTCCATCTCTACTTGTTTATTCTAATTTGAGATGGCATTCTATTTTTTTTAAACAAAAATTCATGCTCACTCAGTTTCCAAAAAATAAACTGAAATTAATTTGGTAGCATCATATAATAATCTAAATTTTATTTAAGAAAGGTTCCAGAAAAATGTATGGTATTGTGTCCATGTTTGATGCTGTAGGAAGAAGGTGCCCAGCATCATTATAGATTACAATGCTTTGTACCAAAGTTTTTCAGAGAAGTTTACCATTTTTATGTGTCGTGCACTGGAATATCAGGTAGTACAGAGGATCAGTGCATTGCTGATTGGTTTCTTAAGAAATAATACACATAATTATTTTGAATTACCATTAAAGATGATATTTAATTTCAGCATAGCTTTTTCTCTGCTCCTTATTCTCAATTGGGTTTTAAAATAGTTCATTAACAGAGTTCAAACTATAATAATATAGTGGGAGAATAATATTTCACTTACTTAAAAACACACATCCAGTGTTCTGGATTGGAAAACACCCAATATGAGGGGGAAATCTGTCCATGTTTACATATTTGCACTATCTGTTTTATTAATTCTTGAGTGACTCCAACCACAGAACCTAATCAGAAGTTCAAATTCATTTCCAAAAATGGAAACACATAAAAGAATGATGCAGGGAAGGCACAGGGGAAGAATTTTAATGCTCCTGCTTGGTAATTAACACAATAAGTAATGCCTCCTTTGCATGAGCTCCGAATTCCCCCACAGAGCCAAAATCAAAGTCTTTTCATCTTTCATTTCACCCCCATTTCTAAGGATCTTTTCTTTACACTTCACTGAAAAGTCCTTCATTCCTCATTAATGCTTTAAGTACAAAGCTAGCTCTGGTGATGATATAATTTTACCCAAGTCTAAATTAGTTTTCATACAGAGCATTACAAAGTCAAAAGGCAGAATTCATGCTGTTCTATTTTATTTTGTGTTTATGTGAATGAAGAAGCACAGAGTTTCAGAAGTTTATATTTTTTTCTTTTCCTTTTTTAAATCAAATTTTTGTAGTTGACCTTAGCATTTATTAGACCAAAAATAGCAGAAGTGGTCAGTTTTGATTATTTCTATCATTAGACTGTATTCTTGCCCAGATTTCAAAAGGATACATAGAGTTTCAATCAGTAGAGAATGTATGTATATGTAGCCAAGGAAAGTGCCAGCAAGATTTTAGCAAAAATATTCTGTTGTTGGCAGCATAGTATTTGTATCATATGAGGCTCTGTCAAACTCAATTTCTTGGTGCTGTTAAAACCCAATTTTTTATTGGTCACTTCTTGACTTGGGTTTTCAATTATTCAGAATTACCTCATTGTACAGACATGGTGCTCTAAAACTTGGCCAATGCTGAAATACTTACCAAAACTTTTCATCAGTTCATTTATATTGTCTTTGCTTTAAAATGTTGGCTATTCATCAGCAAACATATATTAATATGATTGGAATAAACATTAAAAACAATAAGGATACAAAAGTTCCCCTCTCAAGAAAATTCCCATCAACTATGAAGAGAATATACATTTTACACCCAGACATACACAGACTCTCTCTGTGTATACACACACATGCATGCACATTCATATGACACATTTTCAGTATTTTTTATAACACCTTCTAATTTCTATTTTAATTGCTCATCCAATATTATAGGTAGATAATGTAATATTAGTCTATTTTTGGTACACACAGTCACTTCTGTTTCAAAGTGAATTAACTAAGGATTTATCTCTAAACTGATCACTTTCTGGAAGGCAGGGAATGCCTAGGACTTCCTTAGCAGCCACTGGAGCACTGTGCGGTAGGAGAGAAGGGAGACGTGTATTCAGGCCTCATGATCCACGTCTGTCCACATGGGCATGTGCTGACATGAGGCTCATCCTCATGACTGACCTTGGGCAGGATTGCCCCTCAAGCCCCTGAGATGTCCTTCTCAGTCCCATCTCAATCTCCAATCTCCAATCTCATTTTGCCCAATTCATCCAAACTTAGAGGCTGCTCTTGCTATTTCTCTATCTGGTAAATGGGAGGCTTTCAGTCACTTTAGGAAGAGAGAATCCATTCAGGAAGCATGGACATGCATGAATTGCTTTTTTGGAGAAGTTATATTAAAGGTATTAAGAAATCAGCCAGGTGAACAAATCAAGCAGCAAAGAGAATTTTAGGACCGTGTCACTTTGGGACCGTGGAAGACTTGGAGTCATATCAATTCAACATGTCCAAATGCAAACTCTTGGTTTTAGCTCATTACCTGCTTTTCCTCATTCTCCCACATCTCAGGGAATGACAGTACTATCAGTCCAGACAGCCAAGAGGAAACCTAAAAGTCTTCCCTGATTACATCCCCAAGTCCTTTTTCTTTCTACTTCTGCTTACCTCCCAGCTCTTAGTTACTGCCCTGATCTGAGCCTCGACTACTTCCCCTGGGCTACTGCAATCGCCAGCTTACTGGATCCCTTTCCATCTTTCATTCTCTCGAACCCATTTTCCACACAGCAGTTAAGTGATATTAGCTATTTAGTGGGTTCCTATGGCACAGAGAATAAAATCCAAGCTCCTGACAGTGGCCTCCGCAGTCCACGTGGATCTGTCCTCCGCTGCTTCTCTAAAATGGCCTTGGCCCTTCCCCCCCATCACATCCTTGCTCTCTCCACTATGCTCTGGCCAATTTATCCTTCTTTTAACCATTTTATCCTAACAAGAATATTCCTGCTGCCCCTTGGCATAGGCAATTTCCTTTTCCTGAAATTCTCTTTGCTGCTTGATTTGTTCACCTGGCTGATTTCTTAAGACCTTTAATATAACTTCTCCAAAAAAGCAATTCATGCATGTCCATGCTTCCTGGATGGATTCTCTCTTCCTCCATCTCTATTATTCTCCTTCACTCTATCTAGCCTGTTTGATTTATTTTTACAGCCCTCAAATGCTAAATATATTTGGGTTTTGGTTGTTTGCTTGCCTTCCCACCAGAAGGATGATAGAAATAAATGTCCATTTATTTCATCCCTATATGACTAAAACTGTTCTACAATAGAGTAGGTACTCAAAAGTATCTGTTAAATTAGATACCAAATGGGTGATGCAGAAAAAATTACACACAGTAAGTTAACATTCTGCTTCAAAACAGTATTTTAAGGACAAATTCAAGATATCCTGAGGCTTCACTCTGAAAATTGCTGAGCTTTAACTTTACTGAGTTACCCAAAACTCTGCAGTCATTCTAGAACCCCCTCTCTCCCCCATTCATTACCGTTGGTCCCAAATCAAGTCCTGATAATCTTATAACCTAACATTCTACAAAGCTGGACATTTCTCTTTTCGAGCTCCCTCATCTGAATCACTGTCTGGCTTCAAGTTTCACAATAGACTGCTGATGGGATCCTTGTCTCTGGTCCTGCCCTCCTCAAATGCACTCACCAACCAGTACCAGAATGACTTCTCTAATGTTTTAATATCCCCCATTGTTTTGGAGATAAAAGCAAAACTCCTTAACACCATTTTGACCGCCCTTTGCAATCTACTTGCTCCCTACGGGTCTCTCTCACTCGCAAAAGAACATCCACATGACTTCTTTGAGATAAGAATCCTGGATACTTCCGTTTGCATCTCCTAAAATGGACTTCCATGTGTTTACTTCCAAATTCCACCTGACAATTGGGAACCCTTGTCCCTGGCAGTCCATGGACAATAACCTGAAAACTAGAGGAGAGTCAATTTTGTCTATTTAGATGCCTTTAAACACACATGGCCTCTAGACTTTTCCAGAGCAGTCATACTGTCTAATAGAATATCTCATTACCTCCTTAAGAACACTTACAGATATCTGACCGGGCATCTTGATGGTTGGTTCAGAATATATGGACACCGACCTTCCACAGAACTAATCTGAGTGCAAGCTGCTTATTCAGGGGCCTGCGGGATTGGATCATCAGGAATGAGAAAACAGCTTCAGCGGTTTGTTTGAAAGATCTGTTCCTCTTCCCTCTACCTTACTGACAGCACATTAGGATGGGAAGAAAGGTTCTCTGTCACTAAAGGAGCTTAGCTTGTGCCCCCCCTTTAAACAATATCTTCTTGAGCTGCATGGACAACCTACTCAAATGGGTAAGAGGCTGTATGACCAGTGTTTGTATCTCAGTACAGAGCAAAAGCTCAGTGAATGTTAATATGACTAATGTGTTAAATTAATTGAACATGAACAAATAAAATAATAGAGGTTTAGTAATTTCCCAGAGGTCTTCACACTACTTTACCTGATAATTTAATATTCATAAGGAGGATTGAGGCCTATTTTTCCATATTCACAGATGTCTTTCAACACTATATTAAAAGAGCAAAAGGCTATTCTTAATACTTTAACTTTATGTTATCATCTTAATCATTATCTTAAATCATCTAATAATCCTTTTAAGCACTGTTAATATGCATGTCAATATATAAAATATTCTGATGTATAATCAATATGGTGCTTTTTCTACCATGGAGTTATTTCAATGTTAAATTAATATTTATTTCCAAGGAAAGATATCTCATGCCATATTAATTCATGAATCAAAAGCATAAATTATTCATAATTGGTTGAATGCTTAAGAGATTATAAATGACTATTTTCAATAGTAATTGCAATACTAAGAATAAAGCTTACTTCCTTTGAGCAAATATCTCTTTTCTTAACTAGGCATGTATTTGTGAATTCAACATACCAAATACTAAAATACATGAGAGAGAAATATAACATACTACAAAATCTGAAACATATTTTTAAATGTCAAGCTCATTTACATCTTGGCTGACTTTTTTGCTAGTTTACTTTCTTTGTCTCTGTAGGAAACTAGTGGGCTAAGAGAGAAATTATCTATCCCTTATAGTTTTTGAAAAAGAGAATGTTATCACCTGAAATTAAAGAATTAACACTTTACTGCCTGGCCACAGAGAGTAGCTCTCCCTTGAAATATGGCCTTCATGAGCAATTGTATCTGCAAATTAGTCTGTTGTGAATTTTCCAGTTTCACATATATATTAGAGACCTAAGTGACTTAAGCATGTTCCTTGCAAACAGAGTACACAGTGCGGCTAGTTATCAAGAACATCATTTACATATTATGTCATTAAATTAGTTCTACATTGTATTTGTAAGCTTACTGCATAGAGAGGCTTTTAGACAGTACATGAGAAAAAAATATAACTACAATTGATATCAATTTTCTCAAGGTTTAACTATTTAGAAAACATGGTTTCCTTTAGAACAATTAGGTAATTATAATTATAAAGAGCTAAAGAAAGCAATGATTACAGTGAGAAGCATCATCTGGAGAGCACACTACATAAATGCTTAAATTAGAACCCCCAAACATCTCAAAGCTAATGAACTAAGGGTACAATTGAACAAGTGAGAACAAAGTTATCAGAATAAAGGTGAAGAAATTAGGAAGAAAAAGATAATAAAGATAAGAGCACTCATGAAACAGAAAACAAAGGTGCAGAAGAAAATACTACAAAACCAAAACTCATTTTTTGAAAAGGAAAATCAAATAGACAAATCTCTGATAAATTTGTTGAAGAAAATAAGAAAAAGAATGCATAAATTAAAGAATAAATAATAATAAGAAGGAAAAGTGAAAAATAATACAGATCCAGAAATATTAAAATAATATTAGTAATAACAGGAATAATATAAACTAACATATTCCAATAAAGTGAAACATATGGAGTGGGAAAATTTATATATATAAATACAAACACACAGAGGGACCAAACAGACATCTACAGAACCCTCACCCAGAAGCAGCAGGATATGCATTCTTCTCAAGTGCACATGAAACATTTTCAAGAATAGATCACATACTAGGACACAAAAAGAGCCTCAGTAAATTCAGAAGGATTGAAATTGTACCAACTGGCTTTTCAGACCACAAAGGTATGAAACTAGAAATAAATTATGCAAAGAAAAGAAAAAGCCCACAAACACATGGAGATGAACAACATGCTCCAAATAATCAATGGGTCAATGACCAAATAAAAACAGAAATCAAGCAATATATGGAAACAAATAAAAGCAACAACTCAACACCCCAAAATATATGGGATGCAGCGAAGGCAGTTCTAAGAGGAAAGTATACAGCAATACATACAGGCTTACCTCAAGAAACAAGAACAATCCCAAATGAACAATCTAAATTCACAATTAATGAAACTAGAAAAAGAAGAAAAATGAAGCCAAAGTCTGTAGAAGGAGGGACATAATGGAGATCAGGCCACAAAAAAAATTGAGAAGAATAAAACAACAGAAAGAATCAATGAAAGCAAGAGCTGCTTCTCCAAGAAAATATACAAAATAGATAAACCCTCGGCCAGACTTATTAAGAAAAAAAAGAGAATCCACACACATAAACAGACTCAGAAATGAGAAAGGAAAAATCACTACAGACACCACAGAAATACAAAGAATTATTGGAGAATACTATGAAAAATTATATGCTAACAAATTGGATAACCTAGAAGTAATGGACAACTTTCTAGAAAAAGAAAACCTTCCAAGGCTGACCCAAGAAGAAAGAGAAAATCTGAACAGACTAATTATCAGCAATGAAATTGAACTAGTAATCAAAAAACTACATAAGAACAAAACCCCTGGATCAGATGAGTTCACCACTGAATTTTATCAAACATTTAGAGAAAACCTAATACCTATCCTTCTTAAAGTTTTCCAAAAAGTAGAAGAGGAGGGAATACTTTCAAACTCATTCTATGAGGCCAGCATCACTCTAATACCAAAACCAGGCAAAGACAACACAAAAAAAAGAAAATTACAGACCACAAAGGTATGAAACTAGAAATAAATTATATAAAGAAAAGGAAAAGCCCACAAAAGCAAAAATGAATAAATGGACTATAGCAAACTAAAAAGCTTCTGTAGAACAAAGGGCACCATCAGCAGAACAAAAAGGTATCCTACAGTAAAGGAGAATATTCATAAATGACATAGCCAATATTCCTGATGAACATAGATGCAAAAATACTCAACAAAATATTAGCAAACTGAATTCAAAAATACATCAAAAAGATCATCCACATGATCAAATAGGATTTATTACAGGGATGCAAGGATGGTGCAGTATTCGAAAATCCTTCAACATCATATACCACATCAACAAAAAGAAGGACAAAAACCACATGATCATCTCAATAAATGCTGAAAAAGCACTTGACAAAATTCAGCATCCACTCGTGATAAAAACTCTCAACAATATGGGTATAGAGCGCAAGTACCTCAACATAATAAAGGTCATATATGACAAAACCACAGCCAACATCATACATAACAGCGAAAAGCTGAAAGCTTTTCCTCTAACATTGGGAACAAGACAAGAATGCCCACTCTCACTACTTTTATTCAACATAGTACTAGAGGTCCTAGCCATGACAATAAGACAACACAGAGAAATAAAAGGCACCCAGACTGGTGAGGAAGTTAAACTGTCACTATTTGCAGATGACATGATGTTGTACATAAAAAAACCTAATGAGTCCACCCCAAAACTACAAGAACTAATAACTGAATTCAGCAAAGTTGCAGGATACAAAATTAATACACAGAAATCTATTGCATTCCTATATACTAATGATGAACTAAAAGAATGAGAAATCAGGAAAACAATTCCATTTACAATTGCATCAAAAAGAATAAAATACCTTGGAATAAACCTAACCAAGGAAGTGAAACATCTATACCCTGAAAACTACAAAACACTCATGAGAGAAATTAAAGAAGACACTAATAAATGGAAATACATCCAGTGCTCATGGACAGGAAGAATTAATATTGTCAAATGGCCATCCTGCCTAAAGCAATCTACAGATTCAGTGCAATCCCTACCAAAATATCAACAGCATTCATCAATGAACTAGAACAAATAGTTCTAAAATTTATTTGGAACCACAGAAGACCCCTAATAGCCAAACAAATTCTGAGAAGGAAGAATAAAGCTGGGGGAATTATGCTCCCCAACTTCAAGCTCTACTACAGAGCCACAGTAATCAAGACAATTTGGTACTGGCACAAGAACAGACCCATAGATCAATGGAACAGACTAAAGATCCCTGATATAAACCCAAGCATATATGTCCAATTAATACACAATAAAGTAGCCATGGATATACAATGGGGAAATGACAGCCTCTTCGACAACTGGTGTTGGCAAAACTGGACAGCTACATGCAAGAGAATGAAACTGGATTACTGTCTAACCCCATACACAAAAGTAAACTCAAAATGGATCACAGACCTGAATGTAAGTCATGAAACTATAAAACTCTTAGAAGAAAACACAGGCAAAAATCTCTTGAATATAAACATGAGCAACATTTTCCTGAGCTCATCTCCTCGGGCAAGGGAAACAAAAGCAAAAATGAATAAATGGGACTATATCAAACTAAAAAGCTTCTGTACAGCAAAGGGCACCATCAGCAGAACAAAAAGGCATCCTACAGTAAAGGAGAATATTCATAAACGACATATCCAATAAGGGATTAACATCCAAAATACATAAAGAACTCACACACCTCAACTCCCCAAAAAGCAAATAACCCGAATAAAAAATGGTTGGAAGATATGAACAGACACTTCTCCAAAGAAGAAATTCAGATGGCCAACAGGCACATGAAAAGATGCTCCACTTCGCTTATCATCAGAGAAATGCAAATTAAAACCACAATGAGATATCACCTCACACCAGTTAGGATGGCCAACATCCAAAAGACAAACAACAACAAATGCTGGTGAGGCTGTGGAGAAAGAGGAACCCTCCTACACTGCCGGTGGGAATGTAAATTAGTTCAACCACTGTGGAAAGCAATATGGAAGTTCCTCAAAAACTAATAATAGAAATACCATTTGACTCAGGAATTCTACTCCTAGGAATTTACCCAAATGAAACAAGATCTCTCTGATTCAAAAAGACATATGCACCCCTATGTTTATCACAGCACTATTTACAATAGCCAAGGCATGTAAGCCACCTAAGTGTCCATCAGTAGATGAATGGATAAAGAAGATGTGGTACATGTACACAATGGAATATTATTCAGCCATAAGAAGAAAACAAATCCTACCATTTGCAACAATATGGATGGAGCTTGAGGGTATTATGCTCAGTGAAATAAGCCAGGCGGAGAAAGACAAGTATCAAATGATTTCACTCATTTGTGGAGTATAGCAACAAAGCAAAACTGAAGAAACAAAAGAGCAGCAGACTCACAGACTCCAAGAAAGGACTAGCGGTTACCAAAGGGGAGGTGGTGAGGAGGGAGAAGGGGATTAAGGGGCATTATGATTAGCACACATAATGTAGGGGGGTCACAGGGAAGGCAGTATAGCACAGAGAAGACAAGTAGTGACTCCATAGCACCTTACAACGTTGGTGGACAGTGACTGCAATGGGGTGTGGAGGGAACTTAATAATATGGGTGAATGTAATAACCACAATGTTGCTTATGTGAAACCTTCATAAGATTGTATACCAATGAAACCTTAACAAAAAAAATTCAAAAAATATATTTGTAGATACATTTATTATGTATATATAGGCTACCATATTTCCTCATTTGTCTTTGTTCACTTTCCTTATTGTGTCTTTTGGTGAGCAATGTTCTGGAATATATGCATATATACCCATATATGTTTATATAATTATGTAACTGTCATATAATGATATAATTTATATGTAATTATATATATTTATACAGCATATAACTTACATAATATTATGTGTTATAAATAACATATTTATATATTATATATGATGACTATAAGCATATGACAGCAATATATATAAACCTATGCATATACATATAAAACAACGTGACCCAAGAAGAAATAGATAGTAAGACACAGCAAGTACTGACCATGAAATAAATAACTTTGCTAAGTTTAGCTACATGAAATTTAGAACATTGCTCACCAAAAGACAGAATAAGGAAAGTGAACAGAAAAGGCAAATAATAAAATAAACCAGAGTACATAGGAACTACATTCCACTGAATTCAAAAAGGTTTTCTGTATTTAATGACTAGCAAATCATTTGTAGCTCTTCAAAAGAAAACTATACGCTTGTAATGAGAAAATTTTTAATGCTTTTAGTAATTAAAAAATAAAGCTTCCTTAAAGTTTGTAAGTAGAAATAATAGATTCCAGACACCATGCTAGAACTGGTACTTATATGAACACGTTCTGAGCCCTTCAGAAGATGACACAGCAGTCGGGGTTACAGAGCAGCAAAGTGGTAATGACAGCACAGTATGGTAAGCCCAAAAGCAGTTTTGTTCTGAGATGAAGTGTTTGATGTTCATTCCCTTAATAATTCATTTACAGATACTTGTTTTTTATAAATAATATTTGCTAGTAAGGGTAGAAATACTGAGGAATAAGACATAGCTTTTACCTTAGAACCACCTCGAGTTTACTGAATTTCATTTTTCCAAGCCCTAATGATTATCAACTTACTGTATGCTTTTGAAATCAAGAGATTTAACATTTGTGATTTTGGTACCCAATAGGGATTTTAGGTCAGTGCCTTATACAGTTTTAAATCCTGATGCAGAGATACTGTAAACTATGAACTTGCTGTGGGGTATCTCACTGATATACTGAAAAAAAGTCACCTTCTAATGCTGACTTATAAATGCTGGCCAAGAAGGAGGAGCTGGATTTGAGATATGACAGACCTGAAGAAAAATTGACCAGTCTAGAAAGATGACAGCTCTTAACCATCAGTCAAAAGCTGTTTATCACTTACACAGCAGAGGGGTGGCATTATCCATAGCTTAGCTCCAGGATAAGAATCCTTCCGCCATGAATGATCATGAAAGCAATGATCATACTGGTGATGATCATATGTGTCATCTATTTACAGCTTATTCTATGCCAAGAATCAAACAAAATGTTTTGCATGCACTCTGTCAATTACTAGTCATCCTAGCAAGGGTTATATTTATAACTCCATTTTGCAGATTCAGAAACTGAGTCTCAATGACTATAAATTGTTGACATGGAACTTCCAGCCAGCATCTTGCTGCCACATAGAGAAAATGTACCTGGCAAGAGGCCATACAGAATCAGAGCTGAAACCTTGAGAAAAAGGCAGACTACTTGATGGGATCATTTAAATCCCTGGAACCAACCAGGCCTAAAGCTAGATGTCCCCTCCTGATCACAGCCGCTTGATGGCTCAGTGTCATTCTTTTCTGGCTTAAGCTAGTTTGACTTGGTGTTTTATACCATACTATTACATGAGGCATTGTACAAATGATTGGACACCCACAACACTCTTGCGATGTGTCCCACACAGAGGATGATTTTTGTCCTTCACTTAATAAGTTTACAACATCTTTGAACATCACTGGCATCTTGGAATTTCCTAAAAACACTTCATGGAAGCACAGTTCTCTTACATACTTGAAAGGCACCAATACACCACAGTCTTTGATTTTGTAACCTAGTGCACTGTCATAAGGCATTTCAGATTGGCTCAGGCCTAAGGTACAGCCAGCCCACGGCTGCATTCTAAGAGTGGCACCAAAGCTGATTGGTAAAGATAAATGCTCCCAGCTACATCAAAACTCAGAGGTTAGAGTATCTCAGTTTCTCCCTAAAAGCTAATTATGGGCCTCATTATTCAAAACTACTTCTAGGCCACTATCTGCCAAAGCGTGTTTACAAAAGAGTAATTTGTGAGATAAGAATGGCAGGGACTCTTTCTCTTGCAGGTCCACCAGCTGTCAATCTAGGATCTGGCATAGTAACTAGCACCTTGCAGGCATATAGTAAATATTGAATAGATAATGCATGATTTAATGGGAATATTTAGGAGAAAAGTGTCTGTGGTCATATGTGGAACCACTATCTCTAACTGTGCGTGTTGATCGGCGCAGAAGAGTACCTGGCCAAGGTGAGTGAGGACTGAATCCAGGCAGCATTTTGTCAGACTTTACCAGAGAACCTCTCAGTCTTGTCAATTGTGCATCTTTAAAGTGGTGGACAATACAATATATATCTTAAGTTCTATGTAACCAGACAATTTTTCCTCCTTATGATCTCAAAAGAAACGTGGAACTCAATAGCTTGTTTTACAGGGGTGGAGGTTACAGAGAGGAAGGATAATGGAGGAAAGAGGTATTATCAGCCATTCTTTTTCTAAGTAATGAGGCTCTCCCTGGCAGGGTTTCAGGAGAAATCCCACTTTATTGCATTTACCTGGCAATGACTTTTTTAACATTTCTATCAGATATGGTGGCAAAATAACATAGTTCTCACAACCTAAGATGGAGAAGCTTGTTCCCTTCATTTCATCACCTCACCCTTGGCAGTATTTGATTTTTCTCCCTCCTTCTGACTTCCCTGGGGAAGGGCTGTCGGTGTGTTCTTCAAGCGACCACTTCCTGATCCAGTGGCATCTGATGGGCTGATGCTTTTCTTTCTTGAAACATTTCATAAAACAGTACTTTGGGAGATAATACTCTCTGTTCCCTCCTGCTTTTCTTCTGAAAATGCAAGCACCTTCCTCCCAAAGAAAAAAAAAGTGTCCTGAGAGCACATCATCTAATCCTTTCGATAGGCAGTTATGATAAAGCATCAAACAAGGTCTTTAGAAGAAAGTACTGTGAAGAAAATAGGAAAAAATCTTTCCCTACATAGATTATAATCTAGTCCCATAGGTCAAAAGAGTTTAACCCCCCGCCAAAAAAAGACATGTGATGTCAAGCATTATCCATAGTATTTCAGACATAGCCAAGGAAGTAATCCACGATCTGAGTTCATGAGCTAATCAGTCATTGATAAACTATCCGTTTATGTAAACTTATCAGTCTCCTCAACAGTCGGAATCTTTAGAAAGGTAGGTAGGACATTTTAAAACAGCAGAATCTAGGCCTACAAATCCCAGTGTGAAAAATAATTTCATCAATTTTTACCCATTTATATAACAAGAATGAGGTTGGATCAACATAATCCCCTAAGTGTTTTAAGAGTGATGAGAGTCATCTGGCATTTTCGTACATTATCATTTATTACTCATCCTCCATCTTCAGCGTCTAAGGAATGTTTAAAAAGTATTTCAACATCTACAGCAGAGACACTGTTCATGTCCTGTCCACATTGCCACATCTGTGCCATTTCAGTGGACATCAGCCTGACATTAACTATTAGAACTTGCTTTTTTCTGCCTGTGGGTTTTTGTTCTTGTTGTTTAACCGTGGAACCTGCTTGTCCCACCCTTATGCCAGGGACATTCAAAGAATGTCAGAACAACCAGGGAATTCACAGCCTCCAAGAGCAGTCCTCAGTGTCTTTCTGGGGTGGTGTATATCTGAGGAATGCATGAAAAGCCCCCAGCGGGGTCAGAACTAGCCGGCTGTGGCGGTGCTTTACCTGGCAGAGCATGCGCTCTAGTGTCTGCTGCCATAAGCCTGTGTCACTGCCCACTCCCGCCCCAGTGCTCCCTTAATGCACAAACGACTGTTTGCACTCAAAACCTTGTCTCAGGGGCTGCTTCTAGAGGCATCCAAACTAAAACGAGACCAAATTATTTCTCAACCCTCTGGGGGAAATCAGCCAATCTCACCAAGGTGAATCAGCCTCATGTACATTTTCTAGGGGAGAACCAAGTGAACAGATGCTTCTTCCGATAAAGCTGCAGTGATTGATGGAGAAAACAATCACAGCAACACTTCACCTTTCAGAGCTCTGCTTCCTCGCATTTTCAGCATGCCTGACTTAATCTAATCAGGGCACGTTTTGGTGCAGCAACATAGAAAAGCCGCACACTAAAAATTAAGATGAGAGAGTGCCCAGAAATTAAGACCAAGGATATCCCCCCATTGTAATTATAACCGGCCATGCTCACTTACTGATAAGCTTTGCTTCTTCATTTATTAGTTTGCCTTTTAAGATGCCAGAGAATTATTAAAAGATTATATCCTTTCCCATCCACTATGATGATGCTATTTTTGTTTCTCTGTCTAAAGAAAACTAAAATAAAAATTACATGCAAATGTGTGCCAATTTAGCTTACGTTTTAGAATCTCAAGTAGTGAGCTGTGAAATGGTTGTGATAAAAGCATATTTATTCTTTCTGACTCATAGTATCATGTTACTGTTTTCAGGGGTAAATATGTTATCCTTCCAAATACAGTTTTGCAGCTGATTTTAATAGACTTTACACAAAGTATACTGGCTTCCAAAAATAGGAGTGTGTGTGTGTCTAGACTACTTCCATTGTTAGCCTCTAAGTTTTTCCATTACTTACCGCTACTGATGGGGTTCAAGGCGGGTCACCCCAGAATATGGCATTTTGGCATATTGATTATTTTGAATTAATGTTACTTGAGAAACAGCTGGTGCCAGAAGGACACTCTGACCCTCCTCTCTTTTCCCCTTAATGCAGGAAATAAGTCTCCCATGTGAAAGATACCCTCCCTGCACCAGGAGGTAGAAAGACAACTTTATCACCAGAATTAGGAAATTCAGGGCTGAGAAGGCTACATAAACAAACTTTGCTTAGTTTCTTCACTAATTAGTATTCAAGCCTAAATTTCTTTGTCATGTCATTTCTTTACAAATGTATAGTTTATTTGTCTTAAAGGTATAAAAGCTGCCTGCTTGGGTCACTTTTTTGGGTCTCACATTGTTATGGGGCCTCTGTACATACAAATTAAATTTGGTTTTCTCCTGTTAATCTGCCCTATGTTAATTTAATTATTAGACCACCCAAAAGAACCAAGAGGGGTAAAAGGAAATTTTCCCCTCCCTGACACCATCTTCACATGCCAGGCCATTATGCAGAACCATAAAGACTAGTGACTTTTTGTAATAAGCTACTTTCCTTTTGAGTTCAGATTGCACTAAGTTTAGGCAACTAAAAAGAAATAAAATGTGAACTTACTGAGAGAAACAGTTAATAATCAATTTCCCTTGATTTTGGCAAAACATAAGAAAGCTCTGAATTAAGAAAGCATTATTTGGTTGAAAAAAATTGCAAAGATGGCAAATAGGTGTTTCCATTGCTTTTCGTTGTCTGAAATCCTCATCATTCAAAGGGAGAAACCACGTCATTTCTATATGCATGCCATGGACTTTGAAGACAATACCGACACACTGTTTGAGAGTTATCCAAGTCAAAAGGACATTGTCATGAGAGAAAAATAGAGACAACCAGGGACCTTTAAAGGCATTTAGCCACTCTGCTGTCCTCTATTCGTGTTTTCATTTACTCAGAAAAATACAAAGGAAGCAGAAGCATAGAGCCTGGGGTGAAACAAGAAAATAGGCACATTATAATAACAAGGTGAAGAGAAAAAGATTCCAGTGTCACAGAGAACCTCACATTGCTTAATTTCAGTTTAAGGGGTTACTTAAATGCGTGGCCTATGGAAATTTAATGATATGTTATGGTTCATCTGAACTTGTCAGTTGGCCCCAAGCTGCGATAATCAACTTTTCAATGTCAGATTCATTTACTCCTCGAAGAATCCGGAAATAGCCGTTCTCTCCCCATGACTTTCCCCAGGAATTGGCAGCAATCTGCAGGGAAAAAAAATGAGAAAAGCTGTGTATCACACTTGGATATTTTTTAATTCTGCCTGTGAAACACAGGGAAGTCATATACAGCTTTAAATGCCTTTGATTTATACACTGTAATTGTTAAGAACCTAAACATTTTCTAAATAAGAATGCAAATTGTATTAATCAGTTTCATGAACATGCATGTATACTCATGTTTGCAATAATCAGAACTGGTGGGACACCTTTGAGTCCCCCAACATACAGTGGCAACATATGCACGAGAGTTGAAAAGCCACATCAGAGGATGACACAGAAGCTGCAGTTATAGAGTGTCTACCATGTACCTGGACCTATGTTAGACACTGGAAGAACAAAAATAATACATATATTACCCTGTGTTCAGGAATCTTATGGTCCACTGAAACACAACCAATGTAAGGCAAGTACTAAGGTGTAAATAGGCACAGGGTGCTATTAAAGTCAGTGGAGGGGCATCTCTTATTTGGATGATTCAGGGAAGATGCCATGGAGAAAGTGCCACTTGAGATACACAGTAAGTCTGGGAATAAACCAGATAAAAAAAGAGAAAAGGAGATTCAGGTAAAAGGAAACTATAAAAACATAAACACCAAAGCATGAAGCAGTCTGAAGCAGTGAAATGAAACAATGAAATTGTTATAATTAGATCATAAAACAGAAGCAAGTTGGTAGGTTATGAAGCTGGAAGGGGTGGTAAGGAAATACACACTGAGAAAATAATGGTGAAAATGATAAATTGTTGAGTTGTTCCAGCAGGAGAGCAAGGTTGTCAAATTTATATTTTGATTACATTATTCTGTATGAAATGAGATGGATAGATTTAAGAGGGTAGACATAATAGGCAGGGAGACTAACTAATAAACTTATAATAATCAAGTTGAATGACAATGGGGGCAGGGAAACTAGGGAGAGAAATAAGGAAGTTAGGTGAGAAAAATTCAGAAAGTAAAACCAGTAGGAATTAGAAATTTTTTCTTTTAAAAATTTTTATTCTTAAAATATAAGGATGGTTAAAGAGTTGGGACAGGTCCAGAATATCTCCTAGATTTAGAGCTTGAGTGAATATATGGGGGAACAAAAACATTACTGGTATATATAGGAAATATTATGAAGGCCAAAAGATGCACAGAAGGGAGTTAGTTGACCACAATTAAATGCAACAGAATATATACCCAGAGATGTATTTGCTAGATGATATGGCAGTTCTATTTCAATTTTCTGAGGAACCTTTATACTGTTTTCCACAGTAGCTGCAATATTTTACATTCCCACCAGCAGTGCTTATGGGGTCCCTTTTCTCTACGGACTCCCCAACACTGTTTCTTGTATTTTTCATAATAGCCATTATAACAGGTGGGAGGTAATAGCTCTTTGTGGTTTTGATTTGTATTTACCTGATGATTAGTGATATTAACCACCTTCTCATGTACCTGTTGGTCATTTGTATTATTTCTTTGTGAAAATGTTTATTCAAGTCCTTTGCCCAGTTTTTAATTGGATTGTTTGGAGGGTTTTTTTTGCTGTTAAGTTGCATGAGCTCTTTATATATTTTGGATCTTAGCCCTTTGTCACATACAAAGTTTGGAAATATCTTCTTCCTATTCCATGGTTGCCTTCTTATTTTGCTGATTTTCTTGCTGTGCAGAAGTCTTGAGTCTGATGTAGTCCCACTTGTGGATTTTTGCTTTTGTTCCTTGTATTTTTGGTGTCATATCCAAACGATGTTTGCCAAGACCAATTATAAGGAGATTTTCCCCCTGTTTTCTTCCAATAGCTTTAAAATTTCCAGTCTTACATTTAAGTCTTTAATCCATTTTGAGTTCATTTTTGTGAGTGGTATAACATAGGGATCCAATTTCATTCTTCTGCATGTAGTTTTACAGTTTTTTTTCAACATTATTGAAAAGATTATCCATTCTCCATTGCACCTTCTTGGCTCCCATGTCAAATATTAGTTGACTGTATATGACTGGGTGTATATATGGGCTTTCAATTATGTTCTATTGATATGTATGTCTATTTTTATACTAGTACCATATGGTTTTGATTGCTGTAGCTCTGTAATAAAGTTTGAAATCAGGAAATGTGATGCCTCCAGCTTTGCTCATCTTTCTCAGGATTGCTTGGCTATTTGGTGTGTTTTGTGGTTCCATATGAATTTTAGGATTTTTTTTCATTTTTATGAAAATTGTCAATGGAATTTTGATAGGAATTGCATTGACTCTACACATGGCTTTGGGAAATATGGACATCCTAACAATATTAATTCTGAACCATAAATATGGGGTATCTTTCCATTTATTTGTGTCTTCTTCAATTTTTAATAAATTTTATGAATATCCATTTAAAAAAATATAATATCAATATATTTCTTACAATTTTCAGTACATATGTATTTTTCACAACCTTGGTTAAATGAATGTTAAGTGTATATTTTTATAGTATTGTAAATGGGATTATCTTATTTCTTTTTCAAATAGTTCATTGTCAAGTGTATAGAAACTGAACTGACTGTTGTATGCTGAGTTTGTATCCTGCCAGTTTACTGCATTTTTGTTAGTTCTAATAATTTTTTTGGTGGAGTCTTTAGGATTTTTAAATAAAAGATCACATATTTTCTGCAAAAACAGAAGTTTTACTTCTTTCTTTCTAATTTGGATGCCTTTTATTTCTTTCTTTTGCCCAATTGATCTGGCTAGGACTTTCAGGACCACGCTGAATAGGAGAAGTGACGGTGCACACCCTTGTTTTGTTCCTAATCTTAGAGGGAAAGCTTTTAACCTTTCACTGTTGACTATGATGTTTGCTGTGTGTTTATCATATATGGCCTTTATTATGCTAAGGTACATTCCTTCAATAATCAATTTTTGAGTTTTTATTATTAAAGGATGATGAATTTTGTCAAATGCTTTTTCTGCATCTATCAAGATGGTCATATTATTTTTATCTTTCATTTTATTAATGTGGTATAACACACTTATTGATCTGCATAGTTGAAACATTCTTGCATTCCAAGCATAAATCCCATTGATCATGATGAATGACCATTTTAATGTGCTTCTGAATTGTTTGCTAGTATTTTTTTTTTAGGATTATTGCAGCAATATTCATCAGAAATGTTGGCCTATAGTTTTCTTTTCTTGTAGTGTTTCTATCTGTCTTTGGTACCAATGTAATGCTGGCATCATAAAATGAGCTAAGGAGTACTCCACCTTCTTCAGTTTTTTGGAAGAGTTTGAGAAGAACAGGTATTCATTTTTCTTTAAATGTTAGGTAGAATCCACTAGTGAAACCATTTGGTCCTAGGATTTTCTTTGCTGAGGTTTTTTATTAATATAATTTCTTCACTCTATTTGTCCATTCAGATTTCCTATTTCTTCATGATTCAGTCTTGGTACCTTGAATGTTTCTAGGAATGTATTCATTTCTTCTAGGTTATACAATTTCTTTGGATTTAAGTATTCATAGTAGTCTCTTATGAGTTTTTGTATTTCTCTTGTATCAGTTGTAAGGTCCTCTTAAATTTCTGATTTTTATTTACTTGTGTCTTCTCTTTTTTTCTTTAGCTAAGTGTTTGTCAATTTTTTTAATCCTTTCCAAAAAGCAGCTCTTAGTTTTGTTCATATTTTCTATTTATTTTTCTGGACTCTATTTAATTTATTACTATTCTGATCTATATTATTTCCTTCCTCTGCTAACTTTGGGCTTAGTTTATTATTTTTTTAATAGTTCCTTGAGGTATAACATTAGGTCATTAATTTGTAATCTTTCTTTCTTAATGTAGGCATTAATTAATATAAAGTTCCCTCTTAAAACTGATTTTACTGCATCCCTTAAGTTTTGACAGGTCGTTTCCATTTTCATTTGTTTCAATAAATTTATTAATTTCCTTTTTGACTTCTTCTTTTATTCATTGGTTATTCAGGAGTGTGTTGTTTAATTTCTACACATTTTTGAATTTTCAAGTTTTCCTCTTGCTATTGATTTTTAGTGTCATACCATTGTGGTCAGAAAAGATACTAGGTATTATTTCAATGTTCTCATATTTGTTAAGGCTTGTTTTGTGACTTAATATATGTTCATCCTGGAAAATGCTTCATGGGTGCTTGAGAAGAACGCGTAGTCTGCTGCTCTTGGGTGGAATATTCTTTATAAGTCTGCTAGGTCCATTTGGTCTAATGTATATTCAAATTCAGATTTTCCTTATTAAATTTCTGTCTGAATGATCTATCCATTGTTGATAATGAGGTATTAAAGTTCCCTATTGTTACTGTGTTGTTTCTATTTCTTCCTTCACATCTGTTAGTATTTGCTTAATACGTGAAGGTGTTCAGATGTTGGGTGCATATATATATGGTTTTAATTTGCATTTGTGGACAAATAATACTGTTGGCCACCTTTCCATGTGTTTTTTGGCCATTTTCCAAAAAATAAATTATTTTTGCATGTATTCTATGAGTTAGGATCAAAATTCAGGGTTTTTTTTTTCATATGGATATAAAATCACTGTAGCTTAGATATTGGCACACTAAGGTTCATGGACAAATCTAGAAAGCAGCATTTTGGTACAGTTCTTCAGGTGAGTGTCTGTTTTTCCTTAGATAGTTGTAAAAAAAGTTTTAAATAAAATATATGATAGAGACTTTATACAACCCTTAAAATCTAAAATATTTACTATCTGGCCCTGTACAGAAAAATAATGTTAACCACTCCTGAAACAGTTTAGTAAAAAGACTCCCCTTTCTCAGTTGAAACAAGATATGACACTATCCAGCAATTCCACTTCTGGGAATTTACCCAAAGAAAACAAAATCACTAATTCAAAAGGACATATACACTCCCATGTTTATTGCAGGATTATATAAATAGCCAAAATATGGAAGCAACCTAAATGTCCATTGATAAATAAATAGATAAAAATGATGTGGTAAATATACACAATGAAATACTATTCAGTCATTATGAAAATTTCCCTTTTGTGACAACATAGATGGACTTACAAGGTATTATGTTAAGTGAAATAAGTCAGAAAGGAAAATACCATATGATTTCACTTATATGTGGAATCTAAAAAACAAAACAAACAAAACAGAAATAGACTCATAGACACAGGATAGACTGGTGGTTGCCACAGAGAGGGTGATGGGGAGATGGATAAAATAGATGAAAGAGAAAAAAATTAATGAGAATGTTTGATATCTTTATCTGGATGGGTCTATAAGCATATACATATGTCAAAATTCATCAAGCCATTCACAAAGATTTGTGCTTTTTATGGTATGTACTGCAATATAAATATTTTTTTAATTTTTAAAAATTCAGTGGTCTCTCTGTTGTAAAATAAGTAACTATATTATGTGCACTAAATCTGGTTTATGTATTTTGTGATAGCATATTTCTCTATTCTGGTGTTTATAAAATGCTACCTTTTTTTCCAGTTTTATTGAGATTTAATTGACACCTCTGTATACATTTAAGGTGTACACCATAATGGTTTGACTTAGATATATTGAGAAATGATTGCCATAATAAATGAATTTAGTATCCATCACCTTATAAAGATATAATAATTAGAAAAAGCAAAGAGAAACATTTTTGCTTTGTGATGAGAATTCTTAGGATTTACTCTCTTAACAACCTTCATATGTATCATGTAAGTAGTGTTAACTATGGTTATCATGTTTTAATTTATATCTTTATTACTTATTTATCTTATAACTGGAAGTTTGGATCTTTTTACCACCTTATCCCAGTACCCTCTTTTCTCATGCCCCCACCTCTGGTAACCATAAATCTGATCTTTTTTTTATGAATTCGTTTTTTTGTTTGTTTTAGAATCCACATATAAGTGAGATCATACAGTATTTGTTGTCCTCCTCCTGACTTATTTCCTTTAGCATAATGCCCTCAAGGTCCATTCATGCTATTGCAAACAGTAGGATTCCCTCATTTTTTTGTGGTCAAATAATATTCCAGTGTGTGTATATATATATATCACAACTTCTTTATATATTTATCCACTGATGGATCCTTAGGTTGTTTCCATACCTTGTTATTTAAAATAATGCTGCTGTTAACATGGAGGTAAAAATATATCTTTTTAAGTTAATGTTTTCATTTTCTTTGGATATATTCCCAGAAGTAGAATTGCTAGATCATAAGGTACTCCTATTTTTAATTTTTTAATGATCATCCATACTGTTTTCCACAGTGCCTGTACTAGTGCCTAAGGGTTCCCTTTCCTCCACAGCCTCACTAGCTTTTATTATCTCTTTTTGACTATGACCGTTCTAACAGACATGAAGTAGTATCTCATTGTGATTTCCATTTCCATTTCCTTAATGACTAGTGATGTTGAGCACCTTTTCATGTATCTGTCAGCCATTTTTATGTCTTCCTTGGAAAATAGCTTATTCAGGTCTTTTATCCACAGTTTAGTGGTGTTATTTTGGTTGTTTGGGTTTTTTTGTTTTTTTGTTTGTTTTGCTACTGAGTTTTATGAGTTCCTTATATTCTGGATATTACCACTTATCAGATATGAGGTTTACAAATATTTTCTTCATTGCATAGGTTGGCTTTCATTCTGTTAATTGTTTATTTTGCTATGCAGAAACTTTTTAGTTTGACATAGGCCCACTTGTTTATTTCTGTTTTTGTTGCTTATGCTTTTGGTATCATATCGAAAGCATCATTACGAAGACTAATGGCAAGGAGATTTTCCCTGTTTTCTTCTAGGAGTTTTACAATATCAGGTCTTATACTTAAGTCTTCATCTATTTTGAGTTAGTTTTTGAGAATGGTGTGAGATAGGGATCCAATGTCATTCTTTGGCATATGAATATCTAGTTTTCTCAACACCATTTATTGAAGAGTCCACCCTTCTCCAGCCAGCCATCAGTTAATTCCACTTTTCTAAGGATAATATATCATTTTTTAAAACCCTGGCTGTTTTTAAATTGTTCTCTCTTTTATTTTCAATGTTTTATTATGAAACATTTGGTTACAGTTTTCTTTATTTCTTCTACTTGGATTTTATTGAGCTTCTTTGATCTTTTGGGTTGATGTCTTTCAGTTTGGAAAATCTTTGGTCATCATGTCTTCAAATGGTGATTTCCCTCATTCTCTCCCTTATTCTTCTAATACAATTAAATGTACATTAAATCAATTGAGTTTGACCTACCCATCTCTTCACATTGTTTTGGGTTTGTTTTTGTTTTTTCATTATATTTTTTTCCATGCACTACAACTTGGATGTACTTTATTGAATTTTATTTAAGATCACTAATTCTGTCTGCCATTTAATTCATAAAATGAGTTCTTAATTTCAAAAATTGCACTCACAAATAATCCATTTTTTTATATATAGAAATCCTTTGTTTCAATTCTCCATCTTTTCATCCATAATTTTAAAATATTTTTACAATGGCTATTTTAAAGCCTATATCTAAAGTATCATCTATTGCTTCTCTTAATAGTTTTTCTTTTTCCCTTGGTTATCACATTTTTCTTCTTCATATATCTCATAATAGGTAAATGTGTCCTGGATATTTTATAATAATAATAATAGAAATTGAGATTATGATTATTTTCCAAAGAAGTTTAGCCCTTTTTTTTTCTGCTAGAAAGTGAAGGACTAATAACCTCAATTTAGTCAGGCACTGGGTTAGGTCAGTGCTGGAGAGAAGTTTTGTTAAACACAGTCCATACGTGGCTTCAAATAATTTGGGGCTATACCTACCATGTGTGTGTTTCAGGTTGTTTCCCAGTGGGTCTCCTTTCCCAGGTTCTGCAAGCCTACAAAAGATATCACTCTGCCTTTCCACCCCTCCTTAGCTACTCTTACTACTCTAGCACTCAGTAAATATTTCACGGGTAGAAATGGCTATGTGTTTGGAGTTCCTGTAAATTCCAATCCAACTGGATTTTTTTCTCCTAGAAGTCTCTCTCTGCCTATGGCAAATGCAATCCTCAGTTATACACAGATCTCCCAAATTCTCCCAGGACAGAAATCTTCAAATTCATCTTTCTTGTTTCTTTAAAAATAAAAGGTTGGCAGATCAATTTTGTTTTTGTTTTTGTTTTTTTTATTTAGGGCAATTTATGGCTTGCTGCTCTCTATTATATTGTATTCAGTAGTGGAATTTATTTTTTATTATAATTTATTATAGGCTTATTTGAAAATATATGAAGCACTCACATGTAATAGTGGGGAAATAAAACTTCCCTGAAGTTCTCAGTGCCCTTGTGAAAAATCCTAGTCTCCTGACACAAAAAGGGTATGTGATTTAAAGATAGGGAATATTTGCATTCACTTCTCCCAGAAATATTTTATCTTCACATACCATGAGAATTGGGTCTGTAGCCACTGTCTAGTTCATTGATCTCTTCCAAAGAATAATAAAACTTTTCCTTATCTCCCCAAGGGGGCCAAAGAGTTAGAGAGCAGACAAGGTCCTAAATTAAGTCCCAGGGTGCAAGGAGTAGTGGAACATTATCTCCCTTGGTATTTATGTTAGAAGGGATGAATCCCAGCATTAGGAGACATTGTCTGGTGTTTATCTGACCCTTGGAAAGACATGTTTATATGCCTGAGGGTTAGGGCAAGAGCATAGGACCCTTTCTATCTCATCTTAATGGAATAAAAATTTTTTTCTCTCCTTCCAGGAAGGAGGAGGTTGCCTGTCCCTTACCTATACATAAATGGAGAAATCCATTATTCTCTATTTTTCATTTATAGCGTGTAAACTGCTACTTATATAGAAAAACCCACTGCCTCTTATCACATCATCTGCAAGACTAGGTGGGGGACCAATTGTTGTGACAACTGGCTGTTAAACTGGTGTGTGTATCAGTTAGGAGTTCTTGTCTTCTGACCCAGGTACCTTAATGCAAGTGAGATATCATCCCAGCCCCTTCACAATTCTTGAGAAAGAAGTACAATAGATTTCATATTTTAATTAAACTAATATTGTTTTACACACAGTAACTATTTTGGTGACATAACTAATTTTTCCTGAAATTAACAGATTAATAGAATCCATTCACTCATTCAATAAATATAATTTACATTCCTATGTATACCAGTCACTTTGCTTTGTCTTTTGGACACATTGGTAAATAAGGCAGGTATGATACTAGCCCAAGATGAGTATACAGCCCAGTGTCAGAAAAAATGAACCAAAATATGAAATTTAATAAAATATTATAAATTTTCAGGTTGATTTTTGTATTCCTACCACTTCCATTAAACAATTTGTCCAAAAAGGTCATAACAGAAAGAAATCAAGTCCCTCTGCCCATGAAATGAAGTTTTCCTTGAAATTTTTAATAAGTAGTTCAGAATTGGCAGTATTACAAGAAAATTAATTTAAAAGGGCAGCATGCATGTATAGTTTGAATATATGAGAATGAGTGTATATATGCGTGTATGTGTATATGTGTTTGTGTGTGTATGTGTGTGCATTTGTGTGTGTGTACCACCCACGGGGCTTTAGGGTGTAAATGCAGTTGAGGGTAAAAGGGTTACAGAAAGTTTTATATCACACTTTCGTTTATTATCATTCAACAACTAGTTGTCAGATGCTGTATACTAAGAATTATTGTGAGTTAAATACATCAATCAAAGAATTTGCTTTTGTCTCTAAATATTATATTATAATAAGACTGAATAACTGTTTAGATTCATTTAATAAAAATCCCATACAAAAGCTTAATTGTAGGTATTTAAATAACATGCCTTTTTCACATATTATGAATTTTAACCATTAAATATCAATGTTAATTATTGGCTACTTCAGTCTTTATTTTAATGAGGAAAATTATATTTAAGAAATCGCAGTTTAAATACAAGGAGCATCGTTCTGCTTTAAAGCCTAATACCTCCATATATCAACAAGACCATATATTTAGGTGATAAATTTTTGTGAGTACCTTTTGGAGAAATCTAATTATCAAGAGTCTGATGAACACAAGTTCTGATTTTTAGTGTTTTATAAGTTATAATATGCCCTCTACTTCACACTTTCAAATGCATATTGCATGATGAATATCATTACTTGGGCTTTATTCTATTTCTGCAAAAAAAGAAAAGTGTATAACCTAAGACCTGGGACAATTCATCAAAATGTATAACAATCAACTGAATATTTGAGGTAATAATGTTCTAATTGTCTTCAAACCATTTCTTAGGTAACTATCATTTTTTATTCTATTATTTTTTAGGCTTGACATTGGTTCTTCCCCCTTAAAGAAACATGTACATGTTATAATTGGTAAAAACAAAAACAAAACAACCCTTAGGTCATATATATTATACATTTTCATGTATAATATGTAATCATATTAAATTACAAAGGCATCACCCATAGCAAAAATAATGTAAGAATACAAAGTTGATTGAGATATATGAGAAGTTTAAGCATTAGTTTAAATTCAATATAGATAATAATAGAACAAAATTTCCCCTGATCATTCTTCTTTTGAAAAAAATACTGATTATTTTTTACAATTTGAAATAAGATGAGTTGAAGAAAAGTATTAGTATAATATAAATGATTGTAGTGGGTTTTCTATTGGAGACAATACTGATATTATAAATATTAAAGTGACTTAAAATATGACTAAATGATATAAGCAGAGACAGATGATTCTTATATTCACTTCATAGCAGAAATTCAACTGGAAAGTCACTTACCCAAAATTTTTCTTTCTGTCCCTCTGCTCCCCTCAGCATGCCCCATCTACAAATAATATATTGGTACCATTAAAAATATTTGACGTACATCTTGATAAGATATAAATTACTGTCAGAATTATATATATATACATTTTTTTTGCCCCACCCTGATTTTACTAAAGAACTGTCATCATTGCCCTTCAGGAATGTATTTGTATAGTTTTCTTTTTGACTGTAACATTATTTACTTGCTCATAATATACTCATCTATGTCCAAATGGCTAGAAATCAAACTCATTTATCAAAGGAGACAAATCTTCGGGCAACTGAGTCACGGTGGCTTTATCATACTTAATATTGCCTCCCCTCTTTCCATCTACCCTCTGAAACTCTACCCTAAATGGTATAAACTAACAATCGCCAAGACTACTGATAAAATCCATAATGTAAATAAAGATGGTTGTTGTAGATAAGAGAGTTTGTGTGAAAGTATTCACATGCCTTTATTATTTTATAAAATGATTATGTGTCTAATACGGAATTTCTACACATTTTTGTGTAGAAATCAAATCCTATATTCCCAGTGCAGGTCCATTTTAAGGTAGCATGTAACAATCCATTAAGATTCCAAGCTTACAACATCTCATTTCTTTCTTCTCACTAAACGCAGTGATGTAGGTATCACTAATGTTCTATTATTAATGAAATAACAAGACTTATCCAAGATCATAGAGAGGGAGATGTTGAGCCCGGACTCCAAAGCCCGTGTTCTTCCTAATACGTCATATTGCTTTTCTGTAAACATATAGTCCTTAACTGCAGTGTGCCCTGAACAACCTAAGTTTTATGTGGAGAAGGCATATTGTCTACCACTTTCATGTGCTTTGATGGATTATGAAGATACAATTCTGCTCATGTATCATCCATCAATCCACCCCTAATATCTCAAATCTCAACATCAGAGTTCCTTCAAGCTAAATCATAGTAGGCCATTATATAACAAACATTCCTGGAAGAGATACAAATTTGTTGTTCAAATATTTTCAACACATCATTTGCCAGAAAGCTGGTTTTAATAGAGTATGACATAGAATCATGGCACCATAGCCTAGAGGTGTTGCCTAAATAGGATGGATTTATGGTACAGGTCTGGGGGCACTCAAATATACCAATGCATTTGAAACCTTTGGGCACCAGAGTGAAGGAAGAAAAAAGTGATTTGAGAAGTGAGAAAACACTAAAAAGCAATTTGTATTTCTCTTTTTCCTGATAGAGGCTAAGAGTGGTAATTGCACAGACTGCCATCTCTCTTGTAGTTCTCTGCTGCACGCAGGGATAGACTGGAACACTTTAAGGTTTCAAATATTGCTTCATGTGTTCAGGCTCGTTCAATTTTCAACACTATGCTGCAGTTTTGTAATTGTATTTACATCCTTGTAGCTTTTCTAAAAAAGCTATTGTTATTGAAAAAATTTACCAGTCATAATATGTGCCCCCAAATCTTCAAAGGTCATGGTGTACTTCAAGTAGCAGAGCCTACTGAAACCTTGAGTGTTCCTTTTCTACTCCCTTATAATGGCTATCACAACAATTTCGGAAAGCCTTTACCATTCAATCAAACTTCTTTTAGGTGGTCTGGCTACTAGTTACTTTAGCTGTTTAACTAATATGCAAGGCTAATCAGAAGGATCTAAAGAACCACTCAACTCCAAAATTATACAAAGAGAAGAGGTACCCCAATCTGAGATCCTACCTGAATTACAAGTAGTTGAAGGCAGTCTTGCTTGAAGGACTAAGAAACCTAAGAAGCCCCAATCAAGAAAGAGGTATCCAGATATGACAAGCTTGATTCAGTAATTAAGATTTGATCAAACAAAGGAGGAGCAATTGAGAGTGTGATTTGCTCCCTGCCACTCAGATCTGACTGAGCTCAGCTCTCACTGCACTCAGCGAAGTCTGGAGTAGGGATGGGGCAAGTCAGACGTGGTATTAGAACCTGAAAGACCTATTTCACTAAAAGCTCTGTATATTTGATAAAACACTTCAATAACACTCAAACCGAGAGTAATACCAAAAGTAGATAAAGGATTCTTTCCCACTTTGTAAGCTCTTCTTAACTTCTTGGGCTCCCCTACATTGAGGATGGTGTATGGAAATATAAAAGAATTCAACAGAGGGAATTGAGAAGACATACAAGAAAAATACACAATGAAATATGTATTGCATTTATCATTAAGCCTATTTTAGATACCTTTAGGCACTCTCAGAAATATCAAGACACTGTTTTGGAGCATGAAGATCCACAATTGCATATGGGGTTAAGATTTAGCAAAATAATTCCATTCACAATAGATCAGAGACTATCCTAAAGAAACAGAACATTTCTTAACAAAGAAGAGGCACTTCAGAATGTAGTTGTGTAACTTTTCTTATTCTGGCAGTACCGAATAAATTAAAAGTGAAATAAACTAGTTTGGAGATGTCTGACTTTTTCTAACTGGAAATTTTAGTTTTGTTCAATTGCCTATATATTTCATATGTTCCTATATATTTTGTTATGATTATGTAAATAGTATTTTCAATTATATAACAGACAGCAATAATTCTTATCTTGCAAATCTATCAACTTTTTGGAGTTGTTGTAAATTTCTTTTCAAGAAGCACTGCTGCTTATTATCACTTTCAGATGCATTATTTAAAACACCAGTCATTTTTAACCCAAAGAGAATACCAGCATTCATATTATTATAAAAGCTCTCAAAACAGACAGATAAACAAATGAAGTCTTTTAACAGAGATGAGAGAGGAAAAGAAGAGAAAGCCCACCAAGTCTGATAGTTTCAGAGACTAGGATGCTTGTGAAAGAAAACTACAAACAAAGGATGTTAACCTTTATGTAAAATTCAGATGAAAAGAAAATATCACACCTCACCGCAGAAACTCACGTAATTCCTCTATGTTATAGCCTCTGTGTCAAATGACAAGCAAGGCCCATCCATCACAGGATCTAATGTTTGCACTGTGACCTTCAGTTATGTTTTCTCTCTCTGCCTTCTCCAGGCAGTTCCCAAGATGGTAATCATGTATCCTATAGAGTTGCAATGGGTTGTTGTAGAAATAGATCTATGGGTTGTTCCCAAACTACTCCATGCTCACAAAGACTGGGAAAAATCATTTACCTTACGTGATTTCCCATTCATACCACAGCAGACTCATGTAATCAAAACCTTTATCAAAACAAAAATAAAGGTTATCTAGTACCAAGCAAGATGCCTACTAATATTCATATATAGGAGAGAGTTCCTCTCTTCTTGACCTGCAAAGGGCATTTTCCCTAATATATGTATGTTCCTGAATTGTGGTGCTGGACTTTTGTTTGCCATTGTTTGCCATTTCAGTGCACACTGAAAGTTCTAGAAATACCTATGCATTTGCAAGAATATCCCTTTGTAAGTGAATGGCTGTCTTTGAGGGCATGAGGATCTTCAGATCTTTATTTCATTCATATTTGCTCTAAACATAACTATACTCTTCTTTCCTTCACTTATGCCTCTTCATTTTAGGGACTATGCACAAACATTTGTTTAGTTGGACTGGAACCTTAACTTACTCTGCTAAGATTGTTTCCTTAACCTTGGTAATCTAAAACAAACTGAATGATAGGATCACAAGCTTGAGAGATCTTAATAGCAGCTTTTCTTGCCTCAAGGGATTCTGCTTCATATGAACTTTATACTGTTCTTTTGAATTTTTTTCTACCTCATTAAGTTAAACCGTTTCAATTATTTGTTGAGACCTGTTAATGCTTCTTTTGTCTCAAATTTAGTGACATTTTACAAAATGTTGGTATGTTGGTATTTAAAAAATCTGGGCAGCTCTTAGCCCATGTTCAACATTTCCTGAATATGCCTGAGAACTAATGGTTCCCTACATCAAGTCCATGGTTAGAGCTCTCACTTCAAGCTGATCATTAAAGTTCTTCCTTTTGGATTCATTTTATGCTCACTTTCAGGTAGTTCTGGAAATACTACCCTTTTGCATAATATTAAGAATCTTTCTGGAGAGACCGTAAATTCTGCACGGTAAATCATAAAACCCACCAAAGAATCATGCAAGATTTTGTATTGCTAAGGTTATTAATATCTTTATGCATGTTCCCATTAAAAAGGATAGTGTTATTTTCAGAGAACTGTGCTAAACAATACTAGACTTCTTAAAATTATACTTTAAGCTATGTCTAGAAAGTAAAATTATTGGAGTCAAATAACTACTTTGTATAAGATTTTAAATGCACTGTGACCTTCAGTTATGTTTTCTCTCCTGTGTGCACATTTTTGTGTAGAAATCTCTTTGGTTTTAGTTAGTTTTGCCATTGAGGTCCATTTGTCCAGTGGTAGTCATATTAGATATGGTAAATAGGAGAGAAATGAATATACAACTTTCTTAAAGTAATATTTATATTCTCACAAATATCCCTTTGAAAAGAATCTCTGTGTACTTCATCCACTTATGTCTTTGTTCAGTAAACTTCTCTTTAGTACAAAAAAGATATATCTTCTGCCTTCAAGAAGCTGACAATCTAATGAGCGTGATGTTGGGAAATGAAGAACAACTATAAAAATAATTTGAATCTGTAATTGCTACTTTTCTAAAAGTCTGTTTCAAAAATTTCTGTGAGTTATAGATGAAGAAATCAGCTTGTCTGTGGAGTTCAAAAACGACTCCCTTACAGAAATGAGTAGGAATTACTCAAGTAGAAATGGGAATATAAAATTGTAGGCATAAGTAAATGCAAAGACACAGGAAAGCCATGGAAAGCTCATCAACCCAACCTGTTCCAAAAGCAGCTCTTGGCCCAAGGTGACTGGAGAAGAGTTAGCTCAGCAGGTTTGGCTCAAGCCATAAGGCACTCATGGCCACCGAACTTGGCATTTACCAAGTTGGCGGTAAAGAGTGACCCACATAGGGCATGTGACATGATTCACATCTTCAGAGGGACCACAGTCTTCAGAGGGACGACTCTGAGGTTAGCGTGGAGGATAGACTCCAGAAGGAGGAGGTTGGAAGCACAGGATGAATGTTGTAGTTCAGCAAGAAAAAATGAAATTCTGAATAAGAACGTAAGACCCTTCAAGCAAATATTGTTTATGCTTTTAAGATCTGTATCTCCAACACCTAGAATAGTGATTATCATATAGTTGACCCTACAAAGATATTTGTCGAGCAAGTGAATTGAAATAAACTGGCAGTGGGGATGAAAGGAGGGCACAGATTCGAGAGCTATTTTGGAGATACAAGTGATGGAATTGGTTGGCCAATTCACACTGACAGAAAGGGAGACGAAAGAGTCAAGATTAACTCTAGGATTTAAATGGTACATCAAATATAGCATTACTTGAGGTGTACTTCACATCACCTAGAGATGAGAGATGTATTCCTGACAGTCAGGCTGACTGATCCTTGCCTCAGCCTGTAATTACACAGCTTCTTCATCTTCGTTTGAGTTTTCTCTACTGAGAGTGGTTTTGCATATTAACCTTTAAATTCATGGCCTTTCAGGGTCCCTGACAGGTGACACACTAAAAACCAAGGAAAGGGGATTATTAAAAGAAACTGTGAAAGAGCTTTTTTCCAGAGTGAGGCATGCTTCTGTGATGAGAATAATTATTTCCTAACTCACATGTCATGACCACATTTGCTTAGGAATCAAGTCCTTTTAAAGCATATCTCACATCCATCTACGAATCTGACTTTACAAGAAGAAAAATATATATTTTTTATATAATGGTAGAGGTACTACATGGTAGCAGAATCATGTAGACCAAAATGTTGCAATGCTTCTAATGACTCACCACTTCGGGGACCCCAGCATGTCCCCCAGAGACTGACAACAGGTATTCAAACTCACATTTTCTGGGCAGACTGATTCTGCATTAGTGAATATAGATCCAGACAGATAAAAAGGTTCTAAGCAGAGGACATGTAAAGGAATTGTACGTGGTACTGCTACTGGAACAGGAAATTTTGGAGGAAAACAGGGAACAAATACATCAGACAGCCTGATATGGACCTCCAACCCTTACTAAGGAAATGAAAGACAGATAGGATACAAGTAGAAAGAAGCTGGCAGAGCAAGTCAATAACAATGTCATAAGCACTCTGGATATAGGATTTTGCTTTTAAAGGTGTGACTGCGGACAGACTCTCAGCTCCCTTTACACAAAGATTTGAAAGATAGCTGCAGTGACCAATAAGGTCAAGATATGCAGGCTTTTGTTGCTTTATGACTGTTTTGCCGGAGAGACACTGAGCAACTTCATTTCCAAAAAAATATTCAGGCCTACTGCGTGTGGCTCTGTTAAATGTGAAAGAGAGGTATCAGAAAGTGCTAATTCATGCTAGATCAAAGATGAATGGAAATAGACTGCATGAAAAAGCCAAATAAAATGAGGGCATTCCCCACACCCCCTTCATTTTCTACTGAAGCAAAATGTATATTAAGCCCGGGTTCCCTGAATCCAAGATCAGGTACTTATTCAATAGGTTCTGCCAGAGAGCTACAAATATTGTCATAGATCGGAGAAGCAGATGGAGATTTCTGGAAGGTCATTTTTTGTATAGAAATGTCAGAAATGATTGTGTGCTCCTAATTTTAATTCACCATACAACCAACACTGTTTATTGAGTTCCTTATATGTCACTTATCTGCCCCTACTGTAATATTTCAGGAAACAAAAGATTATAAGCATAATATCACATGTTATTTGACCTATAAAAAAGAAGTATGAAGGAAGTGATGGTGAGATGTGCCCAGTTTATGCTCTGGTCAGAATGAACTGCTGGGGAACTGAGAGATCTATCACTCCGCATTTAACATAGAGACAGAATATACGTTAAGATGTCCACAAGTATGTGAAATGTACTGGAGAGAGAGTGCAAGACCAAAACCATCCACCATCATCCATGACAATCAACTAGGGTAGTATCTTCTGAAGTACACTTTGAAGGAAAGCTTAAGCCCTCTGATGTTAGACAAATCAATGGGTTTTTACCTTCTCATAAAATCTTAGCACTGGAAGGAGACTCGGAGATTGTACATACTCTAGGGTTTGGCCAACTATGACTCAGGATACATCTGGCCCATTGTCTGTTTTTGTAAATAAAGTTTTATGGAAGAATCAAACTCATTCATTTATGTATTATTTATGTCAGCACAGCAAAGTTGAGTGGTCAAGACCATACGGACCCAAAAAGTAATCTGACTCTAATCCATTTCTTTGTTTCACAGAAAAGGCAATTGAGGCCCAAAGAGGTTAAGTAACATTTCAAAACTATATGGTAAGCGACTTAATCTGCACTAGTTTCCAAGAGCAATAAAAAGTAGGAATAGGAGAAGGCAGAAGTGCATGGAATCATTTCCAGCTGAGAAAAAGGAATACATGATGGGCCTTGAATAATTTGTAGACGATGCCAAGAGGAAATGAGGGCATACCTGAGAGAAGAGCATGAAATAATAATACAAGGAGCTATTCTTTCTGCATTTATAGCAAGATCATGAAAAGTTTGGAAGGAGGATTACAGGCAGCCATAGAAAGATAAAGCTGGTGATGGCGAAGAAAGTGGGCTAAAATGGGAAGATGTGGGGTTGGAAGCAGTAAGAACAGTTTGTCCATGATAACAATATTCCAATCAGGGTTGCATTCATCACATCCAATGATCTCATTTGTATCCAGAAATTTAATGAATATAATTATTCAATGATAAGGATGGGAAATAACAATATTTAATGCATTTATTTTGAGGGCCAGAATAAATCAGAATTGTCACCCAACATAAGTAGTACACATTCATCATTTGTAAAATTCATTTTTCTGAAAATTTTTCCTTTTTTTTATAACATAGACTTGCCCTGACCTTCTCTTTGGTCTTACTGAAATACTCAGGAATAGCCTACATGTTTCTGTTCAGAGACACTGCAAATTGCCAGAGCAGCACACACACCTTTCCATAAGATCTCTCAGCTCATTCACTCATCAGGATGGTTACATATACCATCTTCCTTAAGAATAGGATAATTTTATGATCCTAGATTTTGAAATGGTAAGTTTGTATCATATGCTTCCTCAAAAAGGCATAGTGGTTAGCCTGAAAGTACTCTCTTTTTCACGGCATGACCAATCCGAAATCTGGTCCACAGAAAGAAGTCAGGAGCCACTACACTTCCTACTTCTGATGTCCGCCCCCACCACACACTCACAGAAATTCACGAACACACACTTTACCAAACCTCCATGTGAATTCTATCACGTTTGGAATTTTGAGGGCAATAGCTACCACGGAAGGTATTAGATTATAAAACAAAACCACCAAAAGAATTTATTAAGCTAAATCTGCAAGGTAGCACTGTACCAGAGGCTAATCCAATTCCATCCCACAGGCCTCCAAAATCTGAAGTACCCACAGACATCAAAACTCATCTCAGCAGCGAGGGAAAGTATACTTCCCTAGTAACTGAAAGCCATTTTTACTCATTGCTTTTACCCATCAGATTCTATAAATCAAGGAAATTTCCTATAATCACTTTCTCAATCAAACCATTTATTCATGCACTACATCTTTCCTTGATGTTTACCAACTAGGAAATTATTCAGTCCAAACACACTGATTTTACACAATCCAGTAGGTTCAAAGTGTATGTGACGAAACACCTAGTCTGTATATGGCTTTCTTTGTACAAACAGGATCATATTATTTAAGTTCATGAAAATTTAATCACATATACTCAAAAAATTAATCATTTCCTCCTATAGTCATATTTCTCTTTCTCATCCTTCTTTATCTGCTTGTTCACAGAGTAAGGTGGGTCAAAAAAATCTAAATAATAATGAGTTGAGATAAATAAGTATGAATGTAAATGTAAAAATAAATATATTTCAGTGTTTTTGAGCCAAAACGTCAAAATCTTGTTATTAAAATGCTTTTTTGCGTTTACATTTTTTAAGAATATTTGTAACTGTATCCTGATTAGAGGTTTGGTGTTGAGTTCATGTGTTTGAAGCACTTAGAACAGTACCAAGCAACTTAAACACTATACAGAGGAAGTCGTTATTACCCTTATCATCATCAAAACATTATTTTAGCACCAACGTCAACAACCTGGATGCGTAAACTCTCTGGAGAAATATCAACTTAATCAAAGAGTGAAAGCCAGATTAAGTAAATGAATAAAATAACATATCATCCCCAAATTGCTTTAAGGTCAGATAATTTAATATGATTTTTTTTAAGGAGAAGCCACCTCATAAATAACACCAGAAGTTTGAAAATTACTGAGAATTACCAAATTTATTTTATGAGATTATCATTATTTGTTATCAAAATTGGAAAAGGCAATAATATAAAGCAAACTTTATGCTAGTTTCCTTTCTAAGTAAAGTTGTAAAACTTGCAATAAATGACTAATAAATCATGTGCATTGGTGTATGAAGTCTATCATCCCTCACAAAATAAGAGTTAATTCTAGAAATATAAATAGCTTACTCAGAAAATCCACTAAAAGAATATAACATTAGCAGATCCATTGTAAAGCTCTCATCACAACATACATTATTAATTTCTAATAAATGTTCAAACTCATTATGATCAAAACTTTTAAAAAACCATGATTAGAAGGATGCTTCCTGACTATGAATAAAACAATTTATCTTGATTCAAGAATCAGTACATAGTTAAAGATTAAGTCCTAAAGGCATTCAACTTAAACAATTAATTCTCTGTCCTACTGGTATGTTCCAGATGTCCTGGACAATTTAATACACATGAAATAAACTTTCAGTTTTCTCTTGAGTTATTTTGATGTCTATGATAGAATTTTCTGTACATATCAATACACCAAAGTTAATTGTCATTTCAACTTTTACTAATTTCTTCTATCACATAATGACATCTTTTTCACATAAAAGTCAAGGTTTTTTTTTTTACATTTCAATCAAAAGTTTTAAATCTATACTTTGTCTAGGTTTCCTAAGGAAGTCAAGGAATAGTTTAATTAGATGTCTTCAATAGCAGCCCAAGAACCTCTTTCAATTACATTTTTGACACATAAAAGATATTTTCTACCACCTAATTTTCTCTAAACTCTGGACTGAACCTTGCCTTGACCCACTTTTAAGTACTTTAGGAAAGTGTCAGCATTTAAAGAACCCGGATGGTATCACTGAAGCTAAAATTTTCAATTAAATTCATCCAAACTGAGGAAGAATTGAATTATATAATGTAATTCTGCATTCCATCCCTCAGCAAAAATCATTCTGAAGTCAATTACCTACAGCAATAGCTTTGCTTCAGCAATTGTGAAGTAAAATTGGACAGTGTTATAACTATAACATCATGTATAAATTTAAAATCTTTGAAAGTATTAGAAAATAAACATGGTGTCAATTTTTTTCTAACTTTCACTCACAGAAAGAACATGAATAACACTTATAATTTAAGAATGTCATTTAATATTCTTAACCTATTTCTAAATGTTACAAATTTGAGGGGAAATATAGCAAAATTTCAAAGTTATTAAAGTATATATCTAATTGCAAATATATCCCAATTTATTTCTGACTTTTGATATTATTACTAATAACAGTTAACATTTATTGAATGCTCCCATATATTAAGCATACAAGTACTATGTCTACATGATCTCACTTATTACTCACAAACACCCTTTAATCTCCAGCTTACAAAAGCTAAAAATAGTTAAAACAAATGGCAGGAAAAGACTTCAACACACATCTGTTAAACTGTTGTGGTTTACAAAACTGGTGGTTTATCAAACTAGATTAGTATTGGAGTGGCTTAATCTGAGCTTTGATTCTGCAACTAACCAGCATGTAATCTCTGAAAAATCTCTATCATTATTTCCTCTTCTTTTACATTAAGTTATTGGGTAGATAAAATCCACAGTCCTTAGCTTAAGTTTGAAAGTTAGTAAATTCTTTAACCAATTTAATTAAATTAGCATTTTAAATCTTCTTTTATGTTTAATGTTATTTACTATTGAAATAATTCAGTCTGGTAACAAAAGTAAAATGAAATAACAGTTTAATAGCCAAATAGCTTCATCTTTGAAAGTTACATTTAAGAAAGATATAAAGATGTTAGGGCATAGAGAAGGAACAAAAAGAGTATCAAAAAAAAAGTCCTTGAAAAAATAGCATTTCTCTAAAGAAAAATAAATACAGGGACTTAATAGTCTTTAAAAAGTAACAGTATATGTTATCTTCTTCATAAATAAAACATAAGTTCCAACTTAAGTTGCTTTGAGTTTTTTAAAAAAATATCATTGGGAAAAATAACTGGATAAATATTGAAAATATATGGTCAATGAATTAATGCAAACACCACCTGGTATTAAAGTGGAAGAAGCTGAATATTAGATAATGAGCATTTTGAAAAATACACCTCCGAATCAAACCATACTAAATATATATAAGAATTTAATAAGCAATGGAAGTACATTACAAAAAGTAATGAAGGAGTAGATTGTTCATTATGTGACCTTGCAACTTTTAGCTTAGAGTTTGGAGGAAAAAAATTGAGTCACCACATATCACTCACCCAAATATCTCCCAGGTAGATTGTTTTACTTAATTACTTTAAAGATAGAACTTGGAAAATCTAGAATAAAAGTTAAAATACGGTCCAGGTCAAAACCATTAAAAATAAATTAATAAAAGCCAACAAGAAACCAGGGTTTAGTTAAATTCTAAAAGGTTAATGTTTCTAATGTATTATGAGCTCATACACATCAAGAGTTTTAAAAACTAAGGCTTTATTAGAGAAATGATTAAAGGGAAATAATAAAAAGAGTTCACAGTAAAGGAATCACAGAAGAATAATTAATATGGTCACCTTTTTTCTAGGGTCATTTCCTCTTCTACTCCTCACTTGGACCACCTCTAATGCACCTGCACATCCTTATGTGAGGTTCCCCCCTGCCATGCTCATGTGCTTTCATTCCATCTGTTTCAAAATCAATGCACTTACATGATATATTTACGGGGCTGTCTCCAATAAAAGAATGTAAGTACTTCAAGACCAAAGATAGGTATGCATTTCCCAGAGCTCAGCTCTGCCACAGTGTGTCAGGAAAAGAAAGATTCCTTTTCCTTTTTGAATGTTCTTCAGTTTCTGCTACTTGCCTTGTAGCAGAAACTGAATAACAGAATCCAGTTTATTGAAATCCCATTTCTTTACTTTAGCAACAGTTTCTTATCTCAGATTTATCTCACCTCAAAGGAGAACAACTCAACTACGGTGCTGAACTGAACTTCTTGTAGATGTGGAAGACCTGAATTGGCCTCTTTATTAGGAACATCAGTTCACAGGATATGGGGAGAAGGGTGTCATGAGGATACATCTTGGAACTTTCACTGTAAACCAAACAATGTCGCTACAAGGGTGTGGAAATTAATAGAGAGATAATGGAAGAATGTGAAACAAACTCAGAGACAGTGAATCAGATAGAGCCAGGCTAGGCTCCAGGATAAGAAAATTATCATGAAATAGAAGAATGTCTGTCTGACTGGGCTCCCACCTCTTAGTCTCATTTTTCACTGGATTCCTCTTTGCTCTACACTAAACCCATATTAAGTTCCTTCCAATTCCTTAAATGTTTTCTCTCACTATGAGATTGTACATTTGCTGCTCACTTTTTCTGAAACATGCTCTTCTCTTTCCATATACTTTTAATAATTCACACCAGAATTTAATAATTTAAAGTTCTACTAAAGTAGAATTTAGAATTTAAAAAGTAGAGTTTAGTAGATCTACTCAACTCCACAGAGGTACCACTTCTTCCCAGGAGCCTTCTCCAGTCCCAGCGTAGGAGTCACGTGCTCTCCTACATGGTTCACATCTTCATCGCTCAGTATAAACTCATGTCGCATTTCCATCCCCACACTTAAGACATGTGTTCACATCTGTTTACTCCTCTCTCCCACTCCCTGCTCCCCCTCCCCCTGTCCATCTCCCTCTTGACTTGCTTGAGAATAGGGACAATATACTATTATCTGTACTTTTAATGCTTAGCACAGTACTTTACCAATATTATGTACATTTAAAAAGCTCCTTGTTGAAAATTAAGCAAAAGTCTTTCTGTACAGATTAAAGATGTGTGGTCAAAGCAAGTGAGAATAGAATTTTAGATAGGAAAAATAGGATGTACCTACTTTTGCCCTAAGGAAACTTTGAGTAAAAAAAAAAATAAAGCTTGAGAAAACGGGTGGTAAACAGACTGAGTGAATCTTGACACTTTCTTGTTCATATGTACATGTTGGTAGAATATCAGTTTTGAAGTCAGAAGGACTTGAAAAGTTTTCCAAAACACTCTCATTCTATTTCTGGTAAAATGGGAGATTTCCCATCTCCTAAGGCTTTTTATGAAGATTCTGCCACAGTGGTACTTCTGTGATTATGGACATAGTTGGTACCAAATACATTTATTCATTTATTCAGTCTTGTAGAGCAAACGTTTTCTAAAACAAACATTCTCTAAAAACAGAACACATAATCACAGAGAGCCTAGAAGACATAGACCAAGTCAGCTCTCCATACACTCAAAATTTGAGTCTCTGGTTTTTCCTTTAAAGTGTAGAAAAATTGGAATTCTTCTTCAAAATATAGCTCTGTTTGATCTGATATTAAAATGCTCCTTTCAAATTACTTACATTTCCCCAGCTACCTCTTCAGTTGGGTAGAGCCATCTGAATGAGTTCTAGCCAAAGGGACATGAATGGAGTCATAACAGCTGTTTCGAAGTCAAGGATTTAAAAGAAGTGAATTTGAGAAGGCCTTTTCATGTTCTTCCTCACTTTTGATAGGCTGAATGAGATCACAAGAGATCCTAAGAGATGGCAGAGCTACGAGGTAGAAAGAGCTTGGGGTCCCTGAAACCATGTGGAGGTGAGTGACGCAAAATCTAGAATCTGGCATCTTGAATGATTATGTGAACAAGAAATAAACTTGAATTAACATATTTAAACAAATAAATTGTTAAGCAGTTGTTTTTCAAACCAGGGCTCCTCACCCCCAAGGAAGAAAGAACTAAGTATTTTGCAATTGAAATATATCCTAACACATAAATTGAATGTTTTTGTATTGTCTATATTAATTATCGCACGTTTATTTGCACTTCTAAATAACTGTACTTGAAATGTTCATTCAACTGTCTTAGACCTCGCCATGCATTAAAAACCTCTAATTAAAACATCTGCTCAGAATTTATCAATTTGCCAGGGGTGAAACATAACATAGCATGAAAATTCAGGCTTAACCTTCAGCTGTTAATCAGAAAGGAAAAGGAAAAAAAGATGAATGGGGAAAAACAAGTGGTGGTCCCAATAAAGCTATGTTAAATAATCTGTAATGGCACTAAGTAATGATTTATGTGCCCAGAATCCTTGCTGTTTATGATGAGTATAGAAAATATGGGAAAATAGAGATTTAACTCTGAAGCATTATTTTTATACTCTCTTAGAGGGCAGTTATCTTCAACTGGATAGATAGATAGATAGACAGGTAATCAAAGGTTTATGACTACAAAGGTAGGCAGTCAGTACTACAACCTAATTCAGCGCTACCATAAAACATTAGGCTTTTAGTTATTCTATAACTGTATTCACAATCTGTAAAATTCTTCTTTATTATTGTGATTACGTTTTTCTCATAAATGATTTTAAAAATCTAAAAGGTAAGAAAAATAAATTAGAAAATCATAAAATAACTGAGATTAGAATTATCACATCCTCCAGTGACTTGACTATTTTCTTCAAATCCATCACCCTCTTTTCATCAGTCTCACTTAAGATTTCTGCCATTTTAGCAATATGTATATTAATACTCATCTCCAAAATCCCTTGTTTTTCTAACTCTTCATTGCACCCATCTGGAACACTGGCAGTCTTGGATGAACCCGACTACCCATTTCTCTTTGCATGCACCCAAGCTGCTGACTACAGCTGCAGAAAGTGCACACAAGAGGGCAGAATGGTACCACTGGCAACGCATAGCAAGCCTTCCAGGATGCTCTGGGCAACTCCCTCTCCTCATCCAGATGACCCTTGCGAACCATGACGATTCCTGAATTTCTCATGATGCATTCCAACCATGACCTCTTGCCACTACAGATAACCTTATGTTCTACTTCCTAGAGCTTAAAAAATGAAGCAGTCTGATAGGAATTTTCCCTAACTTACCACTATCTTAAAGGCTAAAACAGTTTTGTGTAAACTCTGGATCCCAACTATTACAGCTTTACAGCTTCCTCAGAAATCTATTCCACTAGCACCTTTATCCTTAAAACTCTCTGGTCTCTTCTCTTTCCTTGTAGACAAATCATTTTCTAGCCAGTCATTAAATATTGAATTTTCCCATGGCTTAGGCTCAATTACTTTCTGTTTTTCTTATTTTGTTCAGTCCCATTCATCTTCAACCCTTATCTCTCCTGATCTTGAGATCGGTATATCTACCTGTCTTCCCTGACATCTGTCTACATCTCACTGTCCATGCTCTATTCAAATCCACAACATATCTACCAGCTTTTCTCCTTAAATATTCTTGATCTATTCACATCTGCCCAACTCTTCTACCACCTTACCAAGTCCAGACTACTATTTTTTACTTGGATTACTACAGTTTGCCTTTTTATATCACATTCTTTATAGTCAAAGCAGTCTTTAAAACATACAAGAAAAGATCATGGCACCTTCCTATTTAAAATCCTTCAGTGATTTCCCATTGCTTTTAAGATTCTTAACCAAATACTTAACATACTTGACTATATTCTGTAAAATGGCCAATAAGTCTTTGCCATCTGAGATTCAGCAAACATAACCTTCTTTGCATTCATACAATATTTTGTATCCTTCTAACCATAAGGTCTCCAGCCAGCTATTACTTTTGCCGGTTCCTAAACAACCCATAAATCTCAGCCCAGACTTTTCTTCCTCAAGGACATTTCTCAGATCTACAAGTCTAAATCAGGTATTGTATGCCCTCTTCTCACTTTCTACCCTGCCTATGTAAAATGTATCATAACTTTACATTTTTATGTTTTTGTTTAATATCTGGTTGCCCTGTGAAAGTAAGGACTGTTTTATGTTTTTCCTACCATACCTACTACTCAGCACAATACCAGAATAAAATGGGTTCCTCTTCTAGTATTTGCTGAATATATAGAAAATAGAAACTTAGAAATCATTCTATTTGGTCCCAACTTTAACTTATCAAAGTTTACAGAAATCTCTGACTTGATTTTTTGATGTTTCTCTCCAGCCAGATATCTTCACAGTCACTTTCTGGAAGCATGCATAATTCTATTACTTTGCATCATTTCTTATGTATTTTGGTATGCTCAATTTAATTTAAAAACCTGAAAATTATCATTCACTATCTACTTGAAAAATATCTTTGTTATTCTTTAATCTATTCTTCCTGGACTATTTTAATGCTTGCTTTCCTTTCAGCCTCCATTTCACAATGGCTTGTGTCTCTCTCTGAGTCACTCCTCAATATTTATAAGTTAAAAAGTTGATACTGCGACCCTAAATACACACCCACATACACACACATTTTAGCACCAAACTTTGGCCCTTCATAAAACACTATTTTATTTGCCTAACAGCTGTATAGCTGTTACAGCTATATCAATTAGCAGAATATACGCTTGATGAGAATAGGATTGGTCTGTTTTGTTCACTGAGAATCCTTAGAACCTAAAACAACACATGACACATGTAGATACTCAATACATATGTGCTAATAAATGAACTTTCACAGAAAACGTTATTGAACAATGGCAAAAATACATCCTATACTTAATTATTCTCTTTTGTTGATAGGTAGACTATATCCTCTATAAAATTCTGTCACATAAGCAATATGAAGAAAAATAAATGCTTACCCCAATTATTTCCCTTTATTTTCCAAAATTTATAACTGCTAGATTTTTTTTTATTTGAGTTCTATCAGTGATTCCAAAGAATCATATGTAAAAGTAAATGGCATGAATGTACTCCTTTGTCAACCTCTGACTTAGGGAGTAGAGAAAGCTCATAAGCTTCAGTGAAAGGACATAGGCTAGACTATGATGGATATGGAGATGTGGAGTGGGAACATAATACAGAGAACATTACCAGGAGGACAATCTCAAAGACCAATTGTTTTAGTAAAATGTGTTTTCCCCCACATTTTAATATCCCTAAAATTGAGATCCATCTAACAACCAGAGGAGTTTCTTGGTTTAATTGGTAGTATTTTCTTCTTATAGGTACACAAAATAATTTGTATGTCTCAAACAGTGTTTTTTATTCAATTCAATGTTTTTATAACTAAAGTATCAATAATGGGGATGGACAAAGGCTTTGGAAAGAGAAGCAAGAAGAGTAAAATAAGATTACAAATGTTTACCTACCATAATCCTGTGCTTATATATGAAAATATATAGCTTTTATCACCTTATTTTAGAATCAGTTGCAAATATGTCTGCCTTATTCCCTAACTTTCTTAACAGCAGGAGTATTTATTAATCCTCCATGTATTCCCCAGTGCTGGGCACTTGATAGAAATTTAAATTCATTTGCTCAAGTAAGTTAAATCTAATAGCTTCATCTTCTACAGAAAGTGTAGCAAATAGAATTTGTTGTGATAAATTTGTTAAGGTACTTCATAGGAGTATATTAAGCTCTCTAGTAGGGAACATTAACTTATTTGACCTATTTGATTACTCTCTAATTCACTGATGCATTAATTTTCTGGATGCAGTATTAACCAAATCAGGAATTACCAGCAGAGGAATGAATTAAAATCTATACCAGGGCAAAAAACAATGCCGAGGTGACTTAAAATATTTGTGGAAAATAAACATGTTCGCCAAAAAATTATTTTCCTACTAGCATTTAGCCTTGCTAATTGCCACACATGTGAAATAACTTTATAAAAGTCTCCATCTTCTAACTGTTTATGAAAGTGAACACACTACTGCAACCAACACTTGAAACATGGAAAATAAACACACCACTTCAAAGTGATTAAACGTACACATTTACATCTTGTTTGACCTCAGCATGAATGAATTTAGGAGTAGAGTGAAGAGGACATGGCCAGCATGGATAAATGGGTGGTAGAAATGATAAATGATCAGTTCTAATAAATCAAGGAAGGTTCCCCATCAATCTTAGCATTTTCAGGGTTTTCTGAATGATAGGAAAAATTATTTCAATCACTAAGTGTGTAGTGGGAAAAATTTTCCAAATCAAAGACATCACTTGAGAAGACAAAAATTGATAATGAAACATCTATATAAGAAGGAGAGGTTTAGAAGGGATAGGACTTTCAGACTGAAGGAACATGAAACTCAGTAGAGGTAAATTGCCAGTTCTAATGACAGTATGAAGGCATTTTTATTTCATTTACCTTCCTGAAAATCTAATAAACAATAAGAATGGAAAAATAAAACAAATTTTAAAAGCTCAGTATCTTCTTGCTCTCTCTATTGAATGAAACAGCCACAATCCCAAACAACAATTTTGAGGAATAAGAGGAAACACACTTTGTTCTGTGTCAAAGTAAGAGTACATGCTGAGAAACACCACTCACCACCACCTTCCCCCTACACCTTCAAACCTGAATAGGAAAATTTTCCCTTTAAAAGTATATAAAGCAGCCCAGAATAGCCCTTAAGATCTTTATAATGAGGGCCATGAGCCGGCCATGGCAATCAGATGATATCAGTCGCTTTCCATACCGTACATGGGAGGTCAGCTGAAGAAGAAATTATACTTGAAGCCCACCGGGCTGCTGAAGTCCTGCTGACCCACAGAGGCAATGGTTGATAGAGGAGCAAGAAGAAGCAAAAAAGAAAGGCAAGGAATAGCACATGGCAGCAAAGATACCTGCAAGGGAGTAACTGGGAGTCCCATCAAACTCTCTGGGCTATAAACTGAGGGCAGAGTTGATTTAGAGAGCATGTGTCCAAGAATTACAAACATCAGTCAAAGCCTCAGCTCTCTCCTCCATCTTCTCCTCACTCTATTTTTCAACAAATAGCTGTTCTATTTAAATATGAGTACTAAACAAGAACTAGTATTAAGCATAAGCTACAAAAGCATTCACTTTCTGAACAGAAAAAGCATGAAGTGTATCACGGGTCAGCACTGTGATTAGGTGGTTTAGCTATATCAGTGAATAATATAGACACCTGCTCTCATAGAGCTTCATTCTAGTAGGGCAAACAGATAATACACAATCAACATAAAAGGACTAACTCAATTAAACAGTATATTAGTGAGTGATTATTGTTATGACAAAACAAAATTAAAAACAGATCAGGTAAGGCGGATCAGAGGTGCTGGAGGAGAGAGCAGGCAGCAGCATTAACCAAGACAGTCAGGGAAACCACACTTGAGAAAGGGAGACATAAACAAAGATTAGATGAAGGCACAGAAACTAAGAAATTGGATATCTAATAAAAAGAGCATTTTAAGGAGAGGGAAAGACTCTGAGTTGTGAGTTCTTGAAACTTTAAAGGACCACTAGAGCAGGAAGAACAAGGTACAGATGAATGGAAATCGATATAAGAAAGTTGGTGGGAGGGTGGGCTGGGGGATAGGGCGTCCTCAGATCATGTAGGGCTTTGCAGGCCATTGAGAAGACCTTGGATTTTACTCTGAGGGAAATGGCTAAATATTGTAGGGTTCTGAACAAAGAGTGACAAGATCTGACTAATGTTCTGAAGGGATCATTCCTCTGTTAAGGTTAGACTGTCAAGAGCAAAGGTAAATCCAGGAAGAACTTTCTGCATCACTTCAGTAACCCATGTACAGAATAGTGGGTACGGTGGTTCAGGCAATGGCAGTGATGGTTCAGATAGTTAAAGTGGTTGGATTCTGAATATCAGATGGAAGAGCCAACAGAGTTTCTGATATGAAAAATCAGTTGCAGGTAAAGGAACAAAAGAATTCCAAGATTTCCAGCCAGAGCATCTGGAAAGACAGTGTTTTCAACAACTAAAATGAGAAAAATTGATGTTTTTCAGCAAGGATAAAGGGAGAGAGAAGTAGTTCAGATTTGGGAGTGCTGAATTTGAGGCATGGATTAGATATCCAGGTGGGGATGTCAAGTAGGCAATGGAATGTACGCATCTGGAGTTCAGGAGATTGATCTGGGCTTGAGATATAAATTCAGTTGTTGTCAGATTGAGATGGTATTCAAAGCCAGGATGAGCTCAGAGACTGCTGGAAGAAGGAGTGAGAACAAAAGAAGAAAGGGACCAAGAATGAAGCTGGGGCACTCCAACACTAAGACATGGAGAAGTACAATAAACAAAATTAGCCAAGAATACTGAAAATTCACAGACAGTAAAGAAAAAACAGAAGGAGAAGAAAAGCAAGTCTGGATACTGACTGATGGATATGGCAATAAGGAGGTCACTGATAACCTTGAAATACATATTTTTGTGAAGGGGAGTGAAGAAAGGAAAAAGTCATTGGAGAAGTTTAAGAAAAAAATTGGGCAAGGAAGAATTGAAGACAGTAAAGACAGACAAATCATTTGAGGAATTTACTGTATGGAAAGAACATAAATGGAATGTGGAGGCAGTGGAGTCGAGAGAACTGTGTTGTTCTTTTTTCTCTGCATAATATCTGAGGAATAATGGCATCCTCGTGGGTGGTAGAAATAAAATTTACTGCAAAGAATAAAAAGGGAAAAATTACTTCTACATACTCTTACATAGTGGAGAGGGGTTAGGGTCTACACTATAGCAAGAGAGATTTACATAGGAACATGGATGTTTCATCTATGCAAGAAATGGGATGAATGAGGATGAGGAAGTGCACACTGGAAGGTGCATTTGTGATGCTGGGAGTTGTTCTGGATTGCTCTCATCTTTTTGGTGTAACAGAATTCTATATTATCAACTATGTGCATGAGGGTAGAGGTACTGGGGTTGAAGATAAAAGGGAAAGTTTTGAGTTAATCACCTGAAGAGTGGGACAGTATATGATTCAGTTCAGAATATGATTGTAATATTAAATAAGTACTTGAAATTTGTGGTTATAAATTAAACTGAAAATGGCATGGGTATGAGATTTTTCCAGTTGTGTTCAGATGTATGGCTGAAGGCACAAAATAGGCTGATGTGAATTTAACCAGAATTGGGATTTTGCTATGCTAACATGAAGAAGCAAGCATGGCAGAGGAGTCCAGGATGTGTGTAAGTGATTATGACTCGCCATGGAATTTTAATTAAATAAAGAAGGGAGTGTGGGCTTCAAGGAGAAGAGGGACAGTTAAATAGTGGTCAGGTTGAATGGCATAGTTCATTTGTAGTATTGTGGTGCTGAAGGGATATTGAGGTCAGAGAAGTGGAATAAGTGGACTGGAAAATGAGAAAATGATAGTGTAATGCATAGATTTGAGATCAAATGTTTTTAAATAAGCAGGCAAAAGACACATGAAGAATATACAGTTAGAAAGGAATTATTCAAGGAAACTGGAGAAGTCAGACATAGACTCAAAGAAATGACAGATATGAATTCTCTAAATATTGCTCAAAGGAGACATTGAAAGACAAATGAAAAGGAGGAAAACTTAACATTTCAGAGGCAGGAGCTGTTTAGAGAATGAACACCAAATACAATCAATGTTCAGAGACAGACGGAACAAAGTAGAGGAAATCATACACAATGAAATGATAAAAACTTAGAAATATTATTTCAAAAAATGATATAGAAGATACAGAATATCCAACATATGTATAATATGTACTTTTAAAAAGTGAATATATTCAATTCAAGGAAAAAAGAAAATTAAAATGACTGTTCAAGTAGGAAAAGTCATATCACTTATAGGGAGACAAGAACATCTGGTTGATCAGAGATTTTTCTGCAGTAAAACTCAATGCTAACATCCTAGTGCAAAATATGTAAAGTTCTGAAAGTTCAGTAGTCCCAGTATTCATACCTAATAAAGTTTAAATGAATTGAAAGAAAACAAACACTTCCTCAGGTGTGCAAGAAATTGTGGACCATAGGCATTAAGAGCTCTTCTTGATTTTCTTTTTAATGTATAGTTACTGGAAAATAAATTTCACCCAGTAAAATAATTAATAAAAATTAAACTCAAGGACCAAGAAGCCACCATCAAAAGATATTTGCTTTTCATTGGCTCCATCCATAAATAATAAAGTAAAAACAACTATGGATATTATGGTTTCAGAGAAGAACACAAAGTTTGTAATCCTTTAATATGTACAAACAATAATATTACTAACAAATATAAGATGTATGCAAGGAGGAGAAGTAAGAATTGTAAGAGATGGGAAGAAGGATAAATTTCCTCAATTTGTCTTCATGGATCAATAGATGTGACATGAAAATGAAATATGTGGTTAAAATGTATTATTACTCCAACCTATAATTCTTTAAACCTATTTTTTTTTCTTAAGGGTAAAGGGTTCTTTGGGATCTAGCATCTCTTATGTTGAACCAAAAATATCTCATTTCATATTATTTCGTTTCATTAAATTCAAGTAAAATTAACCTGAAGGTTAGTATTTTCAAATGCCATTATCCTATCTTGTCTTTCTTTTTTGTTTGTCTCTCTCAGTTTTTATCATCAGAGTGAAACAGGGAGACTTATCTGACATGTTTTTCACCAAATTTTAATAATGATTTTGGGAGGTTAATATGATTTGGTTTTGTTTTGTTTTTCTATCCTCTCTTTAGGTCATGAATTGCTGTGAGCATACATACATTTTATATAAACGTAGTAATAATATATACATTTTATTTAAAAAGTGACACTATTTTCAAAACTTAAGGCAAGCACCTCATTCCATATGATCTAAAAAAGTAAAGTAATAGGAAACTATTTTAGGCATCTAAGATCACTGAGTAAAAGATAATTTGGTGGTAGCTGAGGTTGTTTGGTACAGGTTCAACCAAATTCAGACAGAAAGGACGTGTTCAGTAGGAATGAAGTTATTTAGCATATTAGGTTATGAGGAGAAAAGTGAAGATGTGAATGGAAATAAACAAAAAATCTCAAACCTTTTCTGCAGCATTTCATTTGAATTGGAGTGAGACATTTTGAGGAAGAGTTTGAAAACTGGGCAGGGCACAGTCAGAATGAGTTTGAGATGGCGCTAAGGAAAGAGGTTTCAGATAACCACACTCCTTTTTTAAATAGGATCTACTTGTGACTTGACTTTCTCTCGAAATGCAACCAACTTTTGAAACTGTTTCTTCCCCTTGCAGAGATTAATATATTTTACTCACAAATACGACAAATGCAATTCCCACAGTTCTCACAAGAATATAAAAAAATAATCTTACGTTGGATTAAAGGTGACCCCTCTCTTCCTGCTTGATCTATACCATTTGTAATTCCATCCAAAACCTTCTCCCCAAATCCTAATGCATTTTGGATTTGCACCCTTCCTTTGATTATGCCATATGTAGAATTATTCCAGTAGTATATTTCCCTTGCCCTTAGAACAGATTTTTAGGGCACATTCATAAGTATGTGAGAGATAGGAAATGGTCATACTCTCAGAATATTATATTATCCTTTAACAGGACTTTTAAACAGTGACTAAAAGTGTCAAGGCTTAGATAATTTTTAATATATATCAGAACCTTTATACGAAGGGAAATTCTGAAGCACTGTATACATTTTCAGATCATTTTACAAAAACATTCAATGAAGATTTTAAGAAGTGGCCTTACCCAGTGAGTTTGACTGCATGTGTCTGAAGCTTTTGATATTTTTCTGATTCTTCATTTGTGCCAGTAACATGTCTATATATCCCTGCCTTATAATGGAAGAAATCCTCATGGACTCTCATTATGGCTGAAATAAAACCCAACAAGATAAGTGATGTGGTTTTAAACAATTATCTGTAAACCTCCCAGAAATTCTCACAGAACAATCAATGGAAAAATTGCCAAGAACAGAATCTAAGAAGGGAATTTGCAATTCAGCTTCATTTTCTTTCCTACTTAATTTTTAATTGACTGAAATAGTTTCTTGTTCTCTTATAAAACAACTTTAGCTTTTTAGAATATTACTTAGTTACACATTATACTTTTAGAACACCATCTATTCTTAACTGACAGAAGCACTATTACCAGGAACTGAGCCCCTTGCAGCAAAGGCCCATGATGCTTGGCTAGTGATTGCTATTATTCCGTTAACCTTGGCCTTCACCGCGAGTCTCTAAAATTCCAATTAAGCTGGCAGTGAAGGGTGAACCTAGAAAACAGGGCTTAAAGTAATTGTCCTTAATCCTTAGATGTAAATACAAACCTTTCCTTGGTGAATTTGAATAAAAAGCAAGTCCTTGGCAAAACAATACTCTGACAAGATTTCATCCTTGCAGCTCAGGAGAGCTAAGCCAATGTTGTATTCTTTAAAATGTAAGAGCTTACACTTTATAAAGCTCTCCTTCATTCCCCAACCTAAATTACTTCTTTTCTGTATTGTATACTGATTTGTTCAAGGGCTTAGGCAATTCACAGTGAAGACTTTAAACTTCTCTTCTAGAAGATGTGAATTGAAAATATTTTTAGTTGGACTAGATAAGTACACCTTGATAACTGTGTGCAATGCTTGTCTATCTTAGTTTGACATGTGCTTTAAATAAAATAAGAACTAAGGTCACTAGCATTTGATAGATATTCAAAAATGAAGCTTCTACTCCAAAGTCAAACATAAATTTTCGATGTTCCAGTTTTTTTTTAATGTTCCATGCCTTTTCTAATGCTGCTCAAATATTCTCAAAGAGTTTAAATCATCTTTATCTGCTCTAAAACACATTCCATAGGATTTTAAGAATTTTTGTGACTGTGGTCCATGCAGATCTTTGCTTTTGTTCTCTTTCCAGTGCTAAAATTCTAATGATTTATGCCCATAGTGTTATTTATTCATCATTCCATTCCCTTTTAAATTTTTTTGTACTAAGAGAGAAAGAAAATGTTCTATGTTAGCCCAGGCAACAATGTCCAGACAATCATGTTGCATCTATAGCAAGATGAGTCAACTAGCATTTATAAATATGTGAAGGTATTGCTAGTGTTTTTTCTCTTCTATTGAACCATTGACTCCTTTAGCTTGTCTCAACTCTCTAAACACCATGAATAAAATACTCTTCATTGCTGAAAAATACTGCCACCTGAATCTGGGTGAGAGGCCATCCCAAATAACTTGAAGGTGGCTCCTTCCTTCAGGTTCTGACACCAAAACAGACTTGATGAACCCATAAACATATAGCTACGGATATAAGCTACTAAAGAGTAATTTTACTTTCAGAAACTGCAGCAAACTTATTGCACAGATTAGAACACACCTGAGGGCAGCTGGAGCCCACCTTGATGGCAGATCTATCCCTGCTCCTGGCTCAGGCTGGCAGGACGTAGGTTCTCAATAAACATTTGTTAAACGGATGTGGAGTAATTTGGATTTCAACTTCATTATTTTCCAACAGTATCTATTTTTGATTCGTTATGTGACATACATGACCATTTAAATATCTGACCATAAAACAAACCTGAAGTGTTCTGTTTTAAACAATTACTGTCCAAATTCTTTGGACTGATAGAGAGAAACCTGAAACAGTAATACAATGATTTGAAGAGTCAGAGAAGTTAAATAATGTGTCCAAAGTAATTACAGTGGCAAATGTCAAAATTGGGATTTCGAATTCAGCCTTGAGTTCAAATGCTTTTGCTCCTTTAAGTTTGTCACACAAACTCCACTTACTGAAGCATTCATTTAAATTGCACGTGAATTCTCCAGCTCTTATCACAGCCAACAAAAATTACATAACTCTAAGGAGAAAAACGTGTTTTCTTCATTTGTTTTAGGTTTTGTGCAAGTTTTAAAATTAAACTTGGGACACATTTAGTGTAAGCTTTGTTTTTTCAATAAACATTAAGTGGTGATAAACAATCAAAAAATTCTTCTGACATAATTTTAAAACCATGGTTCCTGCTAGATGTTGAAGCAATACTAATTAGGTCAGCATTCAGAAAAACAAAAATAAATACAGGCCAATAGTTCCTTAGGTATATGTCAAATGTTTTAAATTTAATTTTGGTTTATTTAAATGTATTTGGTTAATTTAAATTTACTTAGCATTCACAGCCTGAATTTCCATCTTAGACCTCACTACATTTGTTCTTCCATGCATTTCAAGGCAATATTTAGTACAAGGAATGTACACTACACACTTATCTTATTCTTGCATTGGTGTAAAATAAAATTCAATAGGTAAGCATGGGAACTCTGTATCAGAAATTATATGTTAAAAATAAAAGTCAATATATAGTAAATCAGCATATCATTTTCTTATTTACTGTTATTTTACTATCCACAACACATTTAAAAAATTGATCAAAATAAAAAGCCTTTTGTAAAACACAAAAATCATACTATTTTGAGCTTATAGAAAAAGAAAAACTACTCTTTTCTACTGCTAAACCTTGATGTTTTTTCAATCTATTATCTAATCCATTTAAAATGAAGCTTAGAAAATTTCCAACTTTATATGTGATTCTTAAACATAACTGAAAGTTTAAATGAGCTCCATCACTTAGCATTTTATGTAAGACTGTCTGGCCCATGGTCACTTTGGAAAGACTTAGCAGAATTTTGTCCAATGTGTCTTTAATATTTAAGAATTTGAGTGAGTCTACCTTCTTAAAATAAAAAGACAGCTAATGAAGTTATTGGGTGAGCATATCTCCTATAATTGCATTGATCTGAGAACTGCTAAACCCTAATGAATACTCAAAAAGTAAAAATTTTCTGTCTTTTTTAAGCTCCTTTTACATGAGTTAAAATTTAATGTTGTTTATTAAAGAAATAAATAAGATACAACTTTATTTCATCCAAGATTACCTTGAACTGGTCCGTTTTGCATGATTTCTTTCATTATCTCAGTTTCCTGGAAGGAAAAATATTAATAAGCATCATTATTTTTATCAGAGCATACTAAATGTATTGTTTGGTATATAATGTTAGGTGTTCTGCTGTCAATTTAAGAGTTACACAATCAACCCAATGTGCCTTGGCCACTTGTAATTTGCTTTTAACTGTGCCTTAAAATACTCACATGTGAAATGCCACATTGATGAAATTGTTTATGACAAGATGCACCATTTGTTTCATTGAATTTTACCACTGATAATAATTTTTAAATGAAGAGAAAATGTAGTAATAACTTTTCATGGTCACGAAGAAATTAAGTTAAAACCATGTTTTATCAGTGAAGATTAGTGGCATGTCCATTCTCTGATCACAAGAATGATGCCAGCTGATTGTTTAGTAAGGTCCCTCAGTGTAGCTTTAGCATAAAATACTTCTATTTTATGTTGTCACCCACTGTGTAATACAGACTTTAGAAAAAAAGCTGGGTTATTCATTCATTCACTTATGCACATTGATCACAGAGTACATACAGGAAACTAGGACAGAAGCAAATACTGACCCTGCACCTAACCTCAAGGTATTTACATTTTGATGGAGTAGACAGACAGCAATGCAACTAACTGGATGATGCTCTAAGTTCTATTACAGAGATCAGCACAAAGTGCCAGGGATGCAGAAAAGAAAGGGAAATTCATGCTACCTATGAGTCAAGAAAACTTCACAGAGAAAATGAAGTTTTGACCTGGGCCTTGACACACGTCTGGGATTTTGCCAGATGCAGATAGGTAGGATAGCAGTTTGGGTCAGAGAATCACCACTTGGCTAAGTAGACAGGCATGAAAGAAACTGGTGTATCTAGAGAGCAGACAGTAGTCCTATTTATCGGGAGAATTATGGACAGTAGAGGGGTAGATGCTAGCCAGCATGACAGCACAAGTGCAGGTGAGCACCAAATCATGAAAGTCATGTATGTCATGGTAAGAATACTGATTTGTTTTCTGCAGGTAACTGGAAGGCACTAAAGGTTCCGATATTCTGGAAGTGAGATGGTCTGTGTAACACTGATATGCTGGAATAAACTTTGCACAGGCTTTTAACACAACAAACTGGAATCCGAGAGGGTCTTTTCTCCATTACAGCTATGTCCACTTCAATTTTTTTGTTGAGTAGGGGAAAGAATTAATAAAATGAGCCACTGTCACAAAGAAGTCAATGAAAAAAGGATTTGACTTAGCTTCGATTTCTCAAGTATATAAATATATATAAAATAAAACATAAATTTAAAAATTTTTAAAATAAAAAAAAATTTTTAAACAATATTTCCCTTGCCTTTTTAAAATTTAAACCAGTAATTTATACTTCTAGTATTACAAAGACCAAAATCACACCCAAACTGGAAGTTTTTAATGGGCACTTTAAGAACGCCAAAAATTATACCTGAAAACAGAGCATTTTAGAAAAATAATAGTTTTTAAATAGTTTTAGTCATAACAGAACTATACATTTTTGAGAAAGTTAACCATTGTTGATTCTTGCCATTTAGACTTACACTGGAAGAGATTCTGTAGGGAGGAGAACATTGGTAGATCCTATTAGATTTCTCAATGATGTTGGGACATGGTTTTGTGGCATGCCGTTTTCCCCGCCCGT
>JAVSCE010009611.1:0-27124 GCA_032199065.1 Smutsia gigantea | reverse complement strand
GATATTTCTGTCCCTGTACACAGGGCCATTTGATTTCTTACTGAATTTGTCACTGATGCAAGATCACCCCGCATGTAATTGAGTTCTTCTGAACAACAGAAGTCAACCCGTTTACACGGGAATTCCTATGTAAGTAACCACTTCATGGCTGTGTCCCTAAAACAAATCACATGACTCAGCTTTTCTTGAGGATTTAGTCTTTTCTTAGAGTGGGAAGTGCTAGCTGCCCCCTGCACTAAGTAAGTCCAGGGAATGTGCAGTATATTCACTCAGCTCACTTGCTCTCTGTGGTGACTGTCACTTTCTAACGCACCAGTGACAGGCCATTCAGCTGCTTCTCTCACCTCATTGCTGAGACGGTGAGGAGAGGGGGCAGGGCTGGGCACGCCCGCCTCTGTCCCACATTGCTTCCTGACGCACACAGGCTGCCAGGCAAGAAGGAGGCCCTCCACGTAGAAGTCCCTTCCTTTGTGCAGGTCTGAGTCACCAGAGCCTAGGCAGTGGTTTCTAGAGTTCCCCCAAGAACTTTGGTTCATTTTCCCCATGGACCAATGTTTTGAAAGATTTTGTGCACCATATAGTAACAGCAACTGCCATTTATTAAGCACCTTCCAGGGGCAATTCTACCTCTGTCCTCCCACTTGTTCCCTCAACATCCAATGGTGTAGATGCATCACCCACATAGGAAATTACCAGCTGCTTTCCCCACATTGCTGCAACTGGTAAGAACTAAAGGCAGGATCCCCATTAGGTCCCTCTGTACCCACCCTGAGCTTCTCCACTATGCCATGTGCTTCTATCAGAAACACAAATTAAGTCAGCATCATCATAAAACAATCACGACAAAACTCCATGGATCCACACTAATTTCTTTTACTTTCAGATTGTTCGATGATCACATATATAAACTGGCTGCTTGCAAGGAGCTCCAGCCCCTAGTTGCTATGCATCTGACATTTTGGTCCATCTGGGCAGCCCTATTGTGGGCATGTTGAGATACTGAAAAAGCCTCAGAGTCCTGTTCACTAGCTGCCCTCCACACACCAAGGGTTCTTCCCTTCCTTCCTTTTTAAAAAAATTCTGGGTGAAATTCTCATAACCTATAGTCAACCATTCAGGGGCATTTGTACATTCACTGTATTGTGCAACCACCCTCTCAATCTAGTTCCAGAATATTTTCGTCATCCCCAAAGGAAACCATATCCATTAAGCAGTTACCCCGCATCGCCCCCTCCACCCAGCCCTGGAAACCGTCTCTCATCAGCTTTTGAAGCCCTGTTCTGTGTGTTCAGGTTAGGATCCCTGTTCCAGCCCGAGGGCCGCTCTCTGTCCACCCGCCTGAGCAGGGTTCCCCATCCTGAAGGGGCTGCTGAAGCCACCTGCAAGCCCCTTTCCACAAGGCCCTTCTGCATCTCAAAGCAGGTTGGGCTGTGAGTCTCTTTCCTTAAGACTGGAGGTTCAGAATGGCCGGAGGTGTGGGAACCCTGACAACACTGTAAGTTGTCACCGAGTTTGTTTTTATCCTGATGGGATGTGGAATCTGCTTCATTGCAAAATACTCAGCAGCAGGACAAAAACGGAGTCCCCGTGTCTCCGAACTTTTACCTTCTGTTACCTTCGACACATAATAGCATTTATTCTTGTAAAAATGCTCAGCAGGGAATTGCATATTTTTGCAGCACTTTTGCATATATGATGGAAGGAGCCAGCTACTTTGCTTGAAAGGAGTGTGGACTGCATGGGCTCAGGGGAACAGGAGTCCGAGGAACTAACATGCACGCACTGCCAAACAGTTATAAAGCATTGAAATTCATGATCACATGGAGTCGTCTCAACCACACAAGGTAATAACATTATTATTCCCATTTTACAGATGAGGAAATTAAGGGAGTCAGATGTTAAAATGACTTGCCCAGGGTTGCACAGCTGGAAATTGCAGGCAGGCCTCCTTGACTCCAAAATTACTGTTCCTTTCGGGATGCTGGGTGATCTGGACTGCTGGTTTGAGTTCCCCCAGATTCCTGTTGAAACCTAATCCCCAATGTGTTGAAATTGGGAGGTGGGGTCTTTGAGAGGTGATTAGGTCACATGTGCGAGCCTTCATTAATGGCATTAGTGCTCTTATAAGAGACCCCAGAGGGCCCCCTCCTCTCTCTGTCACAGGACACAGTGAAGAAGGACTCTATGAACCAGCCAAGTGGGCCTTCAACATGACACCAAATCTGCCGGGGCTTTGCTCTCGTACTTCACAGCCTCCAGAGCCATGAGAAATACATGTTTGTTGTTTGAGCCGCCCAGTCGGCAATAGTTCGATAGAGCAGCCCGAATGGATTGAGACACTCGGCTTCCACCTGCCATTGTCAGGGTGGGTAACTCAGGGAAACAGCAGGTCACTGCAGCAGTGAATGGCCAGAGGTTTTTCCAGACACTATCTCCAGGTTTCCACTTGCTTGAATATGTCAGATCTATCAGGACCTGATCAAATGAGCCAAGATCAGAGGCCAGCATCATCCTCTCAATCCCACCGTATTCAATGAGTAGAGACACTTAGATATACATTGGACTCCTCCTCTCAGGCATCTCTCAATTCAGTGGAGTGCAGGGTAAGTGTGATCTAGTCCCTGCTCACACCTTCACCTATTCTTCCCTGTTTCCTGACTCCCCATATTTACACTTTGTTACATTCAAGCCAACCTTCAGTTCCCAGGCATGCCAGAAAGTTCCTTACTCCTAAGCCTTTAACAATTATTATGATAGTAACAAGGTGCTAGCTATCTCCTGGGTCTCACTAATGGGCTAGGTTCTACACACGTGCTATTTCATCTGTGCCCCACCACAACCTCATGAAGTAATTATTGCCGATCCTATTTCACAGATGGACTGAGTCTCAGCGTGGCAAAGAGCCGGGCTTTGGAGCCAGACCATTGGGGTTCATGCCCAGCTCCACTGCTATCTAACTGGTATGACCTTGGGCAAACCTGCATAACAGTGAGGATGATAAGCCTGCCTCATGGGGCTGTTCTGAGAATTAAATTCATTGGGCATAGCATTTGGCACCTGGTTATTATTTCAAAAACGTTCCGAATTATTAATGCCTACTTTGTAAGTGGCTAGGAAAGAAACTAAACTCAGCTCTGTCTGACTCCAACCCCTTTTCCCGCTCCTCGTGTTCCTTGTTCAAGACCCAGCTGTTCCACACATTTGTACTCCACCATGCAAGGTTGGCACCAGTTCCGTCCTTTAGAGATGAGTGTCCTGATGCTCAGGCAAGCTTCCAGGTGCTTCCAGAGGCCTAAATGCCTCTAAAATCTCATAGGAAGTGCTTTATGACCTTCTCATTCCCTCCTTTTGGCTCCCTCCCTTCCAAGTCGAGCAAACGCCGTCCCCCTTCTATCTCCTCCAAACGGTGTCATCTCCGCGGCTTTCCTGCAAGTACGGATTCAGAATTCATGTGGCACCCCCTCTACCCCTCAGGCCAGGAGCCCCTTTTAAGTCCTGTTGGAATCTCAGCTCCTAGCACTGGGCCTGGGCAAGAGAGAGAGCTTTAGACATCTTTGGTAAAGAAAAGGGTTATAACCTGGTAAGTCAGCACTACTTGTTTGAGCCCATACCAACCCCAAACCCCAACTCATCCAGGATGGCTGGAGGTGGAGGGTGGAAAGAATGAAAGCTTTTGATGTCCTTTCTTGACACCCTGCTAGAAGCCAGTGGAAGGGTACTTTAAAGAACATCATCTATACTTGAGATTAGAAATTTGGCTGAATTTCAAGACAATGATGGGATGGGCTTGAGGGCTGGGGGAGCAAGGTAGAGGGAAGAATGTGTTTCCTAGGCCCCTCCCGTTACACGGAGAAAATATGTATCTTGCCACTGTAGGTGCAATGGAAAGATAGAGTCTCTCGTAACGTGAAAGTGGAAATACAGTGAGGAGCTGTTGGGGAATTTCTGTACTAAGAGTCCTGGGAAAGCCACTTACGATGGCACCGACACCCCCACTCCCCTCTGCTTTATTTTTCCCCACAACCCTTGCACCACCTGACACCATCACATATTGCCTGCCTCCTCCTGCCTCCGCCGGCGGGGATTTTGTTTGGGTTCCCAGCTGTGTTAAAGGGCCTAGAACAACCCTGGCACCTAGTAGGCACCGGGCAAATATCTGTTGAGGTCTCATGAGTGTTTTGAATGCACTTGCTCTCACTGACCCCGCCGCGAGGAGGGCTGGCAGCGATTAGCATCATTCCCAACGTACAGGTGTGGAGGGGAAGCGGACCCAGGGACGGGACCCGGGCCGGCGTGAAGGTCGGGAGACCCGGGCTCGAGCTGGAGCCCTGTCCGACGGGCCGCGACCCTGGGCCACCCCGGCGCCTCCCGGAGCTGGAGTTTCCTCCTGCAGCCGGAGGGCGAGGAGCGCCCAGCGCCCCCAGCAGCCGCCCGCCCGCCCGCTGTGACTTGCCCAAGGTCACCCGACCCCCGCCGGGAGTGCGCGGGCAGCCGGGCGCCCGGACAGCGTCCCCCGCGCCCCGCCGCCGGGTTTTGGGGTGGGGGCTGGCGCGGGGCGGTCCCGGGGCGCCGCGCGCGCTGACGCCGGGCCCCGCGGTGCGACGGGGACGGGGCGCGGGGGGAGGCGGCGTCGGCGAGCGTCCTCCTTTTGTGCGGGCGCCCGCGGCTCGGCTTCTCGAAGGTAGACAGCGTTTCCTCTTCCTCCTCGAGGCGCCTCTTCCTTTTATAGCTATTTCTCGCCGGGCCCTCGTCGGGGCCGCAGCCGCTGCCGCCGCGGCGGAGGCAGCTCGCAAACCTGTGGCGGTGACGTGAGCCCGGCCAACCCGGAAACGGCGGCGGCGGCGGCACCCTAGGCTCCGAGGCTCCGAGGCTCCGAGGCTCCCGCGCTCCAGCGCCCGCGGCCGCGCTCCGCACGCCTCTCGCCGGGGCCGCCAGGTAGGGACCCGGGGCTCCGCCAGCGCCGCCTGGGCTGCCCCGGCTCGCCCGCGCGCCTGGCACCGTGCACCGGTGAGGGGCGCGCGTGATGGGTGCGGGGCGAGGTGGGGTGCGCGCAGGGCCGGGTGGTGCCGCGCGGTGGGGTCGCGCGGGCATGCGCCTCGGGTGGGCTGGGGGCGCGGGCGCGGGGAGCCGGGCGCCGCGGGCCGCCGCCTGGGTCCCCCAGCTGCGGGGAGTGCGCGGCGGCGTCCCGCGCCCGCAGGGAGAGCTGTGCCCTCAGAGCCCTCCCGCGCCCCAGGTGAGGGCGCAGGGTCGGGCCCGGGCGCGGGGCCGCCCGCAGCCAACTTCCACTGGGGGCTTGGAAGGCCGGTCGTTTAGAATTGAGGAACTAGAGGGGGCGAACACGTCTCCATTGGCCTCCAGACTTCCTCCTGGGGTAACCACCCGCCTGTGTTTAAAGATCACTTCCTTTTTGCCCTAAATCTTTCCATCATCTTTTTTTTTTTTTTAATGAAGCCCAGTGTTTACGGGTAGATGCCCTTGCAGCCTGCAGGTCTTTTCTTCAGGACTGAACACACACGATGGGTCTCGAACCTGTGTGTCCTGTGTTGGGGGTGGGAGGAAAGAGGAACCGAGGACTTCCCTTGCCGGAGCCCCGCGGGGCGGGGGAGGTGGGGAGGCGGTCTTTGATCCCCACCCTGCTGTCAGAAATGGAACCGGTATGGGAGGGGTTGGGCGGGAAGGAGGCCCCGCTGGCGAATGTCACGTGGGCTTTGCACCTCTGTTTAATTCTTGGCCCTGCCACTTACTACCTGTGTGACCTTGGGCAAGCCCCTTGCCCTCTCTGAGGCTTGGGCGTCTGTCTTTAAAATGGGCTTCATTGCGTTGGGCCTAGAGAAAGTGAGCGTAGGTTTCCCGGCCTGGAGGGGGCCTAGTAGTGGAAACTGTCATTGCCAGTCACCTTAAATTTCTGCATCCCCACCGCCTGGAAGGGGTGCCTAGGGTCTCCATAGATACTTGTGAAATTAATGGGTAGATGGTGAATTTTGAGAAATGAGTGGGAATGGTTTCACATATTTGACTTCCTTGCCCTGTAGCATCCATCCCACAGTCCCCAGAGCCACATTTTGTCTCCTGAGATCTGTGTAATCCGCCCTGTCCTGGAGGAGGATTATCTTGTGAAAATATTGACTCCTTGTGAAAAGGAGCTTAAACTCTGACTCTGAACCTCTCCTATTCTTGGAAGATGGCACTTTGTGGAAATGACAAGGAAGCATCATCTTGATTGCCACCACCAGATGACTGGCTGAGGCGGGCTGCCGGGGTTGGCAGCTGGGCTCGTTTCCCAGGCTTGGGGGTTTCTGTAAACGTGGAGGAAGCTGGGGAGAGGTGGGTTTTCTCCCCTTGGTGGAGCGTGAAGTGGTTAGCTGGCCTGGGTTTTCTTCTTGGGGAGGCACACTGTAATTTGCACTTTCTAGATCCTTGCTAGAGTTTCCGCATGGGGAGGGGCAGAGTGTGTGTGAGATGAGGGAGTCCCGGGTGCATTATGCGCAGGGGTACTTGGAAATGGCCTTCAGGTAAAGGCCCAGTATGGTGTCTGCACTTAACTTCGGGAGATTTTCCAGTAATTTTGCATTCTCCGACAGCCACCCCTCCTCCTTTCTCAGCTCCCAGGGGTTTCTGTGCACCTCTCATAGGATTCTTAGCTGGGTGTTTCCCCCCCCACATCTGGAGGGCAGGAGATGAGTGTTGAGTGCTGCTATTATTTTAAGAGGCAACAGCAGGTTCCTCCAGCAGTAGTCAGCTGCAATTTGACATGTTCACCTTCATCTTTAAGACATGGAGGGGTCATGGTTACCTGTGAAGTGGGGATTTTATTCTCATTTTACGAGACCTAAGGAGGCAGGACTTGGCTCAAGACTCTGAGCCAGTAAGGGCAGATTCGGGATCCTCCCCCAAGTCTTCATCTGCAGGCTCTCTCCCTCCTTCCATAGGCTGTGCTCCTTCTGAATGGCCTTTGTGTTGCCCCTGGCACCTGGCAGGCTGTCTGGCATGTGGTGGTAATACATGTGTTTTTGACAGAACGAACAGAGAGTGACAGTTTCCCCTTGCTCTTTATGGAGGAACATTCTGTCTTCACCTCAAGGTCTGTGCACTGGCCTGTAGGTGACCTTGAAATTGTTCCCTGGTGGTTCTTCCCAAGTGCATGTTGATTCCATCGTGGAATCCTAGTCTCTGACAGCAACTTCTCAGGACCCAGGCACCATGACTAGAGGGACTCCTGAGGGACGCTGGTGCCAGGAGGCTGTGGCTACCCGCTTGGCAGCATTACCGTCCCTGGATTGAAGAGACCAACGTCCTGTGGCTTTGGCGTCTGGGATTTGGCCACCTTCAGTGAAACAGTCTTCCGGCGAGCATGGTGGGAGCGGTGGTGTGTCGGTCACAAACCGATTTAAACTTGCTACGCTAGCTACCCACAGGCCATGAAGCCTTAGAGAGGTCACCGCCCTCCGGAACGGCTCTTCCTCATCCTTGAACGGGCACATTGTCGCCGCTGCATCCCACCACCTCACAGGCTCCTGATAAAGAGGCAGGGCCCAGAGGCACACGTCCCCTTTCCCTCTCCCCGACTGGGGCTGGGCCCCAAGCTGCTTCACCTCCCGGGGCCTCCGCGGTCTCCTGTGTAATGTCGTGCAGGTGTTTAGCTCATTGCAATGATGTGAGTGGAACCCTCAGCACAGACCCCCCTCCCGGGCCCATGGTCATTAGTGGTGATTACTATCATCCACAGCAATAATCGCTTTTCCTCTGCTAGACCACAAGCATCTCAAAACCCAGACCCATTCCTCTCTTTTAACTTGAATTGGAGCCTCTCACTAAATGGGGGAGGGCTAATGTTATTCTTTTCTTCTTTCCTTCTGGGACACTTGATAAAGGCCTAATGAAGAAAGAATCATGCTGATCCTGGTTTTCAGCCATTCCTGAGGGTAAAGGATTTTTTTTTTCTTCTCTCCCATGAAGTGAACTCTCTATGTGCCTGTGGCCCTCCTCGCATATCTCCTTTCAGCCTTTGCACTGACTCCTTCCAGCTTTCAGCTGAGACCTGATGCCTGCAGGTTCTTAAATGGACAAAGTTCCTGTTCCTTGGGTAGAACTTGGGCAGTTAAGTCTCTGAATGGTTTTGAAAGGGATGATTGGCCTCACCAGTCTGAAAGAAAGATAATCACTTTGTAGCCAAGTATGCATGAGGTTAAGGGCAATTATATTTTCCCCTCATCCTTTCTTACCTCTAGAGGCAGTGTGGGTATGGGTCCCGAGGCCAGACTGCCTGGCTCTCGTCCTGCTGCTTCCGCTTACTGGCCCTGTGACCTTGGGTGAGATACTTCCCTCTCTCTGGGCCTCCTTCATCTTTCAGTGAGGAATAGTAATCACTACCTGGGAGGGTTGTTCTCAAGATGAACTCAGAGCTTGTATGAAGACTCTCCCAGCACAGTGCATGCATGGCACATGGTAGGTGCTCAGTAAATGTTGGTTACCTCCCCACCCTGACCCCTGGGCTCTTTCCATCCCAACCTGTCCCTTCTACTAACAGGGCTCCAGCTCCCATTGGGAACCAAGCCCTTGGCTAGCAGCTTCCTCCTACATTCAAGTTCAAGCCTCCATGTTTTCCCAAACCAATTGTTGACTGTCCACATACGGTGCTTCCACTGAATGGGAAGATACTATAACAAAGCTTGTCAATAAGAGTAAACTAGAGACTCATTGAGTTTACACTCTGTCCATTGATTTTTTTCCTCCTTTCTGAAGACTTACTCGCTGCCATCTGCTGCAAGGGAAGGAGACGTCATGTTCATAAATATATAAATAATCGAAGGCAATGAGGAGATTTGTTCAAAGAAGTGTTGTTGAGAGTGATTTTTATAAATATTTAAGGTAATTGGAAACCATTAGAGGAATTGCAGGGTTTATTAAAAAACTGAAAATATGTTTTGGAAAGGTTCCTTTTCTTCCGAGTTGAATAAATGTCATGAAAAGAAAACAAGGGAAGAGCATTTTCTGTGCATGGATGCAGCGCCCGTGAGGGACAGGTGGGCCAGGGGCCTGTTTGTCTCTGCTGTTGGGTGTCGGCAGCTGTGCAGTTATCCATTTATGGGGGCTAATGGGTGGGGGGGCAGCCAGATCCACAGAACTGAGGGTATCAGACCTAAGCTGTTTTGAAAAATGCTGGGCTTTCATGACCCTCAGAGGGCCCATAGGTAACGCATGCCAGAGGCACCCTGGGCTACACATTTCAGATCCTGCTTCTGAGACTCAGTGGCAGGCTTCTAGAAGGCTGCTAAGGTGAATCTCCTTTGGTTAATGATGGGCTTTGTTTTAGTAAGTCCTGCTAAAGTCAAGATGCTTTTAGGTGGTCCAAGCGAGGGATGTGGGGTAGGGGTATGTCAGAGCTGGGGGTATCTTGGAATAGTGTTTCCCAAACTGGAGTGTGCCTCTAAATCCCTTGGGGATTCTCTTGCAGATTCCCAGTTAGAGGCTGGGTGGGCCGAGATTCTGCATCCCTAAGACTTTCCCATGGGATTCTCTGGTTTGTGGACCTCACCTGGAGTAGAGAGGGCTCGGAGATCCCCTCGTTCATTAAGGACCTGGACAGACACTGAGGATACAAGTCTGAGCATGGCCCCGGGGGCCCCTGAGCAGCTGGGAGCTCAGTCGATGGAAGGGGCAGCCATGCCAGAAACACATGTGACAAGAGATGGAGGCCGGAAACAAGTCTCTGGCGAGGACAGAAGGGAGCTGTCCTTTATCTGCCAGGTGGTGCTTGATGACCCAGCGGGGCCTGGAGACTCCAGTAGTCAAGGTGGGGAGGGAAGTAGGGAGAGAAGAACGGGAAGCAGTGTGAGCATAACGGGCCTTCACACGTGACTGTGGTCTGGAAGGATGAACAGGAGGCTTATGCTCGGTTTCTGGTTTTAGCTGTCCAGTAGTTTTAGTATAGCAGATGAGGGAACTGGGACTCGGAGGTGGAAGCATCTTGCCCAAGAGGCACACACACAGGACTGGCGCCGAGGTCTCTGGCTCCCATGCTGGGCTGTGCACACTGTGGGGCCGTACGTAATGCAGGCTCTGAGGCCAAGGGATGATGGGGGCTGAATACCCTTCCCCAGCTCAGAAGGTACCTCTGTCCTTACCTACTTTTGACCTGCACTAAGCCCTTAAATCTGCAGTAAAAAAGAAGGCCCAACATGGGACAAGCCTTATGATCACACACCATGTCAGAGACTAATGGCCTCGCCCCTCCGCAGCATCCCCAGACAGGAATGGGGAGAACATGGGGTGCAGTTGTGCAGAGGTGTTAAGGATGAGAAGGGCCTTGAGCTGCAAGAAGAAGGAAAGCTACATCCCTGACTTATCTGTGTCACAGAGTCTCCTGGGACTAGCTCTGTCGGGCTACTGGTGCTCTTGGGAATTCAAACCCAAACACCCACCCAGCAAATGCTGCTGCACTGTGGAGCTGAAGGAGCCTGGGCCCTGCCACTCTCAGGCTGTGTGAGCTTGGGCCAATCATGGCGCCTTGCTGAGCCAGAACTGTCATGGATAAAGCTGGGCCCATAACACCTGCCTTCCAGATTGTTAGGGGAACTGGATGAGGGGTGCATAAAAGCTCCTAGCTTTGCCCTTTGCAGAAATACTCCAAAGATATACCACTCCTCCAAGGACAAGGTCATAGGTGGGTGAGAAATTATCTGTCCCGTGCTCATTTCGGGCTTGGGCTTTCCTTCTTGCAGAGAAATGGGGTGTGAAGTTGATGGGAGGGCGGGTATTTCTTTCAGATAATTTCAAACTGCTCCAGTGGCCTCATGCACAACTAGACCCTGGGGTTCTCCTTGGAAAGGGGCTCGTGCAGAGTGAAGAACCGTGGACCCCGGGGCCTAGTCTTGGTTCACACCTGACTCCGTAACGGGGGAGCCTTGTAAAGTGCCTACCTTGCCAACCTCACAGAGCCCCTTACACAGCTGCTTGTGGCTCGCAAGTCAGAAAATGTTGGGAGTGTGCCTGGCGTAGGGCCTGGTATCTAATAGGTGCTCAGTCATTTGAGCCCCCTATCCACACAGCTTCAGGGGTGGGGATCAGGGAGAGAAGTGTGTAGACTAAGAAGGGAGATTTTTTCTGCCAGTCCAGGCACTGGCCCCAGCTTTGCTCAAAGCCAGAGTTGAAGTAGGATGCAGAAGATAACGTGGAAATGACCCTCGGGCAATAACATTCTGAAGTGTCTGCTCTACTCCGCCGGACGCTGGTTTTATGTACTACTCTGAGCACTGGCAACACCAGAAGCCAGCCAGTGTGCATGAGATCAGAGAGGCTCGTGAATGAAAGCAAAGTGATATTTCAGTCATTTCTGAACACGCCCTCATTGCCATCAAGTGTTCACTTCATTGAGGAGGAAGTGAATCCATCCTGCTTCAGTGGCAGTAATTCAGTGAGTACCGTTCGCGGCGTTTGTGGCCCAGGCAGAAGCCTTCCTGATGGTGAGGCCCACGAACATCATGTTGTGGGGTTTGTGATTTTGGTTTTCTCCTTTTGGTCTCCCTTGTAACAGTAACGACTTTCCCTTGAGCATGGACTGTGTGAACTTTGCATGTTTTATTTCTTACCTTCACAATAACTCCATGAGACAGGTAATATTATCCACATCTTACAGATGAGAAAACTGAGAAAATTTAGAGGTAAAGAAAGCAGAGGTAGGATTCAAACATACCCTGCCAGCTTCAGTGCCCACCTACTGTTTTTACTACCTCTTTTGAGTAAAATTTGAATATAACTAAAAAAATCTCCAAAGGCAGTTGTCTACCAAAAAGTAACATTGCTACAGCTGGGTACTACTGGGTACTGCTGGGTACTGCTGGGTATGCTGGGAACCTCTGGGAATGCTGGATACTGCTGGGTACCACTGGGTATGCTAGGTACTGCTGGGCATGCTGGGTACAGCTGGGTACTGCTGGGTATGCTGGGTACTTCTGGGTATCGCTGGGTGCTGCTGGGTATGCTGGGTACTGCTCGGCATTGCTGGGCATGCTGGGTACTGCTGGAAGAGGGTGGTGGTTTTCCAAGTGAGCATCTTGGCAACCGTCATTGCCAAGAAGCACCTGGAACCCCTGTGAATTTGTCAGCCAAGGAAGTTCAGAATTTATAAATTACTCTTGCAGGTAGATTACTTGGGCTAATTTGAGTGGCGAGGTTTTTGGTAAAGTCAGTGTGAACTTACTAAGAGCTACTAATATGCCCTTGGTGCTTTTGGTGTCTGGATTTGCCGCACACTGCATTGTCTGCACTGCTCTCTCTGCATGTGCTCCTGTAAGAGAAAGGTTTGGGGGAAAGGAGGGTCCTGTGGCTTCTTGCTTTGGAGGGGGTTGAATCGGAAGGAAAAATCTCAAGTTTGGACACTGGTCATTGTCAATGTGAGAAAATGTGTGGACACAGGACTAACACCTCTGCTTGCAGTGTTCCCTCAGCCCATTTTCAACACGTGAACTTGCCAGGGTAGTCTCTGCTGTGTTCCCTCTTCCCCAGTATTTCTTTCATTTGACCACAATTTGGGTGTGCTTAAGCTCGCTGGGTGGGACAGCCAGGAATGCCTGTTTTTAACAAGCACTCTCAGGCGGTTCTGATGCCACGGTCCCAGTTAGAGAAACCACATCAGAGAGACCCCAGGTTCTAACTCTGGTTCTAACTCTGCAGGGCTGGGGGTGGGTGGTTGGTGTAAGACAGAAGGGGCACTGCAGATCCTTCCTGTCCTTCCCAGGGCTGTGTCCCACCCCGGAAACAGTTGTAAGGTGCAGGTTGGGGGATGGGCAGTAAAAGAGGAAGCACCGGCGCCTCCTAGCTGGCGGCAGCTGCTGACCTGCCACCTACCCCAAGTGCTGCGGAAGTGAGCGTCTCCGCACAGTGTGACCTTGTCTTGGAATCCCACTTGGGAAGCTCTGATTCTTCTCCAAGGTGGGAACCTATTCAAATAGTCAACAGCAACCCAGAGAGGTGATGTGAGTTGCCCAGAGTCACACAGGAGTTTGATCATGGTCTAGGCTGCTCATTGAAAGAATGAGGGATCAGGCCAGGAAAGTCCAAAACCCTGCTGAGGGCTGCATGGCCAGCTCATGTCCGAGTGAGGAGGGTGAGTTCTACTGACCAGACACAGCCTGTCCATGGGAGGAGGCTTATAAAGCCGTGGAGCCTTCTCATGGTATTACCAGACTGGGAGGCTTGGATTTCAGACTGATTTTCTGCTAGTACCTAACAGATAACACATCCCTCAAGACCCAAAAACACCGGAAGAGAGGAAACTTTACACAGCAGAGTCACGTTTTAATCTTGAAGTTCAGAAGTCAGTAGAGCAGGCAAACATCCATGGTGAAAATGGTCCCAGACAGCAAATTGCTCCTGAAAGACAGTGGCATACGTGTGGCTTTGTGTATGTAACTCTGTGCAGGAACACGTATGCATAAATGCATGGCGTGAGCACTGTTTGATAAAAAGTAAAGTATCCAAAAATAAAACACAAGTAAACACACAGGCAAAGTATCCTTCTACATTATTTAAAGTTTTTTTTTAATTGAAAAAGAAAAGCATTTGGGCCTTTGAGGAAGGTTGAATATGGTGAAGTTAAACCAGTGTGTGCTATAATTCCATTGTGTGTTGTGATGCACACACATCTTCAGACCGTGGAGCTGTTCTTCCCGAGAGATACCATGTGTACGTGCTGTTACTCCAGAGATCTCTCCTGCTTGGGTGTGATCAACTTGGGAGAGGATATGGGGGATCCAGCTGTCTGGTGTGGGAGACCCAGTGGGCAGGAAGCAGGCAGCCTCCCTTGGCCTAGTGAGGCCTGAATCAATTTTTTTGAATAGAGGCAAAGTTTCTATGGAGAGAACAGCTCTTAGATTTGGGACGTTTGTGACTGTCACTGATCCTGCACCTCTAAAGTCTGTGGTTCAATGTCCCACTCTGGAGTTGATCTGAAAGGGCCTCCTCAGCCATGGGGGACCTGAGCCTTTGGAGGTGAACTACTTCCCTGAGGCCCTGTATCCCAGTGGGACTGTCTCTTTCCCAAGCATGTTTCTAAAAGCTTCGGTGGTGAAATGCAGGGGAAATGTAGCAAAACGACATTTGCATACCCCTGACTTTCCCCTAGATCTCCCTCTCTCAGAAGCAAATGAGGAGTAAACACAGTATGTCCTATGGAGCGTCCTCCACCTGACCCTTCCCCAGTGACCCCCTGGTCATGATCGGGAATGTAGTTGCAAAATGCCCCTCTCCAGATAAACTGATCTTTATCTCAACACCTCAGACACTTAAAACCAAAAGAAAAGGAACCTTATCTTTCATTCTCAATCATCTTAAATAGCTGTTAAAGCAGGAGGGAGTTAGTATTTGCTTCCACCTTGGAGCTCATTCTCACATGTGCTGCGGAGCTCCCACTCAGCAATGTGAAAAGCACCTGAGATTGCGCATGCTGATATGCAGAGACCAGAATGTTCCATGAGAGCTTGCTCCAGAGAAAACCCAAGTGTTTGGCTCATCCCCACCCCACGATGCTTCTGAAAGGTGTCACAACCATGAAGGTGCCTGTATCTCCTTGCTGGTGGCCAGCTGGGTCCTCCAGAGACCCTTCTGGGCAACCATGGCAATGTTATGTCAAGAGCCATAAAGATGTTCGTAACCTTTGACCCAGCAACCCCAAATCTGGGAAGCTATCCTAAAGAAACAATAAAAAATATGGACAAAATGTTACTCAAAGATCTTCAGCTCAGCTTTTTTTAAGGTAACAAAATACACATACTAGGCCACAAAAAGAACCTCAGTAATTTCAAAAATATTGAAATCCTACCAAGCAACTTCTCAGATCACCAAGGTATAAAACTAGAAATAAATTTTAGAAAGAAATCAAAAAGCTCACAAATACATGGAGACTTAACAACACTCTCCTAATTAATCAATGGGTTAACGACCAAATCAAAACAGAAATCAAAGAATATATGGAGACTAATGACAACAACAACACAAAGCCACAACTTCTGTGGGACGCAGCAAAGGCAGTTCTAAGAGGAAAGTATATTGCAATCCAGGCCTATTTAAAGAAGGAAGAACATTCCCAAATGAATAGTCTAAAGACACAATTACTGAAATTGGAAAAAGAAGAACAGATGAGGCCCAAAGTCACCAGAAGGAGGGACATAATAAAGATTAGAGAAGAAATAAATAAAATTGAGAAGAATAAAACAATAGAAAAAATCAATAAAACCAAGAGCTGGTTCTTTGAAAAAATAAACAAAATAGATAAACCCCTAGCCAGACTCATTAAGAGAAAAAGAGAACTACACACATAAACACAATCAGAAATGAGAAAGGAAAAATCACGACGGACCCCACAGAAATACAAAGAATTATAAGAGAATATTATGAGAATCTATATGCTAACAAGCTGGAAAACATAGAAGAAATGGACAACTTCTTAGAAAAATACAACCTTCCAAGACTGACCAAGCAAGAAACAGAAAAACTAAACAGACCAATCACCAGTGATGAAATCGAATCGGTAATCAAAAAACTACCCAAGAACAAAACCCCCGGGCCTGATGGATTCACCTCTGAATTCTACCAGACATATAGAGAAGAAATAACACCGATTCTCCTTAAAGTTTTCCAAAAAATAGAAGAGGAGGGAATACTTCCAAACTCATTCTATGAAGCCAGCATCACTCTAATACCAAAACCGGGCAAAGACCTCACCAAAAAAGAAAATTACAGACCAATATCCCTGATGAACGTAGATGCAAAAATACTCAACAAAATATTAGCAAACCGAATTCAAAAATACATCAAGAGGATCATACACCATGATCAAGTGGGATTCATCCCAGGGATGCAAGGATGGTACAACATTCGAAAATCCATCAACATCATCCACCACATCAACAAAAAGAAGAACAAAAACCACATGATCATCTCCATAGATGCTGAAAAAGCATTTGACAAAATTCAGCATCCATTCCTGATAAAAACTCTCAACAATATGGGTATAGACGGCAAGTACCTCAACATCATAAAGGCTATATATGACAAACCCACAGCTAACATCATACTTAACGGCAAGATGCTGAAAGCTTTTCGTCTAAGATCGGGAACAAGACAGGGATGCCCATTCTCTCCGCTGTTATTCAACATAGTACTGGAGGTCCTAGCCACAGCAATCAGACAAAACAAAGACATACAAGGCATCCAGATTGGTAAAGAAGAACTCAAATTGTCACTATTTGCAGATGACATGATACTGTACATAAAAAACCCTAAAGACTCCATTCCAAAACTACTAGAACTAATATATGAATTCAGCAAAGTTGCAGGATACAAAATTAACACACAGAAATCTGTTGCTTTCCTATACACTAATGATGAACTAACAGAAACAGAAATCAGAAAAACAATTCCATTCACAATTGCATCAAAAAGAATAAAATACCTAGGAATACACCTAACGAAGGAAGTGAAAGACCTGTACTCTGAAAACTACAAGACACTCCTAAGAGAAATTAAAGAGGACACTAACAAATGGAAATGCATCCCATGCTCTTGGCTAGGAAGAATAAATATTGTCAAAATGGCTATACTACCTAAAGCAATCTACAGATTCAATGCAATCCCTATCAAACTACCAACAGCTTTCTTCAATGAACTGGAACAAATAATTCTAAAATTCATATGGAACCACAAAAGACCCCGAATAGCCAAAGCAATCCTGAGAAGGAGGAATAAAACAGGGGGAATTACACTCCCTGACTTCAAGCTCTACTACAAAGCCACAGTAATCAAGACAATTTGGTATTGGCACAAAAACAGACCCACAGACCAGTGGAACAGAATAGAAAATCCAAACATTAACCCAAACATGTACAGTCAGTTAATATTTGATAAAAGTGCCTTGGATATACAATGGGGAGATGACAGCCTCTTCAGCAACTGGTGTTGGAAAAACTGGACAGCTACATGTAAGAGAATGAAACCGGACTACTGTCTAGCCCCATACACAAAGGTAAACTCAAGGTGGATCAAAGACCTGAATGTAAGTCATGAAACCATAAAACTCTTAGAAAAAAACATAGGCAAAAATCTCTTGGACATAAACATGAGCAACTTCTTCATGAACATATCTCCCCGGGCAAGGGAAACAAAAGCAAAAATGAACAAGTGGGACTATATCAAGCTGAAAAGCTTCTGTACAGCAAAGGACACCATCAGTAGAACAAAAAGACATCCTACAGTATGGGAGAATATATTCATAAAAAACGTATCTGATAAAGGGTTGACATCCAAAATATATAAAGAACTCATGCACCTTAACAAACAGAAAGCAAATAATCCAATTAAGAAATGGGCAGAGGACATGAATAGACACTTCTCCAAAGAAGAAATTCAGATGGCCAACAGGCACATGAAAAGATGCTCCACATCGCTAATCATCAGAGAAATGCAGATTAAAACCACAATGAGATATCACCTCACACCAGTGAGGATGGCCAACATCCAAAACACAAACAACAACAAATGTTGGCGAGGATGTGGAGAAAAGGGAACCCTCCTACACTGCTGGTGGGACTGCAAATTAGTTCAACCATTGTGGAAAGCAGTATGGAGGTTCCTCAAAAAACTCAAAATAGAAATACCATTTGACCCAGGAATTCCACTCCTAGGAATTTACCCTAAGAATGCAGCAGCCCAATTTGAAAAGGACAGATGCACCCCTATGTTTATTGCAGCACTATTTACAATAGCCAAGAAATGGAAGCAACCTAAGTGTCCATCAGTAGATGAATGGATAAAGAAGATGTGGTACATATATATGATGGAATATTATTCAGCCATAAGAAGAAAACAAATCCTACCATTTGCAACAACATGGATGGAGCTAGAGCGTATTATGCTCAGTGAAATAAGCCAAGCCGAAAAAGACAAGTATCAAATGATTTCACTCATATGTGGTGTATAAGAACAAAGAAAAAATACTGAAGGAACAAAACAGCAGCAGACTCACAGAACCCAAGAACGGACTAATAGTTACCAAAGGGAAAGGGACTGGGGAAAATGGGCGGGAAGGGAGGGATAAGAGGGAAAAAGGGGCATTACGATTAGCAGATGTAATGTTGGGGGGGCACGGGGAGGGCAGTACAACTCAGAGAAGACAAGTAGTGATTCTATAGCATCTCACTACGCTGATGGACAGTGACTGTAATGGGGTTGGTGGGGGGGACCTGATGAAGGGGTAGTTTAATAATCGTAATATTGCACATGTAATTGTAAATTAATGATAATAAAATAAATTATATTAAAAAAAAAAGAGTCTGCCTTAACTTAGGCCTGGTCATTGGTCCCCTTCCTATGCAGAAACAATGAAAGAGGGAGATGCATTAAACACTCCACAGCTTTCCTTCCACCCCATCACCACAGAATGTTCCACTGTACAAGACTAATTTAACTGCTAGATTAATTTAACACCACTCAATGAACATGTCAGGCTGTGTGACTCTGTGGGGTCTGAGGACACAACAGTGAATACGATTGGTGTTTTGACCTGACTAAGTTTAGCAAAGAAAAGACAATAAAAAGAAGTAACTGTAATTATAATGTTCCACTTAAAGATTAAACATACACATTTGCCTCTTATCTCTTCTAAAACTCTCTTAAATGTAAATCTTAGCCAAATTTTCTTAATTTTAAAGCCAAAATCTACAAAGACAATTACCAGGAAAAGAAGCAGCAATGAAATTGTGAAAGCAGGAAGCAGGATGAGGGGTGGAAACTAACATAGCAGACCCAAGAAAACCGACTCCTAAACCAGAGAGCAGGTCCTCAAAACCTTACACTACACCTCCAAAGGCTCAAGAATTGGTGGCATCAGGCACCAAGGGAAGTAGGAGTGAAAATGAGATTTAAAAGCAGAAAGAAAAATTGGAGACACGGTTAAAACATACACGGATACCAAGAACCTTACTAGAGGTTTATTCTCTGGAGAGAGTAAAGCAGAGTCTGGGCTGGAGACACCAGAGTTTAGGAAAAAGTGTAGCTTATCTGAAAAGAATGATTAAATGTGAAATGTATGAACTGAATGTTGAGATCTCTCAGCCATAAGGCCTGTCCTCGGGGAAACTGACCAACTCAAGGGAAAAGATCTAAAGACACTGTCACTCCAATCAACAGCCTGCTCAGTTCACGCTACGGCGAGGCCGTCACAAGAAGCTCCCTTAAGCCTACTGAGCTTCCAACTGCTGTACTCATTGAGCACTTAACCAAGCTGGCAAAGATCACCATGCACCTAACAAAAACTTCTAACGTAAGAGGTCAAAAAGACCAAAGCAAAGAGAATAAATGCAATGCAGAGTAAACAATTTATGCAGGAAGATGAAAACTTCAGAAAGAAAAAAACTTTCAATAATCTCAGAGAAGAGAAAAAAATTAGAACCATAAAATGAGAACAGAGTGCAGTTTTTTAAAAAAGGATGAACAATTAACAGTTTTTGAAAATTAAAAATGGTAACAGAAATTAAAATTTTACCAAAGAAATATAAAACTGAGAAAACCTCATAGAATGTAGACAAAAAGACAGAGATGGAAAATTTGAGAAAAGCCTTAAAAAAATTAAAGATTTAGTACAGGAGGTCCAAGATTCAGAGAGAAGGAAAAAAAAAAATCAAATAAATATTTTTAAAAATTTCCCAGAACTGAGAAATGAGCTTCCAAACCAAAAGGGCCCACTGTGTTATCTAGCACAATAGATTTAAAAAAATAGATCTATACTAAAGTACAACACAGTGAAATGTAAGACCACTGGGGCCACAAAAGCGGCTCCTAAAAAAAAAAAAAAAAGAAGATCCCATGCATTTGTCAAAACCTTTGGAAGCTTATAGCAAAGAGAGTGAATTTTAATGTATTTAAATTAAGAATAAACATTTAGGTGGCTGGCAGTTACATTTAGGTGGTTGGCAGTTCCAAAGATGGTATGCAGAATGAAACAAACAATCTAAATATATTATAAATGTATGAAACAACCCCGCTAAAGAGGGTGGGGGGAAAAGGTGCTGACCTAAGTACCTATGAAATGAGTCTGTAACACTAAAGGCAAAAGAAACTGTATATGTACGCTGTCCTCCAGGTGTGTAACAGTCTCCCACAAGGGTGTGGATTAACAATGCTGGCACCACTACACATGTATATTCTAACTGAAGAATTAAGTAAACAGATGGCATGTGGTGAGAGCCAAGTTTCTCACTGTTGGAGTGGGAGTTCGTAGATAAGCACGGGGAGTGATCCATGTAATGATTAGAGTTGGTTAGTTTAATACAGATACAGATGGTTACACAAAGAAATGTTTACAGATATGTGTATACATGTATTTCTTTACTCTGTCAGCTTAGAAGGCCTAAAGGCAATGACACCCTAGTAGCACTGAGCACAGATCTTGGTTTCTGTGGAACCAGGGCTCCTTGGAGGAATGGCTGATTCTAGGATGGCGCAGGAAATATACACAATGAACCTGGTGTCAAAAAGTAAGAAAGTGCTTAAGAAAACCAAAATGGTGAAAAGTAAGAAAGTGCTTAAGAAAACCAAAATGGTGAAGTTAGGTCAAAGGGACAAGGTGCCAATGGAGTATCAAAGGCCAAAACTGGAATACTTTGAGCAACAAAATAAAGTAGTACTGGATTATAACCCAGAGAATAAAATAAATGAGTCCAATCTGACATCAATGAATAAATAAATTGAGAAAAGACCAATGTCCCATGCAGAAAAACTCCAAATAATTTAACAGATACTCAGCCCTCAACAAGTGGTGCATAATTCCCCAATCCTTAAGTGTGGCTTATGCATAGTGACTTCCTTCCAAAGAGAATAGTATGAAACGGAGGGCGGGGGGGGGAATAAGACTAATTTTACAATGGAGAAACTTGACAAACACTACTTCAGCCAGGTAATCAAGGTCAACATCAACAGTGATGTCATGTTGATAGTATGCATTATTAGTATGATGTGATAAAAACGGTATTTAATCTCTTGTGGTCTTCCTCCCCAAAAACTCACAGTCCCAGTCTAACCATGAGAAAGGCATCAGACAAATCCCAATTGATTATATGAGAAGATGGACTTTGGCTGAGCCTACTGTGGTAATCATTTCATAACACACCTGACCCTTGAACAACACAGGTTTTTGAACTGCACAGATCCACTTATGCATGGATTTTTTCAATAAATATGTTGAATAATTTTTTGGAGATTTGCCACAATTTGGAAAAACATTTTCTCTCTAGCTTACTTTATTGTAACATGGTATATAATACAGATAACATACAAAATATGTGTTAATTGACTATTTACATTATCAGTAAGGCTTCTGGTCAGTAGTAGGCTATCAATAGTTACATTTTTAGGAAATCAAAAGTCACAGGCATATTTTCAACTGCAGAGGGGGTGCCCCAACCCCTGCACTGTTCAAGGGTCAACTGTATATGTAAATCAAAGTATCAGGCTGTACTTACAGTCATATATGTCAATTATTTCTCAATAAAACTGAGGGAAACAGTCACAATTGGGGGCCATTCTACAAATATTGACCAACAATCCTCAAAATTGTAAAGGTCTTTAAAAACAAGGAAAACTGAAAAACTGTCACAGCCAAGAAGAGTCTGAGAGGAGTCTGAGAACATGACTACCAAATGAAATGTGGTAACTTATACGGAATCATGGAACAAAAGAACGTAAGATAAAAAATGAAAATCAGAAAAAAGCATGGACTTTATAGTTAATAATAACATATCAGTATTGGTTCATTACCCTCACAATGTACCATACTAATGTAAGATGTTAATGAGGGAAGCTGGATCTGGGGTATATGGAAACTATACTATCTTCTCGATGTCTCCAAAAATCTAAAAGTGCTAGAAAAAATAAAGTTTACTTTAAAATATTAAATTTAAAAATTAAAAAAAATTTTAATAGGCGAAGTTAAAAATAACAAAAAAGCCTGAAGAATACACACCAAAGCTGAGGAGCAGTTACAGCTCCTGGGAGAGATTGGGAGGAAAGGAAAATCAAGTTTTTAAAAAGCTACTGTTTGACTCTGGTATATGAAGAATAGATCTGTGTATTATTGTGTAACAAGAAATGTCTAATTTTAAATGCCACATTTGACCACTGATAAAGAAAATAAAATTGTTATTAAACAGGGGCCACTTCCTAAACCCTTATATTTCTATTCATAAATTATCCAATCTCCAGAAAAACCTCCAAACCATATTCAAGCCTCTGATTAACTACTAACTGATATTATCATAATACACAAATTTAAAAGAAAAACTGTCAAAGATTATACTAAATTGCTGGAGGCAGAGGGAGGCTATAAAAAACATACCTGTGGAAAAAATTGCTTTTAATCAGTAAGAAAATATTTCACTAGAAATGTTCTTAAATTTGATCAGTATTTAGAGCTAGCATTTAGAACCTTTAATATAAATTGTGTTATTCAGAAACAATGAGTCAGCCTAATCATTAACAGCAGGATGTGCTAAGTGATGTCTAGTAACATTTGCTTTATTACCACACTTGATAAAGGCAGTAACATATACTGTACTTCTGTCCAGACAGCCACTAGAAACAATTACAATGGGAGTATGTAAAGCTCAATTTTGATACATGCTATTTACCAGTTGCCTAGAGAAGCAGAAATGACTGGAGGATAAAGATAAAACCATCAAGCTGGTTTTCACCACTAATCTCTAATGAAAGTGTTTAAATTACTTCATCTAAATGGCCATCATCCACTACAAGAATATGGTTCCATTAAACGGCTGTACTTGTTCAAAGACAACATAAAAATAAATGATTAAGAAACTAATCATTTTAATAAATAAATAACAAATCACAGGATGTCACTTGAGTCTCTTCAAGCCTTGCTTTTTAAAAAATTTTATTAATATGAATACAAAATCACTCTCATGGTAGATTTATTTTATAATTTAATGTAAAGTAATGAAATATAATTGGTGTGTAGGATAAAATAATTTGAAGTTATGTGCAGGTAAACCAGCAGGCAGCCTCAAGTGTAGATGCCAGTTTTTCCTAGAAGATGGTCAACTGGGTCTGGTCTCTACCCAAACCAGGGAGTTCCGCCATGTTTGCAGGGCAAAGACAGAACAATTAAACCAACTAAATCTTCCCTAACAAGTAGTCACCAGTAGAACCAGGCAAAAAAACAAGAATGGATCAACAGGAATCCGTTACTGCTACAAAACAACACAAAGTACACAACACAACCTTACCAGGAGTGAGTCCAATACACATGATACCTGCAGACATGCAGTGCCTGACACTCAGAAATCCTGCTTTCATATTCATAACAGATTACAAAAGTGCTCTTATATTTCTCATGTGATAGTACCTGCTTAAAACATCATATCTTTTAGAGTTACACACAGAAATATTTATAGATGAAATGATAAGTTTCTAGGATTTGCTTCAAAATAATGGTGGGGAGTATAACTGAAACAAGATTAGCCATCTGTTGTTAATTGTTGAGGTTGAGTGATGAGTACATAAAATTTATCATACTATACTTTTCTATGTATGAAATTTTCACAGTAAAAAAGTTGAAAATGTAAATAAACATTATTAAGAAATTGCTCTACTTCTAGAACTCAACCACCAAAAAAACCCAGAATTCAAAAATGGACAAAGGACTTCCGGGAAGATGGCGGTGTGAGCAGGGCGGCAGAAATCTCCTCCCAACACTATATTTATCTACGAAAACACAGAAAATACATCTATTCCTAAAAGAGAGACGAGAATACACAGGAAGCGCACAGCGTGCAGCTACACCCCAGAGCACTCGGCACCCCAAGAGGCGGGTAAGATACGGAGCCGCGACCCGGCGGACCCGAGCCCTCCCCCACCCCAGCGCACCGGCGGGAGGAGAGGATTCAGAGCCGGGAGGGAGTGGAAGCACACCCCGCGAAGTAGCCAGCCCCGGTGATCTGCGCGGGGAGCGCTGACCCACATCGCGCAGTGCAGCTGAGATTGGAGAGACAGAGGGGCAGGATCTGTGCAGGGAAAGCGCCAGGGTGCTTGCAGCCGGCTCCGGGAAGGAAAAAAAAAAGTGCGCGCTTTCCTCAGCGGTCTTAAAGAGACAGGAGCCCAGCGGAGGAGCCGGATCACCCCAGCACACTCAGCCCAGAAGGCTGGGAGTCCTGGGGAGTTTCAGACGCCTTAGCTGGCGACTGAGGAAGCGTAGCCATACTTAACACTCCTCACTGAGATCAACAGCCTCCTATTCGTTCCCACCCCTGCCAGAGCGATAAAGGGCCCTGCGGAGCGGCACAGTCACAGCTGTGGAATAGTGGGGCAATAGCGCCACCTAGAGCATTCCCACAGAATCTACGTCCCGTGGGCATTTTTTTTGTTTTTTGTTTTGTTTTTGTCTTTTCTTTTCTTTCTTTTTTTCTTTTTTTCTTTCTTTCTTTTTTTCTCTTTTTTTTTCTTCTCTTTTTAAAGTCTTAAAGAGCCCAGCTGACATACGTGGCAACTATCAGTGACCAAATTATACAGCCATGAAAAGACAGAGGAATATGGTTCAGACTAAGATCAGCCAGACAACCCGAGAGAGGGAGTCTGAAGGGATGGAAATGCACAGCCTCCCTGAAAAAGAATTCAGAATAAAAGTCATTACCATGCTGATGGACCTACAGAGAAATGTGCAAGAGCTGAGGGAGGAAGTGAGGGAACTGAGGAAAGACAATACAGAAATCAGACAAGCGATCGACGGGCTTAACAGCAGAATTGATGAGATGCGAGAGACTGTTAATGGAATAGAAAACAGAGAACAGGAGTACAGAGCAGCTGAGGCAGAGAGAGATAAAAGGATTTCTAGGAATGAAAGAATAATAAGAGAACTGTGTGATCAATCCAAATGGAACAATATTCGCATTATAGGAGTACCAGAGGAAGAAGAGAGAGAAAAAGGGATAGAAAGTGTCTTTGAAGAAATAATTGCTGAAAACTTTCCCTCGCTGGGGAAGGAAGTAGTCTCGCAGTCCACAGAAGCTCATAGATCTCCCAACACAAGGGACCCAAGGAAGACAACACCAAGACAAATAATAATTAAGATGGCAAAGATCAAAGATAAAGACAGGGTATTAAAGGCAGCTAGAGAGAGAAAAAAGATCACCTACAAAGAAAACCCATCAGACTATCATCAGACTTCTCAACAGAAACCTTACAGGCCAGAAGAGAATGGCATGATATATTTAACGTAATGAAACAGAAGGGCCTCGAACCAAGAATATTGTATCCTGCACGATTATCATTTAAATATGATGGAGGGATTAAACAATTTCCAGATAAACGAAAGTTAAGAGAATTTGCGTCTCATAAACCACCACTACAGGATATCTTAAATGGACTGATCTAGATGGAAGAACACCTAAGGCTAAAAAGATGTCACCAGAGGAAAAAAAAATCATAGCAAAGAAAGCAGACCATCCAAATACCAACTAAAGGCAAAGAATAAAACACCTATTATAGAAAGAATGGAGGAGGAGGACTAAGAAGGGAGAGAAAGAAAGAAACATCAGACTATGTTTACAATAACTTAACAACAAAGTTAAGTTAGATTGTTAGATAGTAAAGAAGCAACCCTTGAACCCTTGGTAACCACGAATCTAAAGCCAGCAATGGCAATAAGTACATACCTATCAATAATCACCCTAAATGTAAATGGACTGAATGCACCAATCAAAAGACACAGAGTAACAGAATGGATAAAAAAGCAAGACCCATCTATATGCTGCCTACAGAAACTCACCTCAAATCCAAAGATATACACAGACTAAAAGTGCAGGGATGGAAAAAGATATTTCATGCAAACAACAAAGAGAAAAAAGCCGGTGTTGCAGTACTTGTATCAGACAAAATAGACTTCAAAACGAAGAAAGTAGCAAAAGATAAAGGAGGACATTACATAATGATAAAGGGGTCAGTCCAACAAGAAGATATAACCATTATAAATATATATGCACCCAACACAGGAGCGCCAGCATATGTGAGACAAATACTAACAGAATTAAAGGAGGAAATAGACAGCAATCCATTCATCTTAGGAGACTTCAACACACCACTCACTCCAGAGGACAGATCAACCAGACAGAAAATAAGTAAAGACACAGAGGCACTGAACAACACACTAGAACAGATGGACCTAACAGACATCTACAGAACTCTACACCCAAAGCAACAGGATACACATTCTTCTCAAGTGCACATGGAACATTTTCCAGAATAGACCACATACTAGGCCACAAAAAGAACCTCAGTAATTTCAAAAATATTGAAATCCTACCAACCAACTTCTCAGATCACCAAGGTATAAAACTAGAAAGAAATTTTAGAAAGAAATCAAAAAGGCTCACAAATACATGGAGACTTAACAACACCCTCCTAATTAATCAATGGGTTAACGACCAAATCAAAACAGAAATCAAAGAATATATGGACACTAATGACAACAACAACACAAAGCCACAACTTCTGTGGGACGCAGCAAAGGCAGTACTAAGAGGAAAGTATATTGCAATCCAGGCCTATTTAAAGAAGGAAGAACATTCTCAAATGAATAGTCTAAAGACACAATTACTGAAATTGGAAAAAGAAGAACAAATGAGGCCCAAAGTCACCAGAAGGAGGGACATAATAAAGATTAGAGAAGAAATAAATAAAATTGAGAAGAATAAAACAATAGAAAAAATCAATGAAACCAAGAGCTGGTTCTTTGAAAAAATAAACAAAATAGATAAACCCCTAGCCAGACTCATTAAGAGAAAAAGAGAATCTACACACATAAACAATCAGAAATGAGAAAGGAAAAATCACGACGGACCCCACAGAAATACAAAGAATCATAAGAGAATATTATGAGAATCTATATGCTAAGAAGCTGGAAAACATAGAAGAAATGGACAACTTCTTAGAAAAATACAACCTTCCAAGACTGACCAAGCAAGAAACAGAAAAACTAAACAGACCAATCACCAGTGACGAAATCGAATTGGTAATCAAGAAACTACCCAAGAACAAAACCCCTGGGCCTGATGGATTCACCTCT
>JAVSCE010009609.1:0-16901 GCA_032199065.1 Smutsia gigantea | reverse complement strand
GGACCGAGGGGAAGGTCTTGATGTCTCGGGTGCTCACATCACTGCTGTTCTTGTAGTTCCAGGAGAAGGTGATGGAGCCGGGCAGGAAGTCCTGGGCCAGACAGCCCATGGCCACCAGGGTCTCATCAGACAGGGGGCTCTCACAGGACACCAGGGGGAAGAGATTTGGAGGGGACAAGCTCTCTGAGGACCCAAGAGGGGACAAACAGAATGGGGGTGGTGGTGAGAAGGTGCGCCCTAGCTGGGGTCAGGACCCACTGTCCACCCCTGGCCCCTGGTGCTCTGTGGCTGCCTCTTGGGGCTGAGCCCACCGCCGGCTGCCTGGATGTGACTGACAGCATGGAGGGTGGTGCAGCAAGGCCTGGGGTCCTGGTACAAGGATGCTGGGGGTGTCCAGGGGCCCAGCTCTTACTTCATGGGAAGACAAACGGTGTTTGCTTCCTGTTAGGAGGGTAGAGCTGGCCTCTCACCCTGGCACTGTCCCTGCACGCAGGGGCCTTCAGACGGCACAGCCCAGGCCCACTCTGCCTTCCCACTAATACACTGGAGTCGCCCTGACAGCCCCGAGCACAGCGAGCCACTTGAGAGGCAGGTGGACATGCAGGGAGCCCTGCCAGCTGGCCACACTGGAGCTCAGCCTGCATGTCTAGGCTCTGGGGAGGGTATATATGTGGTAAGTGAATCCGTGCACACTTGGCTTGGCCTGTCCTTAGCCCACCCAGGTTAAGCCTAGTTAGCCCACCCAATCCAGCGCATTTCAGTAGCTCAGCCCTCCTCTGCCTGGCTCAGCCCAGTTCAGCCCACTGCAGCCAAGCTCACCCAGCCCAGCTCAGCTCACCCAGCCCAGCTCAGTACAGTTCAGTTCAGCTCAGCCCAGCTCGGCCCAGCCCAGCTCAGCCCAGCTCAGCCCAGCTCACCCTGCCCAGCTCAGCCCAGCTCAGTTTAGCTCAGCCCAGCTCGGCCCGCTTACTCTGCCCAGCTCAGCCCAGCCCAGCTCAGCCCAGCTCAGCCCCGCTTACCCTGTCCAGCTCAGCCCAGCTCAGTTCAGCTCAGCCCGGCACTGCCCAGCTCACCCTGCCCAGCTCAGCCCAGCTCAGTTCAGCTCAGCCCGGCACTGCCCAGCTCACCCTGCCCAGCTCAGCCCAGCTCAGTTCAGCTCAGCCCAGCTCGGCCCGCTTATTCTGCCCAGCTCAGCCCAGCCCAGCTCAGCCCCGCTCACCCTGTCCAGCTCAGTCCAGCTCAGTTCAGCTCAGCCCAGCTCGGCCCGCTTACTCTGCCCAGCTCAGCCCAGCTCAGCCCCGCTCACCCTGTCCAGCTCAGCCCAGCTCAGTTCAGCTCAGCCCAGCACTGCCCAGCTCACCCTGCCCAGCTCAGCCCAGCTCAGTTCAGCTCAGCCCGGCACTGCCCAGCTCACCCTGCCCAGCTCAGCCCAGCTCAGTTCAGCTCAGCCCGGCACTGCCCAGCTCACCCTGCCCAGCTCAGCCCAGCTCAGTTCAGCTCAGCCCAGCTCACCCTGTCCAGCTCAGCCCAGCTCAGTTCAGCTCAGCCCAGCTCACCCTGCCCAGCTCAGCCCAGCTCAGTTCAGCTCAGCCCAGCTCAGCCCAGCTCAGCCCAGCTCAGCCCAGCTCAGCTCGGCCCGCTTACTCTGCCCAGCTCAGTTCAGCTCAGCCCAGCTCAGCCCAGCTCAGCCCAGCTCAGCTCGGCCCGCTTACTCTGCCCAGCTCAGCCCAGCTCAGCTCAGCCCAGCTCACCCAGCGCAGCCTGGCTTCCAGTTCAGCTCAGCCCAGCTCAGTCCAGCTCAGCTCAGCTCAGCTCAGCCCAGCTCAGTCCAGCTCAGCTCAGCTCAGCCCAGCTCACCCAGTCTAGCTCAGCTCAGCCTGGCTCACCCAGCTCAGCTCAGCCCAGCTCAGCCCGCCTCATCCCAGCTCAGTCTGGCTTGTCCAGCTCAGCTCAGCCCAGCTCAGCTCAGCCTGGCGCTGCCTGGCTCACCCTGCCCAGCTCAGCCCAGCTCAGCTCAGCTCAGCCCACTCAGCCTGGCTCAGCCCAGCTCAGCTCAGCTCGGCTTACCCTGCCCAGTTCAGCCCAGCTCAGTTCAGCTCAGTTCAGCTCAGCCCAGTTCAGCTCAGCTCAGCTCAGCTCAGCCCAGCTCAGCCCAGCCCAGCCCAGCTCAGCCCAGTTCAGCTCAGCTCAGCTCAGCTCAGCTCAGCCCAGTTCAGCTCAGCTCAGCTCAGCTCAACCCAGTTCAGCCCAGTTCAGTTCAGCTCAGCTCAGCTCAGCTCAGCCCAGTTCAGCCCAGTTCAGTTCAGCTCAGCTCAGCCCAGTTCAGCTCATCTCAGCCCAGCTCAACCCAGTTCAGCCCAGTTCAGCCCAGTTCAGCTCAGCCCAGTTCAGTTCAGCCCAGCCCAACTCAGCCCAGTTCAGCTCATCTCATCCCAGCTCAACCCAGTTCAGCCCAGTTCAGCCCAGTTCAGCTCAGCTCAGCTCAGCTCAGCTCAGTCCAGTTCAGCTCAGTTCAGCTCAGCTCAACCCAGTTCAGCCCAGTTCAGCCCAGTTCAGCTCAGCTCAGCTCAGCTCAGCTCAGCCCAGTTCAGCTCAGCTCAGCTCAGCTCAACCCAGTTCAGCCCAGTTCAGCCCAGTTCAGCTCAGCTCAGTTCAGCTCAGTTCAGCCCAGTTCAGCTCAGCTCAGCCCTGCTCAGCCCAGTTCAGCTCAGCTCAGCTCAGCTCAGCCCAGTTCAGCTCAGCTCAGCTCAGCTCAACCCAGTTCAGCCCAGTTCAGCCCAGTTCAGCTCAGCTCAGCTCAGCTCAGCCCAGTTCAGCTCAGCTCAGCTCAGCTCAGCCCAGTTCAGCCCAGTTCAGCCCAGTTCAGCTCAGCTCAGCCCAGCTCAACCCAGTTCAGCCCAGTTCAGCCCAGTTCAGCTCAGCTCAGCTCAGCTCAGCCCAGCTCAGCTCAGCTCAGCTCAGCCCAGTTCAGCCCAGTTCAGCTCAGCTCAGCCCAGTTCAGCTCAGCTCAGCCAGTTCAGCCCAGTTCAGCTCAGCTCAGCTCAGCTCAGCCCAGTTCAGCTCAGCTCAGCTCAGCTCAGCTCAGCTCAGCCCAGTTCAGCCCAGTTCAGCTCAGCTCAGCTCAGCCCAGTTCAGCTCAGCTCAGCTCAGCTCAGTCCAGTTCCGCTCAGCTCAGCCCAGTTCAGCTCAGCTCAGCTCAGCTCAGCCCAGTTCAGCCCAGTTCAGCTCAGCTCAGTCCAGTTCAGCCCAGTTCAGCCCAGTTCAGCTCAGCTCAGCTCAGCTCAGCCCAGTTCAGCTCAGCTCAGCTCAGCTCAGTCCAGCTCAACCCAGTTCAGCCCAGTTCAGCCCAGTTCAGCTCAGCTCAGCTCAGCTCAGCCCAGTTCAGCTCAGCTCAGCCCAGTTCAGCTCAGTTCAGCCCAGTTCAGCTCAGCTCAGCTCAGCTCAAGCTCAGCCCAGTTCAGCCCAGTTGGCCAGTTCAGCTCAGCTCAGCTCCAGCTCAGCCCAGTTCAGCTCAGCTCGAGCTCAGCTCAGCTCCAGCCAGTTCGCTCCAGCTCAGCCCAGTTCAGCTCAGCTCAGCTCAGCTCAGCCCAGTTCAGCTCAGCTCAGCTCAGCTCAGCCCAGTTCAGCCCAGCTCAGCTCAGCTCAGCTCAGCTCAGCCCAGTTCAGCCCAGCTCAGCTCAGCTTAGCCCAGTTCAGCCCAGTTCAGCTCAGCTCAGCTCAGCTCAGCCCAGTTCAGCCCAGCTCAGCTCAGCTCAGCTCAGCCCAGTTCAGCTCAGTTCCGCTCAGCTCAGCCCAGTTCAGCTCAGTTCAGCTCAGCTCAGTTCAGCTCAGCTCAGCTCAGCTCAGTTCAGCCCAGTTCAGTTCAGCTCAGCTCAGCTCAGCCCAGCTCAACCCAGTTCAGCCCAGTTCAGCCCAGTTCAGCTCAGCCCAGTTCATCCCAGTTCAGCCCAGTTCAGCCCAGTTCAGCTCAGTTCAGCTCAGCTCAGTCCAGTTCAGCCCAGTTCAGCTCAGTTCAGCTCAGTTCAGCTCAGTTCAGCTCAGCCCAGTTCAGCCCAGTTCAGCTCATCTCAGCCCAGCTCAACCCAGTTCAGCCCAGTTCAGCCCAGTTCAGCTCAGCTCAGCTCAGTTCAGCCCAGTTCAGCTCAGCTCAGCTCAGTCCAGTTCAGCTCAGCTCAGCTCAGTTCAGCCCAGCTCAGCTCAGCCCAGTTCAGCCCAGTTCAGCCCAGCTCAGCTCAGCTCAGCCCAGCTCAACCCAGTTCAGCCCAGTTCAGCCCAGTTCAGCTCAGCTCAGCCCAGCTCAACCCAGTTCAGCCCAGTTCAGCCCAGTTCAGCTCAGTTCAGCTCAGCTCAGTCCAGTTCAGCCCAGTTCAGCTCAGCTCAGCCCGGCTCAACCCAGTTCAGCCCAGTTCAGCCCAGTTCAGCTCAGCTCAGCTCAGCTCAGCCCAGTTCAGCTCAGCTCAGCTCAGCTCAGTCCAGTTCCGCTCAGCTCAGCCCAGTTCAGCTCAGTTCAGCCCAGCTCAGCTCAGCCCAGTTCAGCCCAGTTCAGCTCAGCTCAGTTCAGCTCAGCTCAGCTCAGCCCAGTTCAGCTCAGTTCAGCCCAGCTCAGCTCAGCCCAGTTCAGCCCAGTTCAGCCCAGTTCAGCCCAGTTCAGCCCAGTTCAGCTCAGTTCAGCTCAGCTCAGTCCAGTTCAGCCCAGTTCAGCTCAGTTCAGCTCAGCCCAGTTCAGCTCATCTCAGCCCAGCTCAACCCAGTTCAGCCCAGTTCAGCCCAGTTCAGCTCAGCTCAGCTCAGTTCAGCTCAGCTCAGCTCAGCTCAGCTCAGCCCAGTTCAGCTCATCTCAGCCCAGCTCAACCCAGTTCAGCCCAGTTCAGCCCAGTTCAGCTCAGCTCAGCTCAGTTCAGCCCAGTTCAGCTCAGCTCAGCTCAGCCCAGTTCAGCCCAGTTCAGCTCAGCTCAGCCCAGTTCAGCCCAGTTCAGCTCAGCTCAGCTCAGCCCAGTTCAACCCAGTTCAGCTCAGTTCAGCTCAGCTCAGCTCAGCCCAGTTCAACCCAGTTCAGCTCAGTTCAGCTCAGCTCAGCAAAGTCCAGCCCAGTTCAGTTCAGCTCAGCTCAGCCCAGTTCAGCATATCCCAGCTCAGCCCAGCCCAGCTCAGCCTGGCCGAATAGCCAGCTTGCCCCTGACCTGGTAAAGTGTCCTGCGGAAGGTCAGGGGTCTCCGAGGCAGTCTGTCTTCCTCCCTCTCCTCTGTCTTGGTGCCTGTTTCCATCCTTCCAGAAGGGCTTAGTAAGATCTGAGGACCTGAGGACCGAATAACATCTGGGACCTACCTGCTCAAGGCTGCTGGAGGGTCTACCATGGCTGAGAGGCCTGGTCCCCCTCAGCCAGCTGGCCCCACAGTGCATGTCCATTGTCCACCTGCCTGCCGCCCCAGAGGGACTGGAGAGGGAAGGAAGCCTGGGTCTTGTCCAGGCCTGGCCTGATGGTCGTGAGGTCTCAGCAGCCCCCTGTCCTGCTCTGGGCCTTTGCTCATGGCAGGGCTGGCTCAGGCTGGGAGGGCAGGCTCGGGGGGCTGCATGGCTGTGTCTGGCCCATAGATGGGGTCGGTCACCCACTTCCTGTCCCGCCAGAGGCGGCCGCTTGTCTGCACGTCATGTCTGGTCTGTGGTCTGGCTGTGGTGGGGCCAGGTGTGTGTGGCCTGCTCGTATGACCCCTCGGGAGTCTGGCCCTGGCCTGAGACCATTTGGATGCAAGGGCAGTCGCCCTAGTGGGGTCAAGGCTCCACGTGGCCACCCACAGGGCTGGTGGGGGAGCAGAAATGGGATGCAGAGGCCGAAGGAGACATAGTTAGGGGCTCGGGAACACTGAGGCAGAGGTGGTACTGGAGGTGGGGACAGAGTGAGGGCCAGAGAGGCTGGGCACCAAAGGACAGACCTCACCCAGACTGAGCCCCTTGAGCTGGCCTCGGTAGGTCTTTGTGCCACAGATCAGGGCATGAGGGTGAGGAGCCACTCCAGTGTGGCCATGACCAATGACTGCCCTTCCTTGGCCAGCCCCATGAGCAGCTGAGGCCTGGGCTGAAGCCAGGTGGGGAGCTTGGGGGCGGCCCCTATCTGGATGCCTGGGGCCTTGGCGATTGGGGCAGCTGAGGTATCGCCTCTACCTGCATCTGCCCAACTCTCCTACATGCGGCGGCTGCCCGAGTTGCACCCACTTTGCCAGCTCTGGGCACCTTGCCCAGCCCTCTCTGGGGCCCCTCGCACAGGAGGCAGCTGGGATGTCCACATCCATTAGCTCATTCATTTCTTCACACACAGAAGGTTCTGGAGCCACCACGGGAACTAACGGTTCTTCCCAGGAGGGACTCCATCAGGGGAGAAGCTGCATGCTTGCTGGGGACGTCCACGGATGCTGGGCCCTGGGGTGGGCTGGCTCTTCCTGGTGGGGAATGGGGGTGCGGGGGGAGGGCTGGGAGAGGAGGAAGGGGTGGGGTGAGGGGGAGCAGGGCAGGAAGGGCTGGATGGAGGGCGTGCCCTGGTGGGAACCTTGGGGGGGCACATATGCTATGACTTGGCTCAAGGAATCTTGGTTTTATTATGAGCCTCAGGGAGGGGCATTCTCTCCCAGGGCCACCTGCCTCGTGTTCCTACCATGCCCACACGCCCTCATGAGCACCAGCACCCTCTGCATTGTGGGTGACTGCCCCTGTGGCTCTGCCCAGGAGTCCCGGCGCCCCGCGTCCCCCGCGTAGTAAGAAGCCCTGGAGTGCCCTTCAGCAGCCCTCACCTGAGGTTGCAGGAGGAATGAGACGTGGGACACGGGATGGGGCCGTGGGGCCTGAGCAGGCCTGGCATGGAGGGAACAGAGCGGGTGGCTGGGCAGTGGGGTGCCTGCCCTCTGTCGCAGCCTGCCTGTGCCCTCAGCCAGGGACTCCCATGCGGACGGACATGCCGCCCACCATGGGCAGAGGAGGAGGGGTCCTTTCGGAGCTGGGGGCGGGCCCAGAGCCTTGCTCCGCCCAGGGGCGCGGCACCGGGTGGCAGAGCCCGGGACTTGGGGAGGAGGCCGGAGATGACATTGGCACTCATTCCTGCGTGTCCTCAGGGTGCCATGACAATGGGGGGCTTACAAATCAGAAGTTCATTCTCATGGCCAGAGCTGAGACGCAGGTGGGGGGGGCCACGCTCCTTTGCGGGCTCGGGGGGAGGGCCCTTCCCAACCTTCTCTTTCCCGGGGACCCAGGCATCCCTGGCTTGCTGCTGAGTCCCTCGCTCTTGTGGCTGGGACTCCATGACAGCACCTCTCTGCCCTGTCTTCATGTAGCTTCTACTCTGTTCTTGCCTCTCCTGTCTCTTGAGAGGACACATACCATTGGAATTTCAGCCACCTGGACAGTCTCATCTCAGATCCTTGACCTAATCCCATATGCAGAGACAATTTTTCCAAATAAGGCCTCATTCACAGGTTCCAGGGCTTAGTCCATGGACACAGCTTTTGGGGATCACCATTTAGCCCAGTCTGGTGGGTTAATGAGAGAAGGAGGGACAGAGGGGACCCCGAAAAGGTGGCCTCTTGCTTCTGGGAGGGCGTGTGAAGGTGGGGTTGCTGGCATTCCCCTGGGGGGTTCTGGACCCTGGTGTGAACCGCATCTTCGATCCCCTGCCCATGGCACTGCTCTTGGGCCTGCTCCCCCACAGTGCCGGGCCTCTGCTCGCCCCTCTAGATGGGGTGACCATCATGCCTTCCTCCCAGGCTTGGGGAAGATGCACTTGGCCCCTGTGTGCACACCAACCTTTGTCAATCTGGGGTCCCCAGGGTGGGAGGCCTCGTGGTCTGGGGTGAAGTCAGAGAAAGGAGTCACTCAGTTCTGCCTTTGGGGGTCTCCCCATCCAGGAGAGGCGAGGATGGAGCCTGGGTGTGCATCTGTGCAAGTGTGAGCTGTGTGTCTGTGTGTGAATGCAGAGCAGGCAGGGGCTGCAGCCTTGGCCTCGTCCTGAAACGCGCCCACTCCTCAGGTGTTCTGTTTAGACCAGAGCCTCAGTGTCTCCAGACAAGCCCAGCGTTGGCAGGTCTTGGTTTCCTGCCCTGATAGGAGGCTGGTGCCATGGTTCCCTCTAGGGTCTGTGTGACGCCATCTCTCAGCACGGAGTGAGGCCCTGTCTGGAGGGATCTCTGGCCAAGAGGGTCTGGGCATTTGTGTGCTGGGCTCAACAGGCCCTGAGAAATGGTCTTCACATGTGCACACCCCCAGACAAGCCCAAGAGGGCCACTGCATCCCTGGTGTCCTTATTTTATTTTTCTTGCTGCAAAAATATTTATTGTTTCCATTAGGTTCTTGGCTTGGAAAAGGACTCCAGGGTGGTCAGCAAGCAGAAGTTGCCGAGTGGCTGCAGGGGAAGCAGAAGCCCCAAGCCCGGGGGAGGCCCAAGGGGCCCCCCTGTTGCTGCAGGGCTCCACGGGCTCCTAGTCGTGCTGTAGGGTGATACCTGTGGCTTGTTCATGAAGGAGCCATCTTCTTGATGAGTTCCGTCTCCTCGTCTGTGAAGTGGCTCTCCAGGAAATCACAGGGATGGGTGTCTGGGTGTTCACTACCCAGAGCATGCAGGTCCAAAAGGGGGATCTGGTTCAGGTTCTCCTCCAGGACCATGGCGGATTCTGTGACCTCCAGCGTTTTACCCCGCTCCTCTTGGGACGGCTTCCGCACTGTTCTGGAAGAGGGCGCAGCTGCCGCACTGGGTCTGCATTTCCAAGAGACGCTCCCCAGTAGCACGCTTCCGGCCAACATGCGGAAAAGGGCCCACACTCTCCAGAGCCTCCTTGTCTCTGGCGGAATAGAAGCCCAGAGAGAGGGTCATGCAGGAGAGGCACGTACAGGCTAACCAGGTGTTTGGCGGCGCTGCCACTTCAGTAGGACGGTCTTGATGGACCTGGGAGCTCACGGCTGATAGGCAATAGGGAGCTGCGCTCCAAACATCGCTCGGTTGGTGCTGGTGGCAGAGGCTGACTAAGAAGATGGTTCTGAAGGTGGCGACTGGAAAAGAGGTTGGAGGGTGGTGGGAGACTGGTAAAAAGGGCCTCCCTGGGTCTGTTCGTCCAAACATTGTTGAAGCAAGAGACAGATCTGCCAGACTGCCAGGTGCACTGCCCTAGTGTCTTTCTTATTGTAACTTTTCTAATCACTGAGGCCTTTTCTTCATATTATTGACCATTTAGTTTTTCCTTTCTGTGGAGGGCCCATTGCTTACTTTTATTTCTTTTCGTTGGTTCTTGAGCACTCTTTGTACGTGAGGTAATCTTGCCCCTTGTCATGTGTGTTCACGGGTTCTCCCCTCATGTCCAGTGGACTTCACAAAGGCCCTCATGGGCAGGTCACTCCAACCAGGGAAACCAGTGTGGCGTCCCGAGCAGGGGCCATAGCCTTGTGCCCACCGCTGTCCTTGGCCAGCTGGCCATCTCACCACTGCTGGGCTCCTGTCTCCTGGCTCATCAGGTCAGCTCCAGACAACATGCTTTCTGGTGAGCCCCCCTCAGCCCATCAGGACATCTGGCCGGCAGGATGGGGGCCAAGGACTGGCCCACGTGTGTGTGCTCAGTGGGTGGACAGGTTGGGGCAGGTGACTGGTGGTCCCAGGAGGCTGATGCTGGCCCCACCTTGGTGGTTGTGTGCTTGTGGCCTCCTGCCCTGGTACAGAGCGGCCCCTTCGGGTTTCCTGAGGAGGCTGGAATCACTGCTTTCACGTTGGTGTGAGAAGGGGTGGTGTGTCTGGGCTGTCAGACGGGTGTGGTGGAGACCGAACTGGGTGTCTCTGGGTGTGGGGGACTCTTGCAGGGAGCAGCGGGCTGGCCACCTGGGCCCTACCCTTTGGCTCCAAGTGCACGTCTTCAGGAGGGCCTGCCTCCCACCCCCCGTGGACCAAAGGCTTCTCCCCCAACACACACTCAGATGGCATGGGGTCTGTAAGAAGGAACTTTACTAAGGAACCCAAAGGGAAGGAAACAGACTCGGCACCCAGGGGCAGGAGGTGGGGCAGGCACAGGGTTGGGACTGTGTGGGCCTCACAGGAGCTCCTTCTGCTGTGGGACCCCCCAGCCTGGGCCTCTGCCTGCAGCCCTGAATAGTCTTGTGGCTTCTCCCCAGCAGGGCTTCTCTGCCTCTTCATTCTGCTGGCAGGGGGCTGAGGATGGTCAGCAGGACGGTGGGGCAGGTGGCCCTGGGAGTAGGGGCTGTAGGGAGGGAGACTGAGCCTGGGGAGCGAGGTCTGCGCTGCACTCAGGCTCAGAGCAGCAGGCGGGGCCTCATCGGTCAGGGGTCAGGTGGCAGTGGGAGTGGCCCCGGCCGGCACTCATGCTAAGTTCAGGTCACTCTGTGGAGGGGACACACTTTTCTGGGGCTTGTCCAAAGTGGGGTGGGGGTGGGGGCTGTGACCGGCAGGCCCTCATAGGCACCTTGGGCCTTGGGGCTGAGCCGGAACCCTCTGGGTGCCTGTGCGCAGGTTGTTGGGTTCCTGGCTGTGGCCCCTTTGGGGGTTTGTCCGCTTCCCCCTCCCTCTCAGGGCAGAGCAGGGAAGGAGAAAGCCAGGCCTGTGTTGCTGGGACTCCGGACCTAGGCTGCCTGCTGCGTGACGTGTGTGCGGTCCTGGAAGGCATGGGGCCTCTCCTGCAGGACAGTGGCGAAGACCCACTTCACCTGGGGGTGGGGGTGGGGGCGGTGAGAGGACAGCTCTGCCCTGGGCCCCCCCCCTTGGACCGCCCCCACGCCCGCCCAGCTGGCCCAGGAAGAGGGGCCACGTGTCCCCACCTTGAGGAGGGTGACAGTGGCGCTGTAGCTCACGCTGAGCAGGAAGAGGATGATGAAGGCGGAGAGGCTGGTCCACAGCCCGTCCAGCTCCTCGCCCTGTGGCTCCCCCACACACAGATCCTGCAGGTCCAGCTCTGTGGGCACGGGCCAGTCAGCCCTCCCCAATCTCAGCATGCAGGAGCGGCAGGCCTGGCCACTCTGAGGAAGGGGAGTGAATAGGGGCCCTGCTCCCCAGTTCCTGATGCCCTGGTCTTGGGCAGACCACCCTGTCCACCCTCTCTCTGACTGCCCAGAGTCCCCAGCCAGCCCAGGATGGGGCACCATGTGCGCTGAGTTGGCTGGAGGCTGTGTAGGAGCAGCCTGGCGCTCTGCTCCCTTCTGACTGCTGCCCAGCGGCTCTCCTGTATACTGCAGGGCCTGTGGCTACCCAGCCTGGGACCCCTCCAAACTGCACGCAGATGGCCGCCCTTCCTGGAGAACTGCAGGAGGGGTTTCGGTAGCTAGAGCCCAGCTCACAGGACCTGAGACAGCCCATGGGTCATTGCAATGGGTGCTCTGAGGGGCTGGCCCACATGGCCCCATCGCTGACCCCTGCCTCCTGGCTCCTCCTGCCCTGGGGCTGGGCCCTGACTGTCCCCAGCACAGGGGGCCTCCCCTGTGAGTGACCTTGTGCCTGTGTGTGTGGTGCCGTGGCTCCGATGTGGAGCGTGCCAGCCTGGTGCCGCTGGGCTTTTAGAGCACACTTGGTGTCAGCTGTTTTTCAAGTGAACACAGTGGGTGCTTGTGTGCTAGGGAGTGCGTGTGCACATGTGTGCAGGCATGCAAGGTGGAAGGTGGGGTCTGGCCCCTGGCTGTGACCTGTGCAGCCCTCAGCCCTGGCATGGGGTCAGCAGCCTGCTCTGGGGAGTGCTTTAGTGGGAGAGCGGGCTTGAGCCCACACCCTGTGTGTGAGGCTTTGTGTGTGCGCGTGTGATCATCTGTAAGGTGCTGCTGGCAGGGAGAGCCGTCTGTGAGGGCTAGAGCCACAGGAAGAAGCTGTGTGAGGGCTGCTGGGCTCCTAGAGGGGGTGGGAAGCCTCTCCATGCCTGTCTTGTTCTAGTGGCTCAGGTGTGATGGGGAGGAAGGTCTGGACGTGGCCTGGGTGAGAGGGGAGGTGTGGGGCCGTGCTGAATGTAGACCATGCCCGCCCTTGGGGGGCCTGTGGCTGTGTGACTGGGGTGGGTCTGACTCAGGCTCACCAGAGTGTGGGTGTGGGGGCCGCACCGGGACCACAGGGCAGGGCGGGGCCCAGAGGGCTTGGTTCTGGTGCAGGTTGGCCCACCTGTGCCCGGGAGGTAGCAGTCGGGGGCTGGCAGGGGTGGGCTGCCTGGGGCCGCTTGTCAGTGCCTGTGTGGGGCTCTGACTGGCCTCACTTCTCTACCCAAAGGGCCTGTGTGTGCTGCTGGACCCGGGGCTCCTCTGCATCTGGAGGGGCTGGCCTGGGGCTGGGGCCTCCTGGGCCTCCAGGGGCGGGGAGCCGGGGATTGCTGGGGTCTCCGTGGCCCCTTCCCTGGGACCACCCTTGGGCTCGTAGGACTCCTTTGAGTGGGCAGGACCCAGAGTGGAGTGGCAGGTAGGGCCTGGACAGAGGGGGTGGTGGATGGAGCCACGTTGCCGCCCCACCCCATCCTGTCCCCTCTCCGGGGCCAAGACACACTCCTGCCCACCCTCAAGAATGGGCGTGCCCTGGGCTTCAGCAGGCACGGAGTGTTTATTGACAATAGCGGATGGGATGTCTGTCCCGCCCCCTTTCCCAGCCCAGCAGGATGGAGCCCTAGAGGAGAGGGGCATGGGAGAGAGGTGGGCATCATTTACCAGGGGCTTTGGACACGAATTTCTTGAGGGTCCTGGGTGGGATCAGTGCCTCATGGACCACTTGGCAGGTGAATTTGCTCTTCTGTTCCCAGTCCGCCTGGCTGACCTCTAGGCGGCTGAAGACAAAGAAGGTGGGGTGGTGGGAGCCATTGGTCCTGTGGGGCCACGTGGTGGTGTACTGGTCTGTTTGGACCGGGACGTCATTGCGCAGCCAGAGCACCGTGATGTCGGCGGGGAAGAAGTTCTGAATCAGGCAGGTGAGGGTGAACTTGTCCATGGTCCCCTGCCCTTCCTCAGGAGGCGGGAACACGTAGACCTCAGGGGCCGCACGCTTGCCTGCAGATGGGGTGGGGTCAGCCAGGCTCCTGCCCCGGAGGCCCACCCACCTGCCCTTGGCCTGCAGCTCACCAGGGGCCTTGGAGATGGAGCGCACAATGGGGATGGGCAGGTCTGGGTGGTTCACCGTGCAGTAGTAGGTTTCGCCCTCGATCCAGTCTGTGGCGTCCACTGGCAGGGTGGACATGAAGGTGTATGTCCCGTTGAAGTGACGCTTGGAGACCCTCTGGTCCTGTTGCAAGGGTAGCTTGCTCTCCCGGGTCCATTTCAGGGTCATGTCATCCACACTGGCCAGGTCCACCACGAGGCAGATGATCTTGGGTGACTTGTGGACGTACAGGTCGAGGGGGCTGGGTGGGATCAGGTAGGCGCTCACGCCTCGAGGGTCGGACTCTGTGTGTGCAGGAGTGTCTGCATGAGGCCGAGAGCTGGCCCACCTCCCTGAGCCCTTGCTGACTGGCAGTCAGCGTGAGTGGGGGCCCATACCTGTGCATTTGCGGGCATGGTCCTGAAAGGTCAGGCCTTGATAGGAGACTTGGCAGGTGTAGGTTTTTTGGGACACCCAGTCGGCCTGGGTGATGTTGAGCTCAGTGTGGGTGGAGTTCACCTTGCCCTCCTGCTTGATGGGGCCAATGTGCTGGGAGCTGTCTGTTTCCTTGTGCCCGTCCACCAGCCAGCTGACCTCCATCTCATCCGGGTTGTAGCCAGAGATGAGGCAGAGGAGCTGGATGACTGTCCTGTCATCCCCGTTGGGCTGGCAGGATGAGTGGAAGAGCCTCACAGCGGGCGGGGAGAAGTCCGCAGCACACACTGGGGATGAAGCGGCAGGCAAGAGTTTGGCCCCTGAGTCCCGGGTTCCCACATACCAGCCAAGGGTCCAGCTCTGGTGGTGCTTGAGCCCTGCCCCCGCCCACCCAGCCTATCTTTCCGCCCTCTGGCTGGAGGGGCGCTGCCTGCCCGGGCTCACCGTGGATGGTCTTGTTGGTGGTGGACGCGGCGTGAGCCACGCTGCAGGTGAACTTCTGCTTGGCCCACTCTCCTGAGGCGGTCATCTGGCTGACGGTGGTGTAGAGGCTCGAGGTCAAGTTGTGGGCAGCGGGGAAGGTCACTGTGCTCCTCCTCAGGGACCCTGAGTCCCAGGTCACTGTCACCGGCTCTGGGAAGTAGTCCGTGACCAGGCAGCCCAGTGTCAAGGTGCTGGCATTCATGATGACGTCTTTGCAGCAGGGTACCAGCGGGAAGACAGATGGGCTCTGGCTGGAGACTGTGGGGAGGGGTCAGGGTCAGCACTGGCCTCAGGCCTCGTGCACCATTGAGTGCCAGGCTAACAACTGACCTGGGGCATCCTGAACCTGGGCTCCTGGGGGACCCTGGAGGGAGGACTGTGGGGCAGAGGGGTGTGGTCTAGGGAGATGACCACGACTCCAGCTTTTGGGGACAGAGGGCTTGTTCTGGACCCTTCCTTATTCCTTGGTTCTGCTAGGGACACCTCTGATGACCTCCTACACCCCTGTCAGAAAAACTTGCTGACCCTACCCTTGGCCAGGATTCCCTGCCCTCCGCCCTGAGTAGCTGGATGTGGGGAGTAGAGGTGCCCGCCCATCCTCCGGGCTGGGGCTCAGTGATTATAGCCCCTCCTGGCCCCTCCTGCACACTGAGGTTGGGACACAGACACCCCCACAGGTCCCCAGGCTGCCTCCCACTCCCACTGACCCCACTGGGGACTAGGGATCCTGGGACCCCCAGGCACTGTCAGGCACTTCTGCCCCCACCCATAGGCCTCATAAAGGCCCACAGATCTAGAGGCCCCCATGCCCCAGAATCACTAGTATGTTCCCCCACCATCTGAAGTCCGTGTGAGGCTTGCCATGGGCAGGCACACCTGTCCCCAACCGGGTCCCTGCTCCCTGTGGCCGAGGCTCAGCGACTCAGTCCCCTGAGCCCTCTGCAGGGGCCCCTTCACCCCACCTCCTGCTTGACCAGCCAGGCCTCCACCCTCCCTGTCGATCTCCCAGGGATCCCAACTACAGGTCCACCGGACTGAGGACAAAGATGCCATCAGAGCCCACTGCAGTCCCTTCCACACCAGGAAGCAGGTTTACATATTTGCCTTTATTGCCCCTGGTCTTAGAACACCAGACCCCAGCTTATCTTGGCCCTGCTTCCTAGCTCAGCCCTGTTCATCCTGCTGACCCAAGCCAGCCGAGCACAGTCCAGACCACTTTGTGTCAGGACAGTTAACACCAGCTGAGACACCCAGCTCCATGCCCAGCCCAGCCTAAAGGGCTCTGCCCAATCCGGGCCAGCTCAGCCTGGGGCCACCTACCTTGTCCAGCCTGGCTCAGGCCAGTCAGGATACCCATCCCAAGCAACCCGATCATCTTGGCTCAGTCCACACAACCAAACCGGGTTCCTTCAGCCCAGCCCAGCCCAGCCCAGCCCATCCCAGCCCAGCCCAGCTCAGCCCAGTTCAGCCCAGCCCAGCCCAGCCCAGTCCAGCCCAGCCGTACTCAGTGCAGTTCAGCCCAGCCCACCCTAGCCCAGGTCAGCCCAGTTCAGCCCAGCCCAGCTCAGCCCAGCCCAGCCCAGCCCAGCCCAGCCCAGCCCAGCCCAGCCCAGCCCAGCCCAGCTCAGCCCAGCCCAGCCCAGCCCAGCTCAGCCCAGTTCAGCCCAGCTCAGCCCAGCCCAGCCCAGCTCAGCCCAGTTCAGCCCAGCCGTACTCAGCGCAGTTCAGCCCAGCCCAGCCCAGCTCAGCCCAGCCCAGCCCAGTCCAGCCCAGCCGTACTCAGCGCAGTTCAGCCCAGCTCAGCCCAGTTCAGCCCAGCCCAGCCCAGCTCAGCCCAGTTCAGCCCAGCTCAGCCCAGCCGTACTCAGTGCAGTTCAGCCCAGCTCAGCCCAGTTCAGCCCAGCCCAGCCCAGCTCAGCCCAGTTCAGCCCAGCCTACCCAGCACAGCCTCCAGTTCAGCCCAGCCGTACCAGCGCAGTTCAGTCCAGCCCAGCCTGGGCTCCAGTTCAGCCCAGCCCAGCCCAGCTCAGCCCAGCCCAGCCCAGTCCAGCCCAGCCGTACTCAGCGCAGTTCAGCCCAGCCCAGCACAGCCCAGTTCAGCCCAGCCGTACTCAGTGCAGTTCAGCCCAGCCCAGCACAGCCCAGTTCAGCCCAGCTCAGCCCAGCCCAGCGCAGCCCAGCCTACCTCAAGCCAGCTCACTGGGAGTTGCCCAGCCCCACCCCGCCTGGACCTTCGCAGTCCACATAGCCCAGCCCAGCCCAGCCCAGCATTGCCGAGAGCCCAGAGGGACCAGCCTGGCCCATTTGAACCCAGGACAGGTCATGTCCATCCCTGTAACTCCATCCACCCCAGCCACGCTTGGCCCAGCCCTGCCCATCCGGGCCACCCCAGTCAGGCCAGCTTCGGGCAGCCCAGCTCCACCCAGAGGAGTGGGCCCAGGCTGGCCTGCCACCTCGTCCAGCATAGGGACGGCTCCCTGCCACTCTCCCTGACCCTGGGCTGTGGCCCCTGTCCGGCCCGTGGCAGGCATCCTGCCCAGCCTGCTGTTTGTGCCCTCTCTGTGGTGCCTGACCCTTCGACCCCAGGCCCTCCCTGGCCCATGTGAGGTCTGGCTTCTTGTCTCCTCAGGTGGGCTTCGGGCAGCTTTCTGTGTCCCTGGGTCCCCAGGCAGGGAAGGGACAGTGAGAGGTGAGCAGCCGCCAAAGGCTGTTCACAGCCGGGCGTCCAGGTGTCCTGTCCTGGGCAGAGCAGGGTTACCTGAGGCGCCGGCCCTCCATCCAGTAGCCTGACCCGCCGGGGGCGCCGTTGCCAGCTCCATGGACAGGCTCCCAGCCGAGGTGGATTGGCAGTGCCAATGCTGTCAACTTCACGAGCAGACAGCGGCCTGGGGGAGGAGGGCGCTGCCTCAGT
>JAVSCE010009608.1:0-16041 GCA_032199065.1 Smutsia gigantea | reverse complement strand
CTCATCCGGCGAGCACCATCTTGGCAATGCATTTAAGGGCTACTTCTTAGATTAGAAGGCCCTACAGAAAAGAAGATATATAAATGAAGTTATCAGAAGAAAAACCAATAGAGGCAAATGCACTGTTTTAGTGAAGCATAGAAGGGATGAGTCAGAATGAGTAAATCTAGAAAAGTAAGTGGCACTTACAGGAGAGGAGATGGCTATGCTGGATAGTGAGGGAAACGAGAAGTTCTGTAGTGAGAAAAAGAAAGAAAAGGCACATTTTAGGAAGAACAAATACGTGAAAGTGTGGAAGAATAAGATCTGTTTGACAGAATGTAAAAAGTTAGGTACGGCCATACCATAAAATACATGTGAGAAACAAGCCTCTCCACTGAGGATGAAATAAGGCCCCAGTGAAAATAAAGGTGATTAGAATATCATGTTGTCATCCAGCATTTATATCAGACTTTGAAGATTTGGGAGAGTTTCTGCTTCTTTGTTTTCATTTTTGATATTTAAACTGAAATATTTAATTCAGTCAATAGGCAAGTGTTCATTCAGAAAAGCAAAAGAGAGTACAAATAAAGTATATGCAATATATTTGAAAAAGGAACTTCTTAAAAGATCTGTATCTTCCTGATTAACAACCACCTAATTAATATATTTTCAGAATGAAAATGTTATTGGGTATATCTGACCATATAACTGACCAGCCCCAAAGAAATAATCTGTAGATATGCACATTTGAGGGTCTCCCATCAAAATAACCAGAAAATCTCAGCAAGATTACCCTTAAGAACAGTCCACCACTCAATAAGCTACAGATCCCAAAGTGAATCTTCCAATCTGCCTTTTAGTGAGTCACTGTTAAAAATGAAAGTGCAACCAAGGATCAGCAGACATTTAAGAGAAGTTTTAAAATGAAAGAAAGGGAACCCAACAAGTAAATAGGAGGAAATCTTCAGAGGAAACAGAGAGGATGCAGAGAATAGTAGAAAACTTTAAAAACAAATGATCAGGGGCACCACTTCCTTTGCGATACCCAAGTAATATCCTATTAGATTGAAGTTCCTATAGATTAAGCCCTTAAACCTTGGACAAAATATAAGAAAAAAAATATCAAAACGCTAAAGAGTGAATTAAAGTAGGCAGATTATGGAGGTAAGATGACATTTGGAGAAGGGACCCCTGCCCTATTAAAGTGGCTTTTAGCTTAACAGCAGTCTGAAGTTGGCACCACAAAGAGTGGCTAAAATTATCAGAACAAAACATGTAGTCTTGCTGTCCTGAAGAAACAAGAGAATAGAGTTCAGAGCTATCAGAAACACTGGAGAGTGATGGGGGAAATCCTGACAAGGTGAGTGCAAGGGAGAGGGATCTCCAAATTCTATGTTTAAGTTTTGCAAAAAGTCTCTGGTTGACTCTTGTCCATGCATATGTGGAACAGAATCTGAAAAGCATAGAGTCCAGTATGAGATAGACCAAATTAATCGCTTGCAAAACAGAATTCAACACCATTTGAAGGCGCAAAGCAGAACTCAGAGTTTCTAAATTACAGAATTTCATGATGTGAGTCTACAGCAAAGAATTACGAGCAACAAAGAACAGGGAAACAGCACCCAGTCTCAAAAGAAAAGGAAAAAAAGAAGAGACTGAACCCACAAATGATCCAGATGTTGGAAACAGTAGACAGGATTTTAGAATGGGTTTTATAATTATGCTGAATAAAGTAAAGGAAAACGATGTACTCAAAATGAATGAAGAGATAGAAATTCTCAGCAGAGAAATAAAATTAAATGAGAATTGTACAATTTAAAATGCAATATTTGAAATTAAACCGAATAGATTTAACAGAATGACAATGGCAGAAGAAAATTAAGTGACCTTGATGGTAAATCAATAGAACTCATCTAATATGAAGAAGTAAGAGAAAAGGGGAAAAAGAGTGAGCACCTCAGGATCTGTGAAACAATACCAAAATGTCTAATACACATGTGTAATTGAGTCCCAGGAGAACAGAGAGAGGAGAGAAAAAAAATGTGAATAATAATGGCTCTGACTTCCTCTTCTGGCTAAAATGCAGTAACAGTGACCTGATTTATCCTCCTCTCTGAGGCAACCAAAAAAATTAAAGAAAATACATGAAACAACATGTTTCAAAACACTGGGCATCAGACAATAAGGACTGTGATGTCTTAGAGAGAGGAAAGAAACAGATTGCTCTAGCTTATTGCCCTAGGAGAGTTTCCAGACTCCATTGAAGGGATAAGGAATCCAGCTGGGCCAGTGGTCTCCTTAAGTTGATGAGATAGAGCTGAGAGTCTGAGGAACAAAAGAGCTAGAGTTGGTAGGACAGAATTTATAAAGAGAAAATAGCTACAGAGAGAGATTATCCGGGAGATTCACATATTGGTCTTTACATAAGGCCAGAGAAAAAAGTGATCAGAAAGGATTTAGAGGGAACAGTACCTGGTACTCACAGAGAACTAGGAATAATGCCTGACTTCACCATTCAGACTTATGCTCTGAAAACATTGTTGAGGGAAATTAAAGACCTAAATACATGAGAAGATACACTGCATTTAAGATCAGAAGACTCAATGTTGTTAATATGTTAATTCTCCCCAAATTTACCAGTTTCTTAAAAAATTAACTATACTCCTACCATATGACCCAGCCATTCCAGTCCTAGGTATCTACCCAAGAAATATGAAAAGATTGCACATAAATGTTCATAGCAACTTTATTTGTAGTGGCCCCAACATGGAAACAGTCTAAAAGTCCATCAAGGGGTGAACAGATAAACATGTGATATATCATTATAAATGAATACTACTCAGCAATGAAAAGGACTGAGCTTTAGATACACACAATAACATATGAATAAAAAATGTTGCTGACTGCAAGTAGCTAGACAAAAGTGTATACATATTGCATGAATTCATTTATATAAAATTCTAGAAAATGCAAAGTAATGTACAGTGTTAGAAAGGAGATCAGGTAGACTGTACTTGGGATGAAAGATGAGAGAAATTACAAAATGCAGAAGAAAATTATCTAGGGAAATAGACATGTTCATTATTCTGATCGTGTAATGGTTTCCTGAGTATATATTTATATCTAAATGTAGCGAAATGTACACTTGAAAATGTGCTGATTATTGTATGTCAATTATACCTCAATAGAGTGCTTAAAAAAATCAAGGAACTCCAGCTAAGAAAAATAAAAATTAAACCAAATGTTAGCTCATTATAATGAATTTACTGAATACCAAAAATAAGGAGAAAGTCTTGAAAGCATCCAGAGAAAACAATACATTTTATATAGGTGAACAAGAGTTCTGAAAAACAGAAAAAAAAATCTGAGAACCCAAAATTCTATATCCAGCCAAAATCAAGAAGGCTAATAAAGGCAATTGTAAATGAGGAAAAGAGAATTTGTCATAGAAGACATGCCCTTTGAGAAATGCTAATGGGAATTCTTCAGGCTGTAGGGAAATGATACCATATTGAAATTCAATCTTCAGGGGTTTTTCATAATGCTAAAAGAGTCAGTTCATCAGGAAGACATAATATTCATAATTTTTTTTCTCATAATGGCTTCAAAATTCATGAAGTAATGACAGATTCAAAGGGAAAAACATCATCTGAATCATCACTGAGCTTATTGTCTTCTGATTCATTCCTGAATTCTAGTTTAGGAAACCTTTTTTCTGGATAAAGGTTCTTTAGGAGTTCTTCAAAATAGCTTTCAAGTTTTATGCCAGCATTGGCTACTTCTGAATCAGGCTCATTGAATTCAGATTCTGCAATCATAGTTGAAGATTTTTTTTAACATTTTTCCAGCGGTTGATAGAACTAAATGAAAAAATCAGTAAAGACACAGATGGATCAACCACCTTGACACAAATGATATTTATAGAACATTATACTCAACAACTGCTTAATGCACATTCTCTTCAAGTGCTTGTGGTATGTACACTGGGATAGATCATATGCTGGATCATCCAACAAGTCAATAATTTAAAAGGATTGAAAGCATTCAAAATATGTTTTCTGATCATAACAGAATTAAATTAGAATCTAGAACAATATAACATCTTGGAAAACAACTGAAATTACAGAAAAACCTTATTATTCCTGTAGTGAAGATATTGCCAAAGAAATTAGCATATGGGGGTGAAGTTGAACAGCCATCATAAGCAGTACTCACAGATTCTAAAGAAAGAAAGAAAGAAATTAGAAAATATTTTGAACTAATTAATAATGAAGCATAAAACCATAAAGCTTTTAAAAGGAAACATAGCAAGATACAAAATTAACACACAGACATCTGTTGCTTTCCTATACACTCATCTGTTGCTTTCCTATACACTAACGATGAACTAACAGAAAGAGAAATCAGAAAAACAATTCCATTCACAATTGCATCAAAAAGAATAAAATACCTAGGAATAAACCTAATGAAGGAAGTGAAAGACCTATACTCTGAAAACTACAAGACACTCCTAAGAGAAATTAAAGAGGACACTAACAAATGGAGGTTCATCCCATGCTCTTGGCTAGGAAGAATAAATATTGTCAAAATGGCTATACTACCGAAACAAGCTACAGATTCAACACAATCCCTATCAAACTACCAACAGCTTTCTTCAATGAACTGAAACAAATAATTCTAAAATTCACATGGAACCACAAAAGACCCCGAATAGCCAAAGCAATCCTGAGAAGGAGGAATGAAACAGGGGGAGTTACGCTCCCTGACTTCAAGGTCTACTAAAAGCCACAGTAATCAAGACAATTTGGTATTGGCATGAAAACAGATCCGCAGACCAGTGGAACAGAATAGAAAATCCAAACATTAACCCAAACATATACAGTCAATTAATATTTGATAAAGGAGCCTTGGATATGCAATGGGGAGATGACAGCCTCTTCAGCAGCTGGTGTTGGAAAAACTGGACAGCTACATGTAAGAGAATGAAACTGGATTACTGTCTAGCTCCATACACAAATGTAAAGTCAAGGTGGATCAAAGACCTGAATATATGTCATGAAACCATAAAACTCTTAGAAAAAAACATAGGCAAAAATCTCTTGGACATAAACATAAGTGACTTCTTCATGAACATATCTCCCCGGGCAAGGGAAACAAAAGCAAAAATGAACAAGTGGGACTATATCAAGCTGAAAAGCTTCTGTACAGAAAAGGACACCATCAGTAGAACAAAAAGACATACTACAGCATGGGAGAATATATTCATAAGTGACATATCCGATAAGGGGTTGACATCCAAAATATATAAAGAACTCATGCACCTTAACAAACAAAAAGCAAATAATCCAATTAAGAAATGGGCAGAGGACATGAATAGACACTTCTCCAAAGAAGAAATTCAGATGGCCAAAAGGCACGTGAAAAGATGCTCCACATCGCTAATCATCAGAGAAATGCAGATTAAAACCACAGTGAGATACCACCTCACACCAGTGAGGATAGCCAACATCCAAAACACAAACAACAACAAATGTTGGCGAGGATGTGGAGAAAAGGGAACCCTCTACACTGCTGGTGGGACTGCAAATTAGTTCAACCATTGTGGAAAGCAGTATGGAGGTTCCTCAAAAAACTCAAAATAGAAATACCATTTGACCCAGGAATCCCACCCCTAGGAATTTACCCTAAGAATGCAGCAGCCCAGTTTGAAAAAGACAGATGCACCCCTATGTTTATTGCAGCACTATTTACAATAGCCAAGAAATGGAAGCAACCTAAGTGTCCATCAGTAGATGAATGGATAAAGAAGAGGTGGTACATATACACAATGGAATATTATTCAGCCATAAGAAGAAAACAAATCCTACCATTTGCAACAACATGGATGGAGCTAGAGGGTATTATGCTCAGTGAAATAAGCCAAGCCGAAAAAGACAAGTATCAAATGATTTCATTCATATGTGGAGTATAAGAACAAAGAAAAAAACTGAAGGAACAAAACAGCAGCAGACTCACAGAACCCAAGAAACGACTAATAGTTACCAAAGGGAAAGGGACTGGGGAAGATGGATGGGAAGGGAGGGATAAGGGGGGAAAAGGGGCATTATGATTAGCAGATGTAATGTTGGGGGGCACGGGGAGGGCTGTACAACTCAGAGAAGACAAGTAGTGATTCTATAGCATCTCACTACACTGATAGACAGTGACTGTAATGGTGTTGGTGGGGGGGACCTGATGAGGGGGTAGTTTAATAACCATAATATTGCACATGTAACTGTAGATTAATGATACCAAAATAAATTATTTTTTTCAAAAAAGGAAACATAGCATAATATCTTTGTAATTTGTGGGAGAACAAAGTTTTGAAATGCAAAACAATAACCGCATTAGAAGAAATTGGTAAGTTAGACTTCCAAGAATTAGAAACTGCTTAGCAAAAGACACCATTATTAAAGTGAAGAGGCATGCCACAGATTTAAAGAAAACATATCTTGCAAAATGTGTATCTGACAAAGGTCCTGGATGCAAGGTATATAAGGAACTCGTACAACTCAATAATAAAACAAATGGCTCAATAAAAATGAGCAAAGAACTGAATAGGCACACATGAAACAAATATTTGAAAATATGCTCAACATCATTAGTTTTCAGGGTACTGCAAATTAAGACTACATAGGCACACCACTACATGAGAATGACTAAAATTTGAAATAATATCAATACCAAATTTTACTAAGGATGTGCAGCAACTGGAAATCTCATATATTGTTGTTGGGAATATAAAATGTGACAATTATTTTGGCAAAAGATCTAGCATTTTCTTATAAAGCTAAACATACATTAACCTATGATTCAACAATTCCATTTATAGGTATTAAGAGAAATTAAAAGATGTATGCATACCAAAAAGACTTGCAGAAGTATATTCAAATCAGCTTTATTCATAATAGCCCCAAGTGGAAAATATCCCAGAGAACCTAAAGTAGGAGAATAGATAAACAAGTAGTGGTATGTTCATACAATGGAATACTACTCAGCAATGAAAAGAATCCACTATTGTTATGCAACAATCTGACTAAACTCATAAACATCATTTGAGCAAAACAAGTCAGACAAAAAGGTGCACGTGCTGTACAAATTTTTTAATGAAGTTCTGAAACAACCAACGATGGGAAAAAATTTGAACAGTGGTTTACTTGGGGTGAGGATTAGGATTGGTGATTGGGTAAGGACATGAAGGGTCTTTCTGGGGTGATAGTAATGTTCTATAATTATGGGTTTGAGGTTGTGCAAGCTTTTGAATTTTTCAGAACTCAGCAAAATTTGTGCATTAAATTGTATGTAAATTTTATATCAAAAGAGAAAAAACAAATACAGAGCTCTGGTTAATGACAGGAATGCTGAAATACCTATGGAAAGCGTGCACTTGCCTGCAATTTCCTTCAAAATGTGTAAAAACATGCAATGTATCAATATAGGAATACATATGTGAAAAAGTTAAGTATAGTAAAATGTTAACGCTAGAATCTAGGTGATAGACATATTGGTGTTCTCTCTAAAATTCTTTCAGTTTTGCTATATGTTTCAAATTTTGTTAATAAAATATTTGAAAAAGCCTTATACCCAACATCTCTACAGAGAAAAGAAAACAGCATAAGGGTATGCTGGGCCTGAAGGGTGCCAGAGCTGGAAGGGTCTGTGCTGGTAGCAAGACCATATTAGGGATCTCGGAAGCATTGCCAACATGTCTGATGGGCACTAAGTCACTAGCCAATTCTTGAATGTGAACCTTCATGAGAACCAGAGGTCTATAAAAGTGACAGAAAGTGTCCTCAGAAGTGAATCTGAGCATCACCAGGTCACTATTGGAGCCACTGTACCTACTGGCTTTGAGCAAACAGCTGCAGATAAAGTGAGAGAAAAACTGAGGTCATTGTGCAAAATCGGCAAAGACAAAATAGGATATCATTCGACACTTCAGTGAAAGTCTGGCTTAGGTTCATTGTCTGAGACCAGTTGATAACTTATTTGTTGTTCAACAGGTTATAGATTACAAGTTCAAGAAATGAGAAAAAGTTATAAAGGATTTTGAAGATTTGGCTGGAAAACTCCCATGCCCAGACCCTTTAAAAGTATGGAAAATTTATACCAGTGTCAAGGAGAAAAAAACACAGAAAGATAAATCAAAAATCAAGTAAGGGTGGTATGTAAAGTAAAAATTTATAATGGACAAGGAGACAAAATAAATGACAAAGATGTTAAAAAAAGAGTTTCCTAACAGTGCCTTAGATTGACATATGTGAGACTATTATGAAAATCCAGCCATTGATGAGATACCAACATTAGCAGGTGATGATTTGTCATCCTGTAAAGATGAGACTCATGAAAGCTCAAAAGAAGGCACTAATCCCCAAGTGTTAAAGTTTAGAGTCATGTGTTACAGGAAAGGACTAAGTGCCTAGAACAGCGATTACAGGAAAAAAATTACACTACCAGGAAATTTCATAATACTTAGGATAAAGATGACCTGGAAAATTGATTAGCATAGGGTGGGGGGCTTGGGGTTGGCGAAGTGGGGTAGCAGAAGTCTCCATACAGACCAGGGATCACAATGGCGTTGGACTTCTCAACTGCCACTAAATTCTGAGAGAATTATTTCCAGTCTAGGTCATTCAAGTGGTGAGATTAGAACAAAACATTTTAAAGGATACAAAAGACTGATCTTCATGCACTGTTTCTCAGGAATCTACTGGATGATCCTGAACCAAAACGAACTTATAAACCAAGAAAGGAAAGATATGGAATCTGGGAAACAGGAAACCCAACTAGAGAGTCAGGTGAAGTTAATTCCTGAGGTGATGGTAAAGGGAAAGCCTAGGATGGTGGCAGGGAAGCAGGGCCAGGAAGCCAGCTTACCCAAGGAGGGCAAGAGCGTCCAGGGATTTTGGAAGGGTTGTTCTAAGAAACAAAATAGCACATTTACCTCCTGTTTATATTTGTGGAGAGTTTTATTTTATTATCTTTCTTTATTTAGTTTTATTTATTAATGGAAGTGATTTTGGGCATGAATTAGTGGAAGGTACATCAGAAATGAAGTAAACAAATATGAGTCATTGATTGAAGTCATTGATAAACCAAGTTATGCAAGGAAATATTTCCTTCATTGGTAAGTACATGGTTCAGCTGTGATTATTGCATGACAATATTAATATCAAATTGATATATGTATATATATATAATGTCAAATTAACGCCAAGTAATATATAGCTATGTTAGGTGAGTGGAGAAATGGGTTCATTAGAAAACTAAACTCTCATCTTCCATAGTATGAAGTCAGTAGGTATTAGTGTTGAAAGAATCAAGAAACAATAATATATGCTATAATTTAGGAATATGATGGTAAATACCAGAAGAAAATAACTTGAACGTCTTGCCTCTGGAAAACACAATCAGGGGTGAGGAAGGGACCAGAAGACAGGTTTATTTTTCATTATAAACCTTGTAAAATGATTAGACTTTTTACGAAATAAATAAGAAATTAAAATTTAATATGCAATGAGGGTGAAGAATGATATTCAGATAAATACTTGAGAAAATTAATTTCCAACTGAAATTCATATCATAAAATATAATAATCCTAATGTTTTTCCCTATGGCAATTGCTATGGAAAAGTTAAATCTATTAACCAGAAACTGAGTACAATATGAGTGAAGCAATGTACATTTTTCAGTGAATTCTTTTTTTTGCATGTAAGAAAACTGAATAATGTTTTCTAGGGGTCTCTGTTCCCAAAAAATTTACCAAGAGTTCTGAAGATATGAGAAATAAACAAATAAGAATGAGAGAAATTTTTATGGAATATCGAATTTATTTAGAAGAAAGGGTTATAAAACATGCTTTCTTGTGTTCTACATAGATCTAATAAAGTATTTCACAGACATAAGTCATTACAGGATTGATTTCCATAAAACAAAGCTCTGAGCACATCACCCCAAGCTTAAAAAAATATCATTTCTGTCCCATCTCCTACAAAATAGGACCTTTCTTAACTTGACATTTAATGCTTTCTATACTTTACTCCTAACACATATTTCCTAAGAGATTTATCACCATTCTCTTTTGTGTCCCCTTCAGTAGAGCTGAACTGAGATCCCAGCAGTCCCTCATAATCAATCTTTATTCTTGTCTCCATGACTATTTTTTTTGTTTTTTGCTTGCCATTGATTGCTAGGTATTGCTCTTCCCTCATCTCTAAAATTATTTTATCTTAAAAATTATAATTTTATTTTAAAAGTATTTTTATATTTCATTCTGTATTATTAAATTAAATGTAAATATATTTATACTTAAACTTATTTATCTTTAAATTATTATTTTACCTTAAAAATTTTAAAGAATTAAAATTTCTTTACCTTAAAAATCAAGTGTTGTTAACCTTATTTCTGTGTCCAGTCATTATCTGATCTAGATTCTTTTACAGATAAGCTTCATGAAATGACTGAAAGATGTTTATTAGGTTTCCTTAGATCTTTGGCTACCTTAGTGAAAGCAATGTCAGTGGAGCAGTAGAAAGTTACAGAGATAACTATAGATATCTCTCATAGAGATAAAAGAAATCAGAGAAAGAAAATGGAGATTTTCTAGGCTAGCAGTCAGCAAGCTTATTCTGTAAAGGGCTAGGTTTCAGGCCCCTCCCTCCTTCCTTCTTCCCTCCTTCCTCCCTCCGTCCCTCCCTTCCTTCCTTCCTTGCTGCCTGTGCTAAGTGAAATAAGCCAGACAGAGAAAGACAAATACTGCACAGAATCACTTATATGTAAAATCTAAAAAAAAAAAAAAAAATTCAAACTTACAGAAACAGCAGAGAAAAGTGGTTTCCAGAGACAGCGGCATGGGAGAAATAGGGAGAGGTTGGTAAAAGAGTAAAAACTTTCAGCTATGAGTAAGGTCTGAGGATCTAATATAAAACCTGGTGACTATGATTGATAACACTGCATTGTGTAACTGAAATTTGCTAAAAGGGTAGAACTTAATGTTCTTACCACCCCTCCACAAAAAATTCAGATAAATACGGGAGGTGATGTGTTAATTAATCCTTTCACAATATATACATATGTCAAATCATGATGTACACTAAATAGCCTAAAATATTTTCTCAATTATACTTCAGTAAACCTGGAAATAAAGGGGGGGGGGTACAGGGAAATACACTGTTCCTCTATGTCTAGAATAGGAGTGTAACAGGTATATCTGAATCATGAATGCTGTGTGGTAGGGAAATACAGAATTAATGGTTGATATGCACCCCATATAGATTAAACCTGCTTTGGTAAGTGTTTTCCTTTTTTCTCTTCATCTGTGAAATAGGGTAACACTCCCCTACTTCCCTGTAAAACTATAAATGGGTCCAAAAATTGAGTCAAGTAAAATGTGGGGTTGCAAACCATATTGCAAACAAACTTTTCTAGTCCTCCAGTTATGGTGTGAAGTAAAGGAAAAAAATGACCTTTATTAGCTGTGTATTATTAGCAGAATACACACCCTTTCTGGGCATGAGAAAGTTCAAAATGGTCATTAGGTGATCAGTTGCCCCTCACTCCCCCACAGAAAGGGACTTAACTTTGGCCTGCCTTGCCTGAGAATGGATGACAGCAGAGAAGGGGACCTAATTGCTTATCATGTTATATCCAAATCCATATTGTGGGGATTATAGCCAGGTATATTTTATGGCCTGGGTGGTGAACCTCAGTCAGTTTATTTCTTTTCAAATAATGTTTGTATACCCGCTAAGTACAACACATCCTGATGTGTGAGCAGCATGAAACAGTATCAGTAGGTCAGGACAAACCATGAAATAGATAGTGTCAAATGGATTTTTCCAAGGCTTCATTCTGGGGAAGAAAAAAGAAAAACTCTTACCAAAGCAGGTTTGATCTATATTAACCTTTGGGTTGATTGAGCATATCAATCTTTAATTCTGTGTTTTCGTACCACATAATATTCATGACTTAGAAATATCTGTCACACTCCTATTCTAGACATACAGGGCTCACTATTTTAGATGTTCTTGGGATTTTTTTCTAAGGTTTAATTCTTGGGCAGGGTCAGGTCCCTGAGACAGTTTCTCACAGCTTGGACATCCTCAGACATGCAAATTGTCTACTCCAGACGAAGAGAAAGTTTTTTGCAGTGTTTTGCTCTGGTTGCCTCTTTCAACCTGCAAAAGCTGACTTCAGGCTTATGTGGAAAGCAGAAAGGTGTGGAGAAGCAGAGCGTGGGGAGCAGGCAGGGAGAGAAGCGGCAGGCTGAGGACCATCCCGCCAGCATGGTGGCCATGTCCCATGTTGAGAGGAAGAATGTGCCTACATTTCTCTTCTCCTTCCGCTTATTTATTTACTTCTCCCCTTTACCACCTCTTCACATCCTTAACTCCCAATCTGTGTAACCACTTGGGTAGGCAATTCTTTCCCTGTGTCTGGGCCACAATGGACAACAATCTTGCTTGTATCTGGGGGCACAGACATGCTTTTTGGTAAAATCCATTTATCATTAGAATCATTAATCATGAAAAGTTGTGCTATGATGTTGTCAATGTTAGATTGTGCTGCTGGGGACTGAAGGATCATTAATCAAATATTCATAGGTAATACAAAACCAAATTTCTAATATTTATTATTCCATTTTACCTATCACATGATTACATAGTACATATGTGTGAGATGTAGTTTTAAGCATTTTTATAAATAGTAACTCATTGGATTCTTATACCAACCCCAAGAGGTGGGTTCTATTATCTACATCCTCATCTTACAGATGAAAAACCGAGGCCTAGAAAGACAAAGTAAAGTGTCTAGGGGCCACACAACAAGCAAGCAACAGAGTTGGGATTCAAACCCAGATAATGTACATGTAGAGACCCTGCTGTTAATTGTTATGCAATGCCGTAGTATGGTGACTATGACTACACGTGGGAAGGGTTTGGCAGCTCATCATATTTGCTAATTTGATTTCATGTGTTTTCTTCATGGTGTCCAACATCTGGAGAGTTCAAACTTTAAAGATGGCTCAGTTGCTGAAAATGTTGGTCAGGCATGTAAAGGTCTGGCAGCACAGATAACTTGAAAACCATCCAACTACAAACACCAAGAATTGCTCAATAAATTATAACTAATATCCTTATAAATGCATGGCTGAACTGCTAAGAGAGGCAGGGAAATTACCTTGGGCCAGAAATGAAGAAGGAACTGAAAATCAGGGCAGTGAACTGCAGAGCTGACACTCCACCCCAGGGGTATTTATCCCTTTTAATAATATAGGGGCTTACATTCAATATCAACGTAGAGTTGGCTCTGAGACCCATACCTTTTATAGTATTAGTCCTTCAATATGACTGAGGGTTCAGGCAAAGGGAATTCTCAAAAGTGGGAAGGATTGCAAATATGTACAACTGCTTTGTAGAGCAATGTGACAATGTCTCACAAATTTGAATATATGTAACCTGTGACCAAGCAATTCCTTTACTAGCTTTATATACTGGAGAAACTCCAGGCAATGGAAAAACCAGATGTGAACAAGAATTTTATTGCAACGCTATTTGCATTAGTAAAAATTAGTAACAAGAGAGTGGATAAATGAATTGTGCTATATTTGCATAATGGGAGGCACAGAGCAATGTAAATCAATGTACTGTGCACGTGTATCATTAGGGAAAATTCTCAAAAGCTTCACTTTTGTGAAAAACTAAGACAACTTGCAGACTATTTGCAGCATTAAGCCTAAGTGCAAAATATAAAGAATCAGAAAGAATTTTTTAAAATTGTAATTCTTTAGCCCATGAAAGAAAGAAACCAAAAGGACTTCTCTCAAAAATGAAAATTATGCCAGCATTACAGATGTAGTTGACTTCCCTTTGGCTCAGCCGCTATCTTGCAGACAGACCCTCACAACAGATCCCATAGCATAGCAAAGGAGAAGGAATGGTTGTTTTACTGAATATTTCCTAGGAAGGAAATATTTTCATATTCTCATTTATTTCACCAAAAATTCAGATCAACTCAATATAGTCATAACTCTTCTTTTTCTCTGCACTGCAGCTTTGCCTCTTTCTGGTCTTGCCAAGTGTCTCAGATTTCCTGAATCCACACAGACGCGCATAGTCTCAACCTTATGCAAAGCCACTTAACTCCCTTTTGCTTTTTACCTTGCATTTGTAACCCGTCATGCTGGTCATCAAATAAGGGTTCCTTTTTAGGATCTGTTTAAACTTGTGTTTGTATTTTTTTTTCCCTGGGTGATGTTTATTTTATTTTATTTTATTTTTTCTTTTTTTTAAATATAATTTATTTTATTATCATTAATCTACAATTACATGTGCAATATTACGGTTATTAAACTACCCCTTCATCAGGTCCCCCCACCAACCCCATTACAATCACTGTCCATCAGCGTAATGAGATGCTATAGAATCACTACTTGTCTTCTCTGAGTAGTACTGCCCTCCCCGTGCCCACCCAACATTATATCTGCTAATCGTAATGCCCCTTTTTTCCTCTTCTCCCTCCCTTCCCATCCATTTTCCCCAGTCCCTTTCCCTTTGGTAACTATTAGTCCATTCTTGGGTTCTGTGAGTCTGCTGCTGTTTTGTTCCTTCAGTATTTTTTCTTTGTTCTTATACTCCACATATGAGTGAAATCATTTAATACTTGTCTTTTTCGGCTTGGCTTATTTCACTGAGCATAATACCCTCTAGCTCCATCCATGTTGTTGCAAATGGTAGGATTTGTTTTCTTCTTATGGCTGAATAATATTCCATTGTGTATATGTACCACATCTTCTTTATCCATTCATCTACTGATGGACACTTAGGTTGCTTCCATTTCTTGGCTATTGTAAATAGTGCTGCGATAAACATAGGGGTGCATATGTCTTTTTCAAACTGGGCTGCTGCATTCTTAGGGTAAATTCCTAGGAGTGGAATTCCTGGGTCAAATGGTATTTCTATTTTGAGTTTTTTGAGGAACCTCCATACTGCTTTCCACAATGGTTGAACTAATTTGCAGTCCCACCAGAAGTGTAGGAGGGTTCCCTTTTCTCCACATCCTCGCCAACATTTGTTGTTTGTGTTTTGGATGTTGGCCATCCTCACTGGTGTGAGGTGATGTCTCATTGTGGTTTTAATCTGCATTTCTCTGATGATTAGCGATGTGGAGCATCTTTTCATGTGCCTGTTGGCCATCGGAATTTCTTCTTTGGAGAAGTGTCTATTCATGTCCTCTGCCCATTTCTTAATTGGATTATTTGCTTTCTGTTTGTTAAGGTGCATGAGTTCTTATATATTTTGGATGTCAACCCTTTATCAGATACGTTTTTTATGAATATATTTTCCCATACTGTAGGATGTCTTTTTGTTCTACTGATGGTGTCCTTTGCTGTACAGAAGCTTTTCAGCTTGATATAGTCCCACTTGTTCATTTTTGCTTTTGTTTCCCTTGCCCGGGAGATATGTTCGTGAAGAAGTTGCTCATGTTTATGTCCAGGAGATTTTTGCCTATGTTTTTTTCTAAGAGTTTTATGGTTTCATGACTTACATTCAAGTCTTTGATCCACCTTCAGTTTACCTTTGTGTATGGGGCTAGACAGTAGTCCAGTTTCATTCTCTTACATGTGGCTGTCCAGCTTTGTCAACACGAGCCGCTGAAGAGGCTGTCATCTTCCCATTGTATATCCAAGGCTCCTTTATCAAATATTAATTGACTGTATATGTTTGGGTTAATGTTTGGATTTTCTATTCTGTTCCACTGGTCTGTGGGTCTGCTTTTGTGCCAATACCAAACTGTCTTGATTACTGTGGCTTTGTAGTAGAGCTTGAAGTCAGGGAGTGTAATTCCCCCTGTTTTATTCCTCCTTCTCAGGATTGATTTGGCTATTCGGGTCTTTTGTGGTTCCATATGAATTTTACAATTATTTGTTCCAGTTCATTGAAGAAAGCTGTTGGTAGTTTGATAGGGATTGCAATGAATCTGTAGATTGCTTTAGGTAGTATAGCCATTTTGACAATATTT
>JAVSCE010009607.1:0-22718 GCA_032199065.1 Smutsia gigantea | reverse complement strand
GGAAATGACTTTACCAACCTGAGTACTGCACTTTTGTGTACAGCCCTTTTGCCCTTAGTCTTACAGCAACCACTCATTTCTAGAGTTACTTACATCATCATCTTTTGTCCCATTGCCTTCAGTGAAGTGGTGGCATACTCTTGTAATATGGTTAGATGATTTTGTCACTGTCTGCATTCCATCCTAGGATCCCAAACTTCCTAAATGATTTAAGAAATTTGCATACATTAAGGTACATTCTGTGTGCTATAGTTATATGGGTTTTGACAAGTGCATATACCCACAAATACAGTATCACACAGAACAGTTTCACCACCTTAACAAATCCCTTGTGTTTCAGCCATTAAACCTTCTTTCCCCTCAACCCTCTGTAGGATTGGTAAGTTGTATTTTATAAAAATTTAATGTATCATGTAATTATATATTATATATATGTATAATTTAGGGGGAGAGAAAGAAAGAGACATAGAGAGACAGAGACAGACAGAGAGACTAATGATAAATGGTTTATATCATCTGGTATGTGATAGGCCTATTTATTCCTCTTTTTCCTTATATACCCAAAGAAATGACCAAAATGGCCAGTATAAAATGCTCTTCCCATTATATGATTTCCTCTAGGTCAGTCCTCTATATGATTTCTACATGCGCTCTAATGGAACTCAGTGTGCGTAGAGAAATTCGTGGCTCTGTGTTGTAAGGTATAGGAACTGAAATCTTGGCTGGCTTTAGCAGACATCTTGAGCAAGCTGCTTCTTTCTGAGTTTCAGCTTCTCTTGCTTGGGAGAGTATACAAATCAATTATTATTAATCATAAAAATAGCTTCCATTCCCTGAGTGTTTCAGTGAATCAGACACTGCATTAAGCCCTTTGCCTTCATTATGTCATTTGATCCTCTCAATGACCTCTTTTGGTAGGTGCTGTTCTTTTCTTTTTTCTCCCCACACCCAGCTTTTTTGAGATCTAATTGATGTAAAACATTGTGTAAGTTTAAGGTGTACGATGTGTTGATTTGATACATTTACATATTGTAATATGATTACCACCATGGAGTTAGATGACATTTCCATAACATCATGTAATTACCATTTCTTTTTGTGGTGAGAACATTTAAAATGTACTCTCTTAGCAACTTTCAAATATCTACTATAGTATTATTAAATATAATCACCATTCTGTATATATTAGATCCTGAGTACTTACTCATTTTGTAACTGGAAGGTTTTTCCCTTTGATGAATATCTCCCCATTTCCCCCACCCCCTACACTCTGGTAACCACCACTCTACTCTATTTCTATGAGTTTAGTGTATGTGTATATATGAAAGAATAGTGATTTAAAAGACAGATCAATTGAAATTATCCAATAAGAGTAACAAAAACAAACATATATCTCACATCTTCCTTGTCAATTCATCCATTAACAGACACCTTAGGTTGTTTCCACATGCATTTTGCTACTGTGAATAATACTGCAATAAACATGGGGCAGCAAAAATTTCTTTGGGAGCCTTATTTCATTTCCTTTGTCTATATACCCAGAAGTGGAATTACTGTGTCATATGGTATTTCTGGTTTTGAATTTTTGAGGAACTGCCATGCTGTTTTCCATAGTGGCTATACCAATTTACATCCCTCCCAACAGTGCACAAAGGCTCTCTTTTTTCCACATCCTCACCAACATTTGTTATTTCTTGTTTTGTTGATATTAGCCATTCTGACAGGTGTGAGGTGATATCTATTGTGGTTTTCATTTGCATTTCCCTGATGATTAGTTATGTTGAGCATCTTCTCATGTACATATTGGCTATTTGTTTGTCTTCTTTGGAAAAATGTCTGTTCAATTCCTCTGCCCAATTTTTAATTGGATTTTTTTTTTTGCTCTTGAGTCGTGAGTTCTTTTAATAGTTTGGATATTAACTCCTTGTAATATACACTATTTGCAAATAATTTCTTCCATTCCATAGGTTATCTTTCCATTTTGTCATTTTTTTCTTTTGCTGGGCAAAAGCTTTTTAGTTTGATATAGTCCTACTTATTTATTTTTGCTTTTATTACTTGTTCTTTTAGTGTCATATCCAAAAAATTGTTGCCAAGACCAATGTCAAGAAGCTTTTCCCCTATGGTTTCTTCTAGTAGTTTTAAGTTTTCAGTTCTTATGTTTAAATCTTAATCCATTTTGAGTTATTTTTTGTGAATGGTGTTAAGATAGGGGTCTAATTTCATTGTTCTGCATGTTGTTATCCAGTTTTCCCAGAACCATTTATTGAAGAGAATATCCATTCTCCATTGAGTATTCTTGGCTCCCTTGTGAAATATTAGTTGACAGTATAAGTGAGTGTTTGTTTCTGTATTCTTGATTCTGTTCCATTTGTGTGTCCATTTTTACACTAGTATCACACTGTTATGATTACTATAGCTTTGTAATATAGTTTGAAATCAGGCAAACAATTCAAGAACAAAATGAGAAGTTCAACAGAGATAGAAAATATTAAAAAGAACTAAACAGAAATTTTAGAGAAGAATACAATGACTGAAGTGAGGAACTCTCTCTCTCTAGAGAGCTTTAAAGTCAAACTTCACCAAGGAGAAGAAAGAATAGTGGTCTAAAAGACAGATCAATTGAAATTATCCAATAAGAGGAACAAAAAGAAAATTGTAAGATTGAGAAGGAATTAAGAAAGCCTACAAGACTTAGGAAACATTATTAAGAGAAATGTTGTGTGCACCATTAGAGTCCCAGAAGAAAAGAGAGAGAAGGAACAGAAAGCTTATAGAAATAATGGCTGAGTATTTCCTAACCTGAGGAGAGATTTGGATATCCAAGTTCTTGGAGTTAATAAATCACCCCAGAATTCTAACCCAAAACAATCTTCTCCAAGACACATAATAAAACTATCTAACATCAAAGGCAAAGAGAGAATTTTAAAGGCAAGAGAAAATATTCTGTAATACAAGGGAACTTCCATAAGACTAGCAGCAGATTTCTCAGCAGAGAGCTTACCGAGCAGGAGAGGGCGAATGACATATTAAAAGTTCTGAAAGAAACTGTCACCCAAGAATACCTTACCCAGAAAAGTTGTCCTTCAGAACTGAAGAAGCTATAAAGATAAAGACCTTCCCTGATAAACAAAAGATTAGAGAATTCAGCACTATTAGACCTGCCTTATAAGAAATGCTGAAAGGAGTTCTTCAAGCTGAAATGAAAGGATGCTAATTATTAACATGAAAACATATGAAACATACAACACTCTGTAAAGGTGAACATATAGTCAGATTCAGAATATTATAATATGGTAATACAGTGCTGTGTTAACTACTTAAGTCTAGTATAAATGTTAAATGACAACAGTACTAAAAGAGCTACAGCTACAGTAATTTCTTAATGCATGTACAATATAGAAATATGTAAATTATAGCATCAAAAACATAAAAATAAGGGAGTAAATGGATAGAGTTTCTCTTTGCAGTTGAAATGAAGTTGCAATATGTGTGAAGTAGACTGTTAATTTTATAAGAACTTTTAGGTAAGCCATATGGTAACCATAAAGCAAAAACCAACAGTACATTCACAAAAGTTAACTAGAAGGGAATCAAAACATACCACTATGGAAAATGTTCAATTCTCAATGTAAGGCAGCAAGAGAGGAGTAAATGAACAAGGGAACTAGAAAGCATCCAGAAAACAAAGATAAGGAAATTGAGTCTCTGAGATCTACTTATTTTTTCAGAGGTCATATAGCAAATAGATGTCCGAGTCTGAATTGAAACTTAGGTTTGTCTGATTTCAAAGCCAAATCTCATAAGCACAAGCTCACCTGTCTCTCATGGTTCAAGTGAAATGAGTGTAACAGTTACTGAGAGTAGTAAAGTGACATCCAAGAAAATAAAGCTTAAACAACAAGATTTTTTTTCTGGATAATTGTCAGTAGCTGTGTCTTAGGCTTCCGTTTCAGGATCTCTGTCCATGTACTGCCCAAGTATTGTTTTGGTTCTCTAGGTAGTGCATGTAATGTGACAGCCACCCATCTTTCATGATGATCCTCATTACACAAATGATCTATGACTGAAAGCAAAGATGATTCTATTTTATATTTTGGAAATGTATATAACAGGGATTCCAGTAATTGTGTAACATTTGTCTTTTTAAATACTCTAAAACTAATGACTATATGGTTGATAAGACAGTAAGTTATTTAATTTTGCAAGTGAGTGTTGGATGTCAGTGCCAGGATTTAAAAGCATCCACACTCCACTTAATCCTCTGCATATGTTTTCTCTTCATTAGTTTGATACTACATATTTTTAGCATAGTATTTCTTGTCAGCACCTTCATTAACTTATCTTTGCAATTATTAGTTTATAATTTGACTTTACCTTCATGTAGCATTTGACAAATATAGATTCGTTGTACCTCTGTTATGAGACTTACCAAAGTCAGCCAGTTCTCAGTATGTGCTGTTTCACATTATATTAGTGCTCCTCAAGGGATGAACATATGAATTCTTCGTCTCTTTGTGCTTTTGTTATTAAAGTACAAGGGCACTTCTTTAGTATCTACTTTGAATTCAACAAATATGTGTTGACATGAATAAAGCCACAAAAAAGATTTGAGGATATTTCAGGTCATAATCTTAAGACATATCATTGGCATCAGGAAGTTTTCATATTCTATCTGATTTTTGCCTATAAAGAATACATTCAAGATTGATATACATATTTGAATCAATGATGTCTAGCACAAGATTCCAAGTTGGAATCTTGAGGACTTGTAGATCTCTTATTGGATTTCACATGACAACTTAGTATTACCAAGGTCAATTCTTCATTTAAAATAGAATCATTTGGGAAAGATACCTCTAGAGTGTGAGAAATCTGAGATTTTTCTTTCCACCAAAATACTTTTTAAATAAATTGTTCTTAGCCTCTCATTGGGTGTCATATGTAGCCCATGTTTCTTTTGATATCATGAACATCTTACGAAGTAAAATAGATTTGAAAGCCATTTTTAAATCAACTGTTCCAACTGCATTTTAAACTGACATGTACCTTTCCCATTGATTAATGAGGATTCTTGATTTGGCTCATTTATGACATGCTCCTCAGTGTTGGGAAACTTCTTCTCTCCTTCAGATTTTATTTCCCGTACAGGTTTCTAAAACTGTTAGTTTTCTACAGGTGCTTTTGTGATGCACCACTTCCCAAGGCAGAGATGCTCAGATAAGATTTGGCAATGTCTAGAAAAAAACTTTTACCTCTCTGCTCTCCTGGTGAGGAAATGAAGGATGAACGGATCAATGAAGAGAATAACTGGATTGTTATGGATTGTTTAGAAAAGAAGATTTGTGCAGCAATTACACTTAGTGTTAAATAATATTTATAATGTGACCATTTTGGTGTAAGCTGATGAGAAGATGGATGTGAATATGCAGAAAACTGTGAAGTGCCAGTGTATGTGACACATCATAATTATCATCATTAAGCTATTGTCTATTCAAGGTGCTTTCCAAGGACTTACCACACCTTCTCCTCACCTCAACACCCTGCCTCTAAATTAAGGCAAGACAATATAGATACTGAATTCCATTTATTGTGTTTTCGTAATTTCTCCACATTCAAGAAGTACCCAACTTCAGCTGCCTACATTTGTTTATGTCAGTCACATGTTCCTATTAGTGTTTACACCTGAATCAGGCCCAGGCCAGCTCCCAGATGCTCATCTCAGCCTAATGAACCTGTTGTCCAATACCAGTAGTACCACTCAAAGGACATCTAACTTTTTAAAAAGTGTTGTCTTGGTGGGCTACTCTGATCCGCCTTTCAGCCCTCCCATTCCCTCATATGTCCACTTAAAATGCAGTCATGTCATATTTTATGAATCCAACTTTTCCTCCATAAAGCTCTCACCTAGATCTACTGTCCTTGGGGGTAATCATGAACAACTTCAGGTCCTTTTTCCCTTAGTGACCCTTGCATACAGCTTACATGTTATCTGTTCTGTCCTCCCCAAGGTCTTCCCACTCCCCTTACTCCAGTCTTCTCTTCTCCAAGCTATATATTCACAGTTTCTGCCAAACTTGATTCCTTTTCCCTACAACATTCTGTTGTGATGACTCTGTCTCCTCCAGTAACAGTGGCTGCTGCCAGGTCAGATAACCCTCATCCTGCAGCAGTAGACTGGTTTGTTGGATCCAAGTACAAATCTGTGTTGGATTTTTGATCATGGGTTTTGTTTATTTTGTTCTGGAATTGGGAAGACAAAATATCCTGCCCATTCTGTCCCCTCAGCTGTTCAATTGTCTAAGGGTATTTCAGGAAAGTGAATATTAGAAGGTAAAATAATAAAAATAAAGTCTATCATGTTCTTACTTTGTGCTACTCTCTTTATACATCTTTTTTTATCATTTTAACAACTCTTTGAGCCTATTATTATTATTATTATTAGTCCCTGACATTGCATCACATAATAGACCCTCAAGACATATCTCAGTGTTCAATCAAGAATGAATCAGTTCAAGAGATTAAGTAACTTCTCTAAGGTCACACAGATCGTAAGTGACATTCTGCGGGACCCCAAGTCTAACCTTCTTAAGTGTTATACTGCATAGTCTGTTTCAAGGAACATTTTGAAGAATGACAGTCTGTGAGCCCTTATATATACTTGACACCATAATACATTTTATTTATTGTTACCTTGACCTTTTTGTGATCTCTCATTCATTAACTTATTCATATACTTTATATTTATCGAGCATCTACTGTGTCAGGCATATGTGAGGCACTAGGCATACTGTGGTGAGTAAGATAAACAAGGTTTCCTTTACTGCTGTTTTTCAGACCATTCTGCTATTTAAACTCTGTCCCCTCAGGTGCTGAGGAATATATGACAATTCCTCATATATTCTATACCATTTATTCTTCTCATTGTTCTGTGCACAGTGGACACTCAAATGTTTGTTGAATGGCTGGCGTGGTGATGTCATAGAAAAGATACTAGAGTGGGCCCCAGGGTCTCACTCTTTCCCCTGTGACTTTACACAAGTCATTTCATCTATATGAGTCTTAATTTCCTCATCTCAAAATAGGAACAGTGATCCCTGTGTCACTAACTCATTAAATCTTACTGTGAAGATCAGTGAGCTGATGGGGTATAAGCGCTTGTAAGGTACGGAGCTCTGACAATTTTTCTTATTTCTGTTGTAGCTGTTGTTGGCTGACTGGATAAGTTAAGCCCTAGAAAGTTGCTTTTAACCCAGGAAGGGACGAAGTAGCAGAAAATGGGGAATGAGGCTGAGCAATAAAAGTTAACATGTTAGATTTGAACTGCTTATCATCCTGACTGCCTTCTTTTGAGCTGTCTTCAATTTGTTGTTGTTTTCAACATGTTATCCTAAAAGCACTGGCACCAACAGTTTAAAATGCTAGAATGTGCCTGAAGAAAATGATAGTGCTTGAGACTTTTAGAAATTGTTGAGGTTCTAGAGAGATTTTAGTTTTGGGCTCTGTTTCCTTATGCTCCCTGAAAACGTAGAGGACTGAGCATTTAATCAGGTAAGAAGGAAATGCCTTGGAAAATATAGATGAGTGCCTCAAAACTTTAATTTTTAGTACACATGTAGAAAGAAGGAAAGAAAGTCTCCTAGGTCTTCATGGGCTTTCTTCCTGGAGAATTTTCAAGACATTTATGTTGATTGCATATGTTGAAGATTTTTCATAATATGCAATGCTCCAGATAATGGAAGGCTTTAGTGATACTTGAGTGGGGCTGTAAAGAATTTGGCCTCTCTAATCACAGCAGCAGAAGACAGGAGAATGTATAGCTTGAAGAGTATTTTCCTCACTGTTGTTTTTCTTAGAATAAAGTTCCAGTGTGGTTACATCTTTCAATGTTGTTGCTAATAGCTACTAAATTTGCATAGTCTTCTGTCTTCTACTTCCAAAGCTTTGAAGTAGGAAAATTTTGTAGTGAACATTTTCTAACTATTTCAATAGAAATACAATGGCCATTATGGAACGTTGACAAAGTAGGGAACACAAGACACAAACTTGTCTTGTGTTTGTGAGGAAGAGGGCCATTGTGAGCATATCGGTAATGGTAATTTATCAAAATTCTAAAACAAAGATGCAACATGAAAAGTGGAAATTACAGGCTGCTAGGAGTTTAGACACGTCATTTAATAACTATTCTTGTTTGCATAGATTTATATGGTATGTGCAATAGCATCTCTTCAATTTTTTTGTTTGCTCCTTCCATCAATACTATGAGGTGGCTGAATCAGTTAATTTGTTGTTGTTGCTTATACCTATCCATATTTCTTGTCCATTTTTTTTTATTACAGCAACTCCTTTCTTTGGGGAAATATCCCATCTCCCAGTATATAGAGGGGTGCAAGGTATTGTGATTAACTATCCTGCCTGAACTACATGATACCATGTAGGAGAGAGTAAATGCATACATGATTAGCAATGTTTAGAGAAAGATATAAGTAGTCTTGAGGGCATAATTTACATCCCTGGATGCAGTTGTGCCTAAGGCCTGTGCCACTTCTGTTTCTAAGATGACATTTCCCTTATGTCCTACTTTTAAGTTGGACCTCTGTTTTTTGGAACGGAATGAATCCTGACTAAACAATCCCCGATGTACAGAAGAGGAAACTGAGAATCAGATATGCCTAAGACCACACTGAACAGAGTGGAACTAGTATTTCTCTATACTGCACAGGTAGTTAAGTGTGCTTCCCAAGGTCAGATACCTAGTATATAGAGTTAGGACCCAGACCCAGGCTTCTTGACTCAAAGCCTATGTTTTCATATTACACAAATGTTCTGTGATTCTTATTACAGAATGTTTTTCTTATTACACAAATTAAAATGCAGAGCTTTGAACAAATTGCTCAGCAACTCTAAGCATTGCTTTTCTTCATTTAAAAAATGAAGTAGCTGGATCAATGATCACTAGTGTCCTTATGAACCCTAGTCTTCTCTTATTTGACAATTTAAATATTTATTTTTAATTAAACAAGTAAATCATGAAAAGTTCTCATTGTAAAAATTCTGAACATTATTTACTAGACCAAAGTACCTTTGGCCACTGAGCTAATACCTCTTCCTTTCCCATCACTTTAGTGTCTATCCTTTAGGGATTTTTTTATACATTTAACATAAATATGGATGTTTCTATAAAATATTTAGTTTGCTTTGTGTATTTATGTATATTTTTAACTTTAATTGTCTCATATTGTATGCATTGTTGTGCAGCTTACTTTTATCATTCAACTGTGAGTTTTGTAGATCTTCCAAGTTAGTGCATATAGCTCTACTTTCTTATTTTAAATTTGTCTGTGGTGTCAGTTTATGATATTTTATTTATCCATAACACATTTGTGGATATCTGGATAATTTTCAGTTTTTCATTACGAAAAACAAGGCTGCTATGGGCAATCCTATCTGTATTTGCTTTGTGTGATACCAAGGAATACCAACTGACATTCCTATCGGCAGTGCACAAGGGTTCCTATTTTTCCCCATCCCTTGCCATCTATTAATATCATTAAACATTAAAAACATTACCAATTAAATCATTGTTTTAAATGTGCTTTGGGGGAAATTGAACAGCTTTTCATATGTTCATGTTTTTTCACCCTCATTCTGCCACATTCTGCAGCACTGAGCATCCGGCTATGTGGTTAACCTGGTTAACCACGGTCTCAGTGTTGTTGCATTGTAGAGAGCGAATAGTGTTGTGATAATGGGAATCTTCTTCCCTCGGGATTTTGGATAGGATGTCACTGGGCTGGTTTGTCCACCCAAGTGTACTTGGAGAACTTATATGGAATTACAAAACCTCATGCCTGGAAAGAATTGAATTTTAGCTGTCATTTAGTCCAACCCAACCATCTGATGTGTAACCTCCGTCTTCAAAATCCTAGCCAAAGCAGATAACTAATGCTTGAACTCTGTTTCTTGAGGCAGCCCACTCCATCTGTGGACAGTTCTGTTGATTAAAAGTCTTTCTTGTATTAAACCAGATCTTGTCTCCCTGTAGTTTCTACCCACTGTTTTGAGCCTCAGAGAATAAATCTGCCTCCTCTTCCACATGACAGCCTTTCTGATATGTGGTGACAGTTTCTACATACCCCAAATCTTCTTTTCTTCGTTATTCATTCTGGTTCCCATAAAATCCTTATTTGGTGTGGTTTTAAGGTTTTTCTCCCATCAACTTCTTGTCTTCTTTCTACTGAACAATTCCTAGTTTATCTCTGCCCTTAAAAAAATGTGTCACAATTCAATACCTTACAATGTGCTGAATAATAATAATGAATAATGAGGCTTATAATAATAAAAGTTAGCCTTTATAGAGCATCAAGTACTCTGCCAAGCGCTTTACATGTATTAATTCATTTAATCCTTACAACAATACTAGGAGTTAGGCATTTTTTTCCTCATTTGACCAAAGAGGAAACTGAGGCCCATGGAAGTTAATTTACCCAAGACTGCACTAAACAGAGTGGAACTAGGATTTTTGCCATTATGGATATAATATTTTAATGTACATGCCAAAGATTACATTATTTTTTTAAATTGCTAATTGATTCATAATAAGGTCACTGTCAGCTAAAATCCCCAAGTCTCATTTGAATGGACTACTGGTAAGGCACTGCTTTCCATCTTTTACAGTAGAGTTTTGAAGCCCAGTGCATGACCTTATCTTTGTCTCTGTGAACCTGCATAAAGCTTCACTTAGTCTATTACAATTGGTAGCCCACAGTGCTGTTAAGATATCGCTCGCATTCCATTTTTCTCCCCGATTCAGTTAGCTGGCTCCATTCTTGTGGCAAATGACTTCACACTTGACACTCTCATATACTGCATAGCACCATATACTACATATTTTCCGCTTAGCTGTACACGGTTGAACTGCTTACTTTATTTTGCTTTCCTCTTATGCATGCTGAAAGCAGGTTCCCAGGGTGGAGGGGAGTAGGCATTTTCCCACAGTTTTATGGAGGTCATTCACTCTATTTTTTTCTTCCCACTGGAAGGATCAAAAGCATCTACCAACTTGTCATATGCTTCATGTAACAATCAGTATTGTTTATGTTCTTTTCAATTTTTTTCATCAGGGAGATGGTTGAAAATGGTACTGGGAACAAGACTTGTCAACTTGGTTTCTGCCTATCTGCTTAAGAAAAAAAAAAATCTCTTGGTTTATTAGCTATAAAAAGCCATAAAATAAAATGCCCCTTCATATACTCGTCTGAGACTTAAACTGAATATTAGTTAAAAAAATCAAGAAACTATTTTGGGCACATTTCAGCTGTTTGTTTTTTTTTCCACTTTGAACTCAAAAGTAGGTGGAATGATACAGTAGAAAGCTCAAGAGGTGGGAGATTAGTGGGAATATGGGCAGGACGTGTGCTTTCTACTATTAGTTCTTTCACTCTTTGGTGGTATGAATTGCCAGAAGTCATTTCCCTTTTCTGGGATGTAAAATCTGTAAAATGAGGTGACTGGAATCAAAAGAGGTAAGACCCTTCATTCCTCAAAAACTACCTTCACTTCAATATAATTGTTATAATGTAACCCATAATCTTCCAAAATAGTGAAATGGCTTTATCTGGGTGCCTTGTAAATTTCTACTCAAGCTTCATAAAAACATTCTGGAGCTTTGTCTAGGAGAAACGTTGCCTACTAGAATTTAAAGGACAAAACATTCTGAGCATTACTTGGTGCTGGGTCTGACACAAATAGCAATCGCAGTTGGATCATTTTGGAATTTTTTTTATAGCCTAAGTCCTTGTGTGGCTGGTTGTAGGCAAATCAGAGAGGAGCTTTCAATTTTTGGGATTGGAAAGGGAACCAGAGGTCCCAGCCTTGTGCTTGTACCCCACAATATGTGCCCTGGAGCACAAGCCCCAAGGAATGCTGGGAGCCTCTTGAAATTCATTCACACACCTGCCCAAGCAACAACCAAGTTATTAAAAAACAAGTTTTCTGTGAAAACTCTCATTTGCTTTCTGTGTCTGAAAAAAAAGCATCACATAAAAAACATCTGGGAAGTATCTTCAAGTCTGTTTGTAAATATACTTACAGTGATTTTTTAAAAAAGACAAGCTGGATTGTTTCATTTCTTTAATGTAGTGTGGATTTTGAAATGACTTAGTCATAACCTTCTGGTATAAATGATGGTATTAGTGAAGGTAAAATTTATTTACATGGGTTTGAAAAATACCACCTTCCTGGTTTTTTTTGTTGTTGTTGTTTATGCTCAGAATATATTTTCCTGAGGGGAAAATTTGTTTTTTAATGTTTTTGGTTTTTGTTTCTTTCCATTTAGTCTATGGGTACATTTATTTGTTAAAATATACATAGTATCCTTAACAATGAATGCTAATTTACCTCAATAATTTCTTTGTAAGAGAATCTAGTAAATGCCAGCAATGTACATACAACGTTACAGAAGTGAAAGAGTTTGTGTTTATTTGTCCCTGTGATTTCTGGCACAAACTCTTTTTGGAGAGAATGAGATGATCCACTTAAGAATACTTACAATAGTTAATCTCAGTAGTTGACGTAAATGTCTTAATTCTGTTTTTCATATAATATTGATTATTTATAAAGAAGTAGACAGATTGTTAAAATTGAATGTAAATTCAACAGGAATATATGTATTACGGTATATTATGTTAAATGAACATATTAATATTAAATTGAATAAGCAGATCAGATCTATTCACCTAACCAGTATATACTGGGGACTCAGAAGTAAACCAGTGCAGAATGGGTAGAACCCATGCATGTCAAAGAGTAAATTAAGACATACCAATAATTATTATTTATAATGGTTAGATATATGGAATATATCTAATTATTACCTCACTACCCCACTCCCCATTCTTTCTTAATATTCATACATCCTTTTAGGAACAAGATACTGGAGGTAAAAGATGCATATGTAATTTCAAAAAATCTCTGGATTTTACCAATTTGAGTTTCAAGCTTTCAAATTTCCTCTTTTGTCTTGTTGGCTAAAATATCTCTGTACCCAGGCTCTCCCTGCATTTCTTACATGAAGTTCTAATACAAAAGACTGTTTGCTTTAACAGACAGTATTTTATTTCTTTGCATTTTGGCATATTAAGTCAACCAGTATTTATTCACAGTCATCGAACAAGTGCTTAATGAGAGATTCCCATTTGTGAAGTACTTTCTAGGAACTGGGTAATTCAGAGGTGAATAAAACCAACCAAATGTCCCTGCCCTCATAGAGCTTACAGATCATAAAGAAATATATAATTTCAGGTAGTTCTATGACTAACCTAAAAGAGGTAGAGAGTTGGCTGAAGGAATAACTCTACAAGGAGGTGACATTTGAGTGACATAAAGAATGACATAAGCAAATAGGTGAGGTAATGTGTCCTGGACAGAGGGGATAGCAAGTGCAACAGCCTTGAGGTAAGAAAGAGCTTGAAATGTCAAAGAAACTGCCAGAGAAGACCAGTGTTCCTGGGGCAGAATAAACTAGGGAGACTGTTGGAAGATGTCAGAGAGGTAATGGGATGTGATAATGTAAACCTCATAGACCACTTAAGAAACTTAGATTTGATTTTAATGGTAAAGGGAAGTCAAGGAAGAGTACTGAAATAAGGAGTGACAATTTATAGATTGTTACCAATGCAGCATAAGGTACAGATTTATGTCTAGTTATTACTTTTTACATCTTTAGCAAAGTGTAATTGACATATGAAAGTGCATATATTTTAAGTGTACGATTTGATACATTTTGACAATGTACATAGCCATGAAACCATCACCACAATCAATAAAATGAGCATATCTGTTACCTTCAAAAGTTTCCTTGTGCACCTTTGCCATGCTTCCCTTCTACACTTACCTTCCCTCCTCCTATCCCCAGACAACCATAGATTGGCTATCACTGTGATTAGTTTGTATTTTCCAGAATTTTACATAAATGTAATAACTGTATGTATGCACTGTCTGACCTTTTCATGCAGCATAATTATTTTGAGATTCATCAGTGTTTTTGTGTTTATTGATAGCATTCCTTTTTTATTAATGAGTAGTATTCTATTATATGGATACACTACAATGTATTAAACATTTGTCTATGGATTTTAAAAAAATAACAGCTTTATTCAGGTACAATTAACATACCATGAAGTTCATGCTGTAAAGTGTATAATTATTTTTTTAGTATATGCACAAAGTTTTACAACCATAACCACTATCTAATCCCAGAACATTTTCATCACCCCACAAGGCAACCCATATCCATTAGAAGTTACTCCCCATTGCTTCTTTCCCCAGTCCTTGGCAACCACTAATCTACTTTTTGTCTCTATGGATTGGCCTGTTCTGGACATTTCCTATAAATAGATTCATGCAATATGTGGGCTGTTATGTTTTCAAGGTTCATCCATGTTGTAGCATATATCAGTAATTATCCCTTTTTATGGATGTATATTATTCCATTGTATGGATATACCCTATTTTGCTTATCCATTCATTAGCTGAGAACATTTGGATTGTTTCCACTTTTTTGGGTCTTGTGAATAATGCTGTTATGAACATTTGCATCCAGGTTTTTATGTGGACATGTGACTACTCTGAGGTATATATTTGGACTGAATTAATTGCTGGGTCATATGGTGGCTCTATGGCATTTTGAGGACTGCAAATGTTTTCCGAAGCAGCTGCACCATTTTACATTATCACAAGAAATTTATGAAGGTCCCAGATTCTCCATATCCTCATCAAAACTTGTTATTGTCTATTTTTTAAAAATATATGTATATAACCATCCTAGTAGTTGTGAAGTTGTATCTCATTGTGCTTTTCATTTGTGTTTCCCTAATGACTAATTTTATTTGTCCAATTCCATTATTCTTTTTAAGAGTTTCAGTGAATATTCTAAGTGTTTGGGATTTCCATATACATTTTTGAATTAGCTGTTCATTTATTTTTTTTAAAAAGACTGCTGAGATTGTGATTGAGATTGCATTGGCTCTATAGATAATTTGAGGGAGGATTGAAGTCATAACAATATTGAGTCTTCCAACCCAGGAGCATGATATATGTCTCAATTTATTTAGGTTTTCTTTAATTTCTCTTTACAATATTTTGTAGTTTGTACCATAGAGGTCTTGTATTTCTTTTATCAAATTTATTCCTATGTGCTTCATATTTTTATGCTATTGTTAGTGCTCTTGCCTTTTTATTGAATTTCTAATCTTCACTGTTAGCATGTAGAAATATCATTGATTTTTGTATGCTGATCTTACATTCCACAACCTTGCTAAACTCACTTACTAGTTCTAGAAGGTTTTTTGTAGATTTTAAAATGTTTTATACTTAGGTGATACTGTTAGCTGTTAATAAATAGTGCTACTTCTTCCCTTCCATTCTGAATGGCTTTTATTTTTCTTATTACATTGGATGGAACCTCTAATACAATGTTGAAGAGAAGTGTTGAACACTAATATCTTTACCTTTTCTCTATTTTGGAGGGAAAACATTCAGTCATTTATCATGTTAGTTTTAGTTTTTTTTTATAGATGCTTTTTATCAGATGGGGGAAGTCACCTCCTATTTGTAATTTGCTGAGAGCTTTTTTTTAGTATCAGGAATGGATATTGGATTTTGTCAAGTACTTTTTCTGCATTTATTTGGATGATCATGTTTTGTTCTTTTATAGTTTGTTAATTGGTAAATAACATTGATTAGTTTTCTAGGGTTAATCCAACATTACATAAAATCCACTTGGGCATGGTATATTCTGTATTTTGCATATAGTTTAATTTGTTTAAAAACTGGTTAAGGTTTTTTTAATTTATGTTCATGGGGATTATTGGTCTGCAGTTTTCTTTTCTTGTAATGCCTTTGTCCAGTTTTTGTGTCAAGGTAATGTCAGACAATAAAACGAGGAAGCATCCTCTTGTTAATTTTCTGGATGAGTTTATGTAAAATTGGTATTATTTCTTCTTTTGATATTTGTTAGAATTCCCATGAGAAGTCTTCTAGGTCAGAAATTTTCTTTGTGTGAAAGGTTTATCTGAAATTTCCATTTCTTTTATTGACATTGTACTATTCAGGTTATCTATTTATTTTTGTGTGAGCTTTGTTAGCTTGTGTTTTCCAGGTATTTATTATTTCATTTTAGTTGCTGAGTTTATTGGCATAAAGTTGTTCATAACATTTAATCATTATTCGTTTAATATCTGTAGAGCCTTTAGTGATGCTACCTCCATCATTCTGAATATCTGTTTTTTCCAGATTGGTCTAGCTACAGGTTTATCAGTTATATTAATCTTTTCAAAGAACTTTTATTTCATTGATTTTGTCCTATTATTTTTTTTTGTATTAATTTCTTCTCCAATCTTATTATTTCCTTTATTCTGTTTAACTTGGATTTAATTTGCTCTTCTGTCTTAGCTTCCAGATATAGAAGCTGAAGCCATTGCATTGAGACCATTCTTCTTTTATGATATAGGAATTTTAGTGCTATAAATTAACCTTTAACAATTGCTAAAGCTGCTTCACCCAGATTTTGATAGGATTGTGTTTTCATTCCCATTTAGTTCAAAACGCGTTCTAATTTCCTTTCATTGCTTTCTTGGCCCATATGTTCTTTAGAAGTGTGTTATTTAATATTCAGTTATTTGGTATTTCCTAGATATTTTTTTGATATTGATTGATGATTTAATTCCACAGTGGTCAGAGGACATACTTTGTATGACTTCAGTCATTTTATATTTTTTCAGACTCATTTTATGACCCTGTATACAGCTCTATCTTGTTAAGTATTCTGTGTGCGCTTGAAAGACTGTGTGTTCTGCTGTTTTGGGGTTGAGTGTTCTACAAAAGTCAAATGATTGAATGTTTTGATATTATTGTTCAAGTATATGTAATTGATTTGCTGACTGCTTTTTTTTAACAGGTATTGAAAAAATGGCTTTGAAATATCCAATTATAATTGCGGATTTGTATACTTCTCCTTGTAGTTTTATCATTTCTTATATTGTGGATTTTGAAGCTCTGTGTGTTTTTTTTTGATTGCCTAAATATTTACATTATTCTGTTCCCTTAATGAATTGCCCCTTTTCCAGTTTATAATTTCCCTCATTTTGCCTGGTGATATTCTTGCCTCTAAAATCTACTATATCTGTTATTAATGTAGGTGTTCTAGCTTTCTTTTGATTAGTGTTTCCTATTTGCACTTAACTTGGGTAGTTACCATTATTTATTTTTGTATCATTAATATGCAGTTACATGAGTGACACTGTGGTTACTAGATTCCCCCCATTATCAAGTCCCCACCACATATTCCATTATAGTCACTGTCCATCAGCGTAGTAAGATGCTATAGAGTCACTACTTGTCTTCTCTGTCAGCTCCATCTTCTTAACTGAGGGATGCCACTGGGTTCCACTTGAGTTCTCTTTCCCTGTGATATAGCATGAAATTCAGACAACAAGCTAGAAAAATCATAAGGCTTCACTTTGTTTTCTGTCCTACTGTACCTGATCTCCAATATGTGAAAACCACTGTTTCATATATATTGTCCAGTATTTTAGTTGTTTCTGCCAGAAGGGTAATTCCATGTTATCCTTCTATTACTCTGGCTCAACTAGATGTTTCCTAAGAGATTCATTTATTTTTAACTTTTTATTATGAAAATATTTTTTATAAGATTTTCAAGCAAAACAGACATGTATACAGAAAAATTAGCCTTTCCATTGTTATCCCCACACTATATTCTCCCCAAACTCGACTACATTCATACTCCTTAGGGGAAACAGTTTGCAGTTGATATGTTCACTTACAATTTTATATTCATTTAAAATACTACATTCATGCATCATATGTATGTATGATATATATATATATATATGTAGCCATACACATATGTGCAAACATTATATATCCATAAATATTTTGACAAAATGAGACATTAAGTATTATTTTATAAATTTTTTTCTTACTCTGTATCTTTGATTTATTTTGGCATGTGCCCTACAGACCTAATTGTTTTAACTGTCTGCATAGAACTCTGTAGTATGGATGCACCATTTTTAAATTTAGCTATTCCTTTAGTGATATACATAAGGATTTTTACCAAATTTTCAGTATTAGACATATTACAGTGAACATTTTTGAACCATGTCTTTGTACATGTTCTATAAGAAAGACTCCTTAAAATGCAATGTACATTTTAAAGTTTGATAGGAATTGCCACAAAGTAGTTGAACTCTGCATATTTCTAATAGTGGAGAAGCATTTCCTATTCCTACACCATTTTTTTGGTCAGTTAGGTGGAAGAAAATTGCCTCTTCATTTTAATTTATATTTCCTTCATGAATGGTGAAATTGAATATCTGTTCTTATCCATTTGTAGTTATTAATTTGTGAAGTGCATATTCTTATCTACTGTCCTTTTCAATTAGATTATTTTCATTTTTTATTTGTATGAGAACCTGTATTTTCATTTTTCTATTATATACATTATTTTCACCCAGTCTCTTGCTTATGTTTTAACCTTGTATAAGTTCACTATTTGCAATATAGAAGTAATGGTTGAAAAAGTGTCTTCTGAGGATTAATAGTCCTTTTTATTTTTCTCTTTTGAAAACTCCCCTTCATACATAAGCTGTAGGGCAAAGCACTAAAGTGGTTAGCTGGGTTTGAGAAAGAGAAAAACAGCTTCTGACATTCAGGAGCTAGGCCTGGGTGTTGCTCTGAGCTGGCCTGACACTCATAACTAGACCATGGTATTCTCATGTCAAACATAAACACTTTCATACATCACTGTCAAACAAAGCCCCTCTGTGAACCAAGAAAAAAAAATAAGACCACTCCATAATCACATCTGAATGTAAACAAAAGGTGAACATTGTGCATAAACAAAAAAGATGAGCAGAAAATGACCACATATTCTCCTATCCTGGCTACTATGAGTGACTGCTGTTTCTTAACCAGTTACAGATTTATCTTTGCTTTAGACTGGCCTCCCAAGAGATCAGATTTATTAAGATAACCAATCATCTTATTACTCCCACTTCCTAACAGCATCCAATTCAGAGCAAAACTGCTTCCTTAAAACTTCTCCAAAATCACCTTATGTAAGCCATGCTCCAACAAGCCCTTTCTATTATGTTCTCACTGAGATACCCCATGGTTCCCTGTAGTGTGTGTTCTCTCTCACTGCAATGAGTAATAAACCCAATTTGTTCAACTATGGGTGTTCCTATTAGTCTTTGGCTAGAGGGCTTTGAAAGAATAATATGAAAATGTTGTGGCTCATAGTCAAACTGCATTATTTTTTAATAATAAAGGTCATTTACAGTCCAATGAAATCCTTTACTGCTTTACTGCATCACTATGTGTGGGTTATACAATAACAAACTTGGAGACATGCTGTGTACATTAGGGTAAATGGTATCAGAGAGTTCATGTAGTGTAGTTGAAAAGGCACTGTGTTTGATGTGAGAAGATCTGAATTTGCAACATAGTAGCAGGATGGTTTTGGGGAACTTTGTTAATCTCTCTGAGCTTCTATTTCCTCATCTGCAAATGGAGATAATACCTCTTACTTTACAAGGTTGTTGTGAGGATCAAATGTTATAAAGTATATGGAACCTTTTGTAAACTAAGACATGTTCCATAAATATGAAGGATTTAAAAAAAATTTATTGTTAGATCTGGAAGAGAACTGATTGAATACATGTCCCCTTTTATTGCCTCATTTTATTTATGGGAACAGAAAAACACAGGGAAGGAAAATTGGTTTATCTTAGGTCATCAAACAACTTTGGGGGTTAACTTGAGATTAGACTCCAGGTCTTCTGCTGTCTAGCCTAGCATCCTTTCTATTGCATGAAATATATTTTCTCTACTCTTTCTGTATTTGCTTCTCTGTAATAAAAAAATCAATCTATCAAATGATTTTTGGTAGACCACAGCATCTTCCAGAGACTAACTCCTCTGAATCCCCCAAACAATTTGCAGCATTTAAAGCTCTTGGGTATTGATGAAATTATGGTAAAGTCACAAAAGTGTATTTCAAAAAGACTTGCCAAACTTTTACTATCCACATGATTTTTGTGGGGTTAACCCCATTTTCTTTTCTTTCCTTCTTTTTTTTTTAATACATTGACCCTCTTCATTTAGTCAAGGTTCAGGGCCTTATTTGATGGTGGTTTTGCCTGGCTATAATTGGGGGTGTACAACTGTGCTTGCTCTGCCCTTCAAATGCAGGGTGTGAAAAAAAAAATCTTGGAACCTGAGGAAAATATTCTCTTCACTGATTACAAATTGCTATTTATTTGCCGGTCAGCTATTTGTTCTGGTTACTTACTCTTTCTAACATGCTTGACTGTACAAATCACAAAACACAGGGATAAAAACATCTTTTGGAATCTGTATTTGCTGTGTTGCAAGCTTAGTAACCATATGGAACACAAAAGCCTAGGGCCTCAAGTATGAACCAGCATTTGGTTGTTTTGCTTTCTCCATTAGCATTTTGAGTATGTGCCTTTTTAATTACTGCTGAAATGGAGTCTTTATTGCAGAAAGGTGTGTGTGTGCATGTGCGTTTGTATAAAGTGACTTTGGGGCATGTGTGCAAAGTGAGTTTGGGGAGCACCAAAGTCATTATATGAATTAACATTTTACGCAACAGGCAGAGATGATAATCTAGGAATTTCTTGATGGTAATCGGGAGTTTCTTGTGAACCTTCTAGACATTGCCAAGGATTTGTTTGCACAAACATATGTATTGCTCTACTTCTTTCATGTTAGAAAATATGTTTACTATAGCCTTACCCAAAAGGATATAGATTATGGGAAATGACTTCAAAGCAGAATAAAAATGAGACAAATGACCAAGTGAGCCTTTTCATTCCCTCCCTCACTTTTTACAAAGTTTTGAGACCTATTTTGTGCCAGTTTCTGTTCTCAGCATAAGAATGCAGAGTGAACAAGACATAGGGCTGCCCATTTGGAGCTGTAGCAAAGCTTCTTAATAAATCAAGGACCAGAAGACACAAAGGCAAGGGACTAAGTGCTGTCTTTTGGTAGTAACAGTTCTATAACTTCTCTCAGCTTTGCAGGTGAGGCATTTTCTATGCATTTTGCAGACTGATCTTCCTCAGTTATGTACCTTTTTATCATCCCACTGATAAGGTTTCACAGAATGCAAGCCAACTTGAATATTAATGTAGATACGTGTTTAGGATGACATCTGCTTTCCACATTCACATATGACATCCCTGAATCAAATACAAATGGAAGATTTATCTGTCCATTGATGGGAACAGAAGCATAGGTAACAGAGAGAACCTTGAATAAATTCTATAACTAATATAATGTTTATTTCCCTATAAATTGGGCAATGTATATTGCTTAAATACCAGAAATTACAGGAACTTGTGAGTGGAAAAGTTTTACAAAACTGAATAGATTTTAGTGATAAGGACATTGAACCTCAAGTGGTTAAATGATGCCTCCAGGATCACCTGGGTGCTAGAGTTGCAAACAGTAACAACTCATTTAATCTTCCCAATAACCTCTTAATTTAAGTACTATTATTCCTCTTTTACAAATAAGTAAACTGAGATCCAGAAAAAGCAAGTTACTTGCCGAGGGGCTGCATGGCTAATAAATGTCAGAGCTAGGATCTGACCCTGGAGGTTTAACTTGATAGTCCATGCTTTTAACGCTGCACTATTCTGCCTGTCTAGGAATAGCTGTATTCAATTGCCTGACTTTTCTTCCCTTAACCTCTCCCCATTTATGTCTCCTTTTTTTTTTTCATTATGCTGTGGTATTAAACATACATATGTATAAATACATACCCACATACGAAAAAATTTTAAACACAGGAATGTGTGTCTATCTCTATATCTATGTCCATATCTATCTTCTTTGCTTCTTAGTGTGTCTGCAAAATCATGATTGATAAATGACTCAGCTCAGAGAGCAAAGAGACCGATTCTGTTTTATCATCAGCCAGAAAAAAGAAGCTTCCTTTAGGCGATCTAAGCATAAGGCAAGATGAACAGGGTGCTAATTAGCTCTAGCTCTGTCAGCCTGCTGTCCTTTGTTGGAGGCCAAGAAGGAAAGAGGTTAGATTGTGCATAACAATATGGTCTACTGGCCTGATTACAAGGCTCCAAGAGGGCTTCTGCAGCATGAGCATATGGACATTTTGCAATATTTACAGGAGGAAATGTACACTGATTGGCATACAGGTTACAAATGGTTTCATGTTGGAAGCCTTTTCAATTTCTTCCCATAGGTATTGTTGCTCACCATCCTCTTAGATAAACATTTTTTTGAAGAAAAGATTTTACTCAGTTATAATTTGAACTATGATTTTTATAGAGGACAATATGAAAAAACTCCATAATACAATATTTTAATGGAAAGGACATTGGTCTTAGAGTCAGAAATCAAAAGGTTGAGTCCCATTTCTTCCCTGTGCATTTATACCCCTTCCTCATATCTGGAGAAAATTGCCCCATCAGATGCCCTGGTTTCACTTTGAAGTGAATTTCACTCTCACGTAATCCTCTCAAAACTCAAATTAGGCTGCGATACTGCCTGGAACTGCAGCTGTTTCTCTATAGCAAGCTAATTTTCCACCCTCTGAAACTTCATTTTCATAGCTTCCTTCTTCATAAACTTTATAGACTGCTCCC